>JAQJVK010000024.1:7362363-7962363 GCA_035578135.1 Flexamia atlantica | reverse complement strand
AATGTGATTTTTATTAATAAAAAAATTAGCATTGCTAATTTTTTTGATGACATAGCATCAAAAACTAGAAGAGAACAAGATTCCTGGGCATGCTTGCCTATATATCCAGTACTTATTCGTTTGAGTGTCACGCTGTGTACAGCCTGTGCCAACTAACCTCGCTCACTCGTTCGATAAACCAACCGGCATTGACACCAACTCAGGTTCATTGAGCAGGTTAAAAACGCCTCAGTTATTGTTAAAAACTTAATTTTGTGAGAAATTCGGAGGGTGCTGGGGCACCTTCAGCACCCCCCCCCCCCCCCGGCTACGCCCTTGCTCCACTCCTCTACATCGGCCTAAGTAAGAAGTTGAACATATTTCCAACAGAGAGCAGCACGTTCATTATTATCGGAAAGATTCAGCTCTATGTAAACTCCATCTGAAACAAAAGATATATTTGCCAATCAGAGGGTACCTATTACTGTCACTTTGGCTGAGGCTATATTTTCACCCAATAGGGTAATAAAGCTGGGATTAAACCGGAAGAGACTCTGCTGTTACGTCGAGAAACGGTCGGGGGAGGGGGCGCTCTTATCGTGTCCGGCACCCACAGTGTATGGACCCTACGCACGCCTATGCAGCTGATTTGTGGAGGACGCAACATGGAGAATAGCTGCCTGTAATGTCAAATTAGTAAATGCTAACAAAACCAAACATATCACGAACACCAGCAGCGCTCTCTCTCTCTCATCCGCCTAATGGTGTGACCAAAAGTATGATTATTTACTATCCTCTACATATCAACATACCAAAGTGTTTTTCTTACAGACAAACTAGTTTACGGCTGGATGGATTTTGAGTTTTGAGGTGGAAAACTAAAAATAGTTTTATGTACATTTACTTAAATTTGCAAACGTGACACAAGAACGGGCATCAGCTGAGAACAGAGTGGGGGTGAAATTTTGCAACAGTGACGGACAAACAAATAATTTACAGTTCATTTGGACAAGCAGATAATGCTTTAACAGTCAATTAATGTTCTGAGCAATCCTTCCTAGAGCAGATGAAATTCAAGTTGCCCGAACCATTCGGCATCCGATTTATCCAAGGACATAAAAAAGGGAGCCTATTTTTAACATTTTTTTTATAGCCGATCTCATAAACCTAAACATACAGGAGAGTGATGGTATGTAAGTAATATATTTCATTAAGTACTAGGGACTAAAGTGATGCTTTTCAACCTAGTAACGAAAATCTACACTGGTCCTGTTTGATGAACTATATTTTTTGTTATAGTAGGCCTACTGCTAAATATATTCCGGGAACTAGATAAAAATCAAAATACTAAAACTTGTTTACCTTTAAAAGATTTCTAAAACGAGGCTTTCATCTTGTTCTTGCTATTGCAAAAAATCAGCTGATTGTCTTTGTTTAGGTTGGACAGACAGTAACCTACTGTTGAAATTCTATGTCTTCTTCACTACATACCTTGATTTTACTACAGTAAAAAACAAACCTAACACCCTTGACTCCGGCTGATTTTTTTCCTCCCTAGGGAGAAAGAGCTTCTTTAGCAAAACATGTGAGAAAAACTGCCATTACTGTACGGGTGTAAGGAAAAAAAATTTACCTTGACAAGTAAAGTGGAAGCCGGAGTAGGCATTCTTGACATCACATATCGAAACTTATTTTCATCTAATGGGTCAATGTCTATAAGGACCTCTCTCCAGCCATCCTCTGTTTTCTGAAAAATTCCATTCTAGTATAATAATGTAATAGTGGTATATGATATAGTTCTACAAACTAAAATTGTATATCCATCATTCACAAATAGCATCCTAAACGGAGTTCCAAAATTTAACCTTGTTCTTATCAGTGTTTTTGAAAACAAATTAATTTGTTAAGTTTAAGAAGCAGTTTGTAATTCTGATTCTGACACAATCATATTACTGAATACCCAATCCCATTTTTTCGTAGGCAAAGGAAAATTATTTGAATTGCTTACAAACGGCCAATTTTAGTGACGTCATTCTTGTACATATGTAGTAATTTGAATAAAGAATGTTTTATTATTGACTACTGAATTTAAAGGCAAGAGAAGAGAAGTTTAAAAAGAAGAAAGACAATTTAAGTTTAAACTTTATCTTACGAATTCTAACTCTTTTACCAAATAAACAAAACAAATCACCATTACTAAGCAGATTAGGCTAGATTATAATCTGGCCCCGACTGATTCAAACCCACCTGAAACTTGTGGATTGGTAGAGCATCAAAAAATTCATGTGCAACGATACATGAAAACTTTCGTGGAACATCTTGTACTGACTTGTACCAATGAACGGGAATCCCGAAGTTGGTCATTCCTATTTTGTAGCTTGGATTGTTATCTTCTACGGGTTTAGTTTCTTCACAAAGGACTTTGGACTGCAAACTGCTCAGCTCTGTACTTAGCTCCACCAAGTGGCATGACACTTCATCACTCATTTTCAGTTTGTGAAATACCTAGAAAAAAGGTTTAAATTAGTTTTAAACTATTGTTATCAAAATCCAAAAGTCTTTTTGAACTGAAGTCTCCATGACTTCTGTTTTTATGTGTGTAGGGTGACTAGATCGTTTCCAAATAAAAACGGGGCACGTAAGAAAAACTCACCCCTCGGCCGCATCCCTAATACAACACACCACACACCAAGGTGTTTAATTACACGGGGGTCTCTGTAATTTACAAATTTTGTAATTGAAGAAATTAAGTATCACATTGTTTTTGAAGATTTTAAACCATGAATTTTATTTTACATTTATATTATTGCAGCGCACGATTTTTACTGTTTTCCTTTAAGAATACGATAAATGGCATGTAGCCATGAAAGGTATTTTTTTGAATCGCCACATACTTAGGATTAAAAATAATCAAGTCACATTTTTAGGATCTTAAAATTTTATAATAAAATAATAAAGATTTTCTTACAATAAATTATGTAAGTGGTTATATATATACTGTAAAATAGTATGATAAAAAAAGTATCATAATAACCTTAAACTTTAAGTTCTTATCGTTTAATTATTATGCTGGGAAACAGCTAGGCCTATACAAAAATTAAACAATAAGTTCATTAAACGTTTCAATTTTTGCTATAGGCCTACTATATTTGTCACTTGGTCCAGTCCTTTTTCTCTATTGTAATATAGTTGTAGAACTGGCAACAATCCATTTTGAAGTTTTTTTTTTTTAATTGGCCTTATTAAGTAGGCTTAAAAAACTGCTTATCAGTAAGGTCCAGTATTATTATATAATATTCCAAAATTACAAATTGCCTAACTATATGTGTGGCTTAGGAGGTGACTACAATCATAACAGGAACAGGATCATATAACAGGAAGTTATATGATACTTGAAGAAGAGCTTGAAGTATGTGGCGTAAAACTAAAATCTTGTTAAGCTTTGGTAAAAGTTCGTAATATTCTTTTATAAACGTAAGTAATTTGAGATGCCTCTAAATATTTAAGATAACGTTAGGCATGTTTTTAATTTATAGCCTACTTTTTTAAAAACGGGACATTTTGATGTCCCGACAAAGTTTTTCGGGACAACGAAACGCAAGGTGAAAAAACGGGACTTTTCCGTTTTTACGGGACGTCTGGTCACCCTATATGTGTGGTACAGATGCTTGAATGTGCCCTCGTTACTAAACGCAACCCTTTTAAGAGATTATGCCTTAACCTTAAGTTGGTTGTACAGCCTAATTATAAGTTTCCTTGTCTCTATACAAACTACAGCTTAAATTTTGCTGATTTCATTCAACTACGCACATTATTTATCAAGTCCTGATTTCTGTAAAAATAGTACCACATAACATGTAAAAAATTTAAAAATTTCCCATTGGAATGAGCAAGATAAGATTAAGATTTTTATTTTTTACCATATATTTATGTGTTAAGTGATTGATTTTCTGGTTTAATTTTGTCAGTCCAACAAATAAAAATATAAAAAATTAACTTACCCTTAAGATGTCTGAAATCATTGTTCCTCTGCCCGGTCCAAGTTCTATGATTTGTAAGGGTTTGGGACTTCCTATTCTCTTCCATTCGTTTATAAACCAAATAGCAATCATCTAAAAAAAATCATTTTCGACTGAGTGGTTTCCCCAAGCAATTGATTCTTTCACTAAGCCAGGGCAAAACTGCCATAGCCTGTCACGGTAAATTATGAATTACTGATGGAGTTGACTTCGGCTCTTATTTGTAGCTAATGCAACTTGGAGCTAAAAGCATTTGCAGTAGAGCCTAGTTGACTTCCCTTAATCTCATACCCTTTTAACCTCATACAAAAGAACCACAAAATTATTTACAGAATATAGGCTGATAACACTACTAGCTGTTGGAAGATTTGTGCTGCTAGCCTAGTCTCACAGTTATCATCTTTGACTTGGCTTCAAGAGGTTGTGGGTTCAATTCCAAGTGTGCTTACACTAATTTGAGAGGTTTGGGTTTGGACCACTTTTTCTCTTAAAGCCTGGCATTTAAGACCTAAGTTAGATCCTGGGACGTAAACTCAGTAACCTAAATCAATGACGCTTAGGCCTGACAGTCCGTTATGCTGGCAATAAGTAATATTAAACTATCCAAATGTTAGGCCAATCAAAATATTTGTTAGGAGTCTAAAGAGTTGATTTTTTATATTTGAATTACACCTTTCTTCTTTAGAATCCCGACTTTCAAAACAGTAATATACATTAGCTTTCATACCGCTATGATCGGCCGAAAATTAAAGAAAACTAGAATAAAATTTAGCCAGCCTAAATCAGCTGTCTACTGTCAGAGGCGGATTTGGAAATTTGCCGCCCCTGGGCTACAGTACGGCCGGCGGCGGGATTTCCGGCTCGGCAAAAGTGGCGACCTTTTTTTTTCTTTTACTCACGCGTGTGCTTCTTTTTGACCCCGTTGTGCTCCTTTTGGACCGTTTTTACCTGTTCCGGACCCTAAGCTAGGCTATTTCTACCATTTCTGGGGGGGTTGTGGCTTCTCTCTCTAATTTGTCGCCCCCCCCAAATTCTGCCGCCCTGGGCTATAGCCCTTTAAGCCCATATGTAAATCCACCCCTGTCTACTGTTTGTTGTCTGTTGTCTACTACTTGTGGGTCAAGATACGAGTCTCTGATCTGTCTTTTCAAGGTTTTGATTACTGTTTATAGGGGTTCAGGTTTAGTAGGCCTAAATGAACTTCTAAATTAAACTTGACATAGGCGAAGTTTATTTTCGCTTTCCGTGTAAGTGTACTCCAATGCAGCATGTGTTAGTAGGCTAATCCAATATGATATCAATTACCAACCAATTATGTTTGGTCAACTCTTCCGATATACTGTTCCAACAACTGTTAGTAGCCTAATGAAGAAGAAACACCAATAGCCACCAACAATTTAAATCAAGGTCAAAAAATTTATTACCAATTTAATTCTAGCAAGTACTATAAAACATAACTAAATATTACAAAAACTATCAAAAACAAATTATAACGTTACTAACATAAAATAGATAAACAACTTTAACCTTATTCTCATCATTCTTTTCGTCCACCATCAAGAACTGAGATATTGTCGTTACCACAACCAATAAACACTACACTTTTCACAATTATCGTACAAATTAGCTAATTGATAAATACTATGTATCGAATTCTGCCCACCAAATTAAATATTGAAGTTTGACAAGCAGTAGATCGTTAGATATTGTTTCCTTCAAGATCTGATGCTGAAATACAATTCAATCATCTGCTGTAAAAACGAAAAGCAGATATGAAACTAATACCTGAGTAAAAAACTATGCATGTAAAAACTAAAAATATCAAATGCTTTCTGGTGGAGTTATAGAGAGTAATTTTACTTTTTACTTACCTCCCCAAACAACTGGCTTATTTCAGGAGAGGTTGTAAAATCTCCCTGTTTTCCAAATACATCCCTGTTCATATAGTACCCTGATCCTGGGTTTGTTAGTACGATTTTCATAAAATCTGCGACAGTCACCGGCCCGGACGTTTTTATTTTGCTTTTTAAAAGACTTAAAATATTGCTTGTATCTGGTAATTCTTGAGAGCTACATAACCTACAACGAACAGAGCTACCCAAAATCAAATTAAGTTTCGTTTGAATTCTTCTGCAAATGTAAAGAGGAATCATACTTGATGTTTTAATTTACACAATTGGACCTTTAATCTATTTTTATAAGTAATTAAACTTAATAAAGTTGTGTCAGGAAAACATAACGACTTCTTACACTTTAGTTTGTTTACATTTTAGTCTCACTCAGACGAAAAATATTAAAACCAAAAACCCACAAGTAGCAGACAACAGACAACAGTAGACAGCTGATTTAGCCAGGCTAAATTTTATTCTAGTTTTCTTTAATTTTCGGCCGATCATAGCGGTATGATAGCTAATGTATATTACTGAATTGAAAGTCGCGATTCTAAACGAGAAGGGTGTAATTCAAATATAAAAATCAACTCTCAGTCGAATTTTCAATTAAAAAAATGGTTTTTTAATTGAAAATTCGACACAATTACTATAAGGACCACAATTACTATTACTGTAAGGAGGGTTATTTGATTTTAGCGAATTTCCCCTATAGGGAAGAAGCTATTACCGTAGGTCTCATGGTAAGACCTAAGCTCGGGACCACTATAACTTTTCGTTTTGGGGCCCCCAGAAGCAAAAAACACTATTCGTTCGAATTTATATATATATATATATCTATATATATATATATATATATATATATATATATATGTGTCTGTAAGCACGATAGCGGCCGCAAAAATGATCCGATCTTTATGAAATTTGGTACGGACATGTAAAGTGGTAATCAATTGGACGAGTTCGTGAACCAGCCCGATCGGACCACCGGAAGGGGGGGTAAAGGGGGATAAACCCCCCCAAAAATGGGTTTTTTGAGTTTTTTACATAGAAAATAAAATTTATCGAATTTTTATGGGCACCATTGAATTCAGCTCAAAAAAACAAACAATTTAGTATTTTGAAACACTGCTCTATGTCCATTGGTTACCGAGATATTGAAAGTGGTAAACACAGTACGTTGTCCCAATGTTAACCTTATGGGAAATAAGTAAAATTCTATATCTCGCTTATTTCTCAACATATCTCAATAAAACTTGGTAAATGGCTTATTCTAGTTCAGATCTACTAAATATTGAATTAAAACCACCCAGTTTTAAAATACCTGTAGCAGCACACCTGCATACTCATTCCCCATGTTATTCTTATGGAGCTTACAAAAACATGTCAAATCTCGCTATGTTGGATTGAAATATGTTGTTTTGCATTTGAAATTCGCTGAGTATGCAGGTCTGCTGCAACGGGGGTATTTAAATATAAATATCTATGGAGATATTTATATTTGCGTAAACAGTGGGAAGGCAAGGATGCACACATAATGACGAATTTAACAATTTTTAGTTAATACATAATACATTTATAATACATTTTTGAGTTTATTATTTTCCTATCCTAACGACTCTGTGTAAAATTTTCAAAAATAAACTAAAATTAGCCTGTTTCAATTTTCTGAAAATGTAAACATATTCGGAAGACCATAATATTCGGTGCCCACATAACATACACGATGATAAAATAAAATTTTAACTAAAAATTTTAAGTTCACATTTTTAGAGAGGTAGTTCATGATAAAGGTTTTGAGATAGTTATTTTGTCATTGGAATTCAGTAGTGTTCAGCATTGGCTCTAGTCTGTGGTCCACGTAGGGCAGGACCAAATAACTCATGTTATATTTATTAAAGCTACACTCTTTTTATAGATAGCTGCCACAACATAAATTCTCTATTAGTAAGGATATGTATGTACTGTAAGGTGATCAAATCTTTTTAGGTATAATTTGAAAATTTAAATTCTATAAATATCTTGGATGTTTTCAGAAATTTTTAAATCAAATAAACTATTCTCAGAGGAAAAATTGTTTATGCGGGCAACAACAAAGATAGTTCAACTAACGACAAAAAATAGTTTTCAAATATACTTTTCCCGCGGTTTATTGAACGGTAAGTCAACCTGTAGCCGTCAAAGTCAAAGTTACATTTAGACTGAGGACACTAAAAATATAGATAATATCTAATGGCACAAAAAAACCAACTTGCCTGTAGCTTGGACACGAAAATCACTTTGTCCTTTCAAAAAATTGAATTCAAAGAATGTACTGATTCCATTTTAATGTTTTATTCATTAACACCAATTAGGACATAGGATCAAATAATTATATGGTATTGCATAAAAATAAATTATTTCACCTTAACAAAATGGGTGTTCTACTTTCCATTATGGTAGAAATGCATCTACACAACATTATGTAACTATATACATAACTCCCTACCCACAGAATTTTTCGTTTTTCTGCGACACTAGCGGCGACTTTTGGAACTTCGACTCCATAAGAGCCCATGCTAAATAAGTGCTCATTTTGCGATGTAAGGTTTCGCGCGGACTCATTTAGCGCCATATTTTTTAACATATCCATACTATGCGATATATTATTTAAATAAATAGTACTTTAAACTACTGGAATTGTTTTTTTTATTTTTTGAAAAATGTCATTAAACACGTTGTCCAAAGTTGACTACTTTCAATTCAATTCAATTCAAAACTTTTTATTCATCAAAGAATACAAAACAAGAAATACATGTCTCATGTGCACACGCACGTGCGAGACAAAACAAATTATGGTAATGTACAAGAGTATCATGTGGCTGAACAGATAGAAGAGGACTGTAAACAAAGTATTGCAGGTTGTAAGATAAATTAGACTTCGAGCATATAACAAAAAAAGCAACAAGTTAACAATAAATAAATAAATAACATTAATAAATCTATGAAAATTAACAAAGAATCAAAAGTGCAAAAAAGATCAACAGATAACAACGAACATGCCAACAATTGATAAAACAGCACTAATTCACTGATTTGATTAATATTTTAAATTGATTGTAGAAAAAAAACTATTTAAGCTATCGAAATTCCAAATAGCAATTCTAATAGTTTGGACATTTCCCGTTACAACTATATTGAATTTTAAATGTTCCCTTACCTCATGGGGCGTCTATGTGGGTCCGCGTGAGAGCTGTTTTTGAACATTTTTGGCTAGGTAGGGAGGACTCTAAAAGGTCGGTGGAAAATTGGTCGGTCAGAGGTTGGAAGAGCCACAAGAGTAGGGCCTATTCGTGACATCAATGACCCAAGGCTGGGGAATGCGTCACAATCTCCCAACGAAGTATTGACTTATCAACAACGACCGTCATTACTGCAATACAATACGGAAACGGAAAGAGCCAAATGATGATCTGTTCTAACCCAAACCGAACTCTCTCTGCTTTCGCCTGGCCCGTGATCCGCGTTCCGATTCGAGGGTTTCACTGAAGCGCTGCCGCCAGCGGACTTCAGGGGCGAATTTACATCGGTGACGATGATGTGAAGTCATCAAAACTCATGATGATGTCGCAAAAATCACCGCAAAATCATGAAAAAATAATGAGCAATCTTCTATATACTTAATACAATAAGTTTTTTCTGTTAGATCCCTTTTTCAGGCGTCCTACTGAACCGATTTTCACGATTGAGGTGTCACTTTAAAGCTTATAATGTAGCGCACCTGCGACAGATAGTTAAAATAGTCATTTCTTTTTCGGCTTCGACCCCCCAAGCCTTTGATTTATTTGTAGAGGGCGCTTTCAACGCTCAAGCGCTTAACAACTTGCGTTAAAACGGTTTTAAAATGTGATTTTAATTTAACAGCTGATTACCTTCAGATGGATTTTTAACCTATATAAGTCAGATTGTAAACAAAAATAAATAGTCTGCAACTAACTTTTAACAAGATTTGATATATTTGATGAAAAATAATTCTTAAATCAACATTAGTTTTAATCTAATTGAGGAGAGAGAGGCAAAGAGAAAACCGAGTCGATTAGATTAGGGAAAAACATATACCTTCGTCGAGAACTGAGAACTGCCGAGAGACAAGGGGCACTGCATCACCTATCTACTTGCAGCGACTTGCGATGATGCGTTAGGGTATGAATACGCGAAGAAAACTTCCGGTAAACTACTGTCGTGCCAGAAGACAAATTAAAGTACATAGTGTGATGAACAATGTGTGTGTTTTGTTCAGCTAAGCTTTTATTTATTTAGGTGAGATCTTTAAATTTCACTTGAAATGTTTAGGCCTAGGCCTACTTGATTAATAACGGCGAGTTAAAAAGTTATAAAATGTCTTCAAATCGTAGGTGAGTTTCTCACAAACGGAAATAATATTAAAATGCGCAATTTGCGCATGGGGCCCCTAGTTACTTAAAAAACGAATTGTTCGACTCACCATCAACCAACACTAAAAAAAGTAAAAAATGGTTGCCCAGTTTGGATAGGGGCGAAGCCCACCTTATCATTTCGGCGGACTATCGGCGAGCTGACTCATCGACGTAGGCTTGACTTGACACTTGAATGTGCGGTACTCAAAGCATTTAAATTTGCATCCTTTAACATTGAGTATAGCAAATTTAACATGGGCGTTGAATGAGGAAAATATAGTTTATTACTGAAAAAAATATTGAAGATAGAAGGGGAGAATATACATTGAAAAAATGTAGGTTTTTGCAACACCTTTAAAAGTATATCCTATTTAACATATATTGCCATTCAATTTTTTATATTTTCAGTGCTACCAACATTTACAAAAATAAAATGATTAAAAATTATTAGTTTTCTATTCATTATGGCACCTTGCAAATTAAATTAAAGCTGAGTTTACAAGGATTAAGAATTTTCAAAAAGAACGAAAAAACCTTAAGTAGTTCTCTAGATACAGGGTATTCTGTAAATACCAATATTAAAAAAACGGCCGTCATTTAAAAATAGTTAAGATAATTGAGTTCTGTTCTGTTTTCACTAAGTTGTTTGCCTTGCTTAGAGCTTTAAAATGGTGTATAATATTACATATGTTTACTTTTAAAATCCCAATATTCGAACCCGTACCCCCGGTTTCTTTAAACACCCTGTATTTTAAAAAAGTTAAAAATATTTTTACGTTATTCCTTGGGTATAATTTAGTGGGAAAATGTTTTGTTTCGTCCTTTTTATACTAAGCCATTCGTCTACAATCTGTTGTGGACGGCTTAAAAGACTCACCCTGTATATGCCTACTCCCGGAAACTGTAATAAAGGAGGAATTCAGTATGCATGAGTCTACAAAGTGCAAACAAGTTATTGTTGCATTTAAAAAGCAATTAAAATTGATCACAGAATTTTAAACAGTAATTTCTATACCAAAATATAGGCCTATAATCATTGAATTAAAAAAAAAACTAAGTAAAAAGAAAAATTTTAAAGAGGCTTAAAACGAAGGAAGTAGAAAAGTATCTGAAGAAGAGGCTGTAAGATATATTGTCCACATAAACAAAACTCTTACAATCAACGCACGTCAAAATACTCAGACTCTCTTCTACTTTCTTTGAAATGATATCAGGTATGTGATCCACATATGTATATTACAGCCGGGAAGTTTCACTCTCACTGTCGCTTTCAGCGTTGAGGGATGCATGACAAGTGCCGTTTGTTCGGCGACTGCCAATTTTCGTCATCCCGAACGTGATATCGCGGTACTTTTGATTTCACCGAGGTCAAAGAACCTTGCGGGTTGGATTTTAATTTTAATACAGTACATCTAGGATTATCCGGACTAATGTGGCGGAACACCGATCCGGATAGCAAAAAATCCTGATAATTCGAGGTCATTACAATATCACCTAGAGATTGCGTACCTTAACCCCTGCTAAATTAATGCAGAAAACGGCGTATCAAGACTTTACAATATATTAATCTTTCAAATTTTACGGGGGTTTAATTTTGAAACAAATTTAAAACCTAAACTTAATGTTAAATTTTACCGATCTTACGGTTTGGGTTTGGAATAAAACGCCAAATTAAATCATTAATTTATGAAGATTAAATAATAATAACTCAAAATTACTCAAACTTATAATAATAATGACGAAACTTAAAGTAACTCAAAACCTATTTCAGTAACTATTCTTAAGAAATAACATAACACATCAAATGCCAGCAATAAACTATCTCGCAAAATTGCCGTAGGCCTACGCCTTAGTTGATTACTGACAGAGGTACCTGTCTTATTAAAGTGATTAAGTGATTAAGTGATTAAGCGCCCCAAGTAGCAAACTATGTTCACGAAAATGCTGTAATGTACTGTTTAGGCAATGTGATTCATTCAATTTGTGATTCCAAATGCGTACAGTAATCTATTATATTTGCATTTTACTTTTAGAAGGTGCATTTACCCCGTAAACTCGCTAAAATCATGTTTTACCTTGATTTTTTCTCAGATGGACCGGTTCGGATAATCCGGGATCCGGATAATGTGGGGTCCGGATAATCCGAGGTGTACTGTATAGTACCAGGAGACCGAGCTCTGCTCGGTTAAAAAAATACTAGGCCTACCTGAATTTATTGATCAGCTGTTTTGGTCAAAAAATGTTCGTAACAATTACTTGGGGACTTTGAAAGGCCGTAGGGCGGAAACCGGATTTTCCCAGTCTTGTGGCCAGTTCCAATCGATCCCTCGTGGCCAAAAGACCCATTTAAAAGTAAAATAAAATACCCCCGTTGCAGCAGACCTGCATACTCAGCGAATTTCTAATGCAAAAGAGCATAATTCAATCCTACAAAGCGAGATTTGACATGTTTTGGAAAGCTCCATAAGAATAACATGGGGAATGAGTATGCAGGTTTGCAGGCAGGCCCCAAAACGAAAAGTTATCATAGTCTCGGGCTTAGGTCTTACCATAAGACCTACGGTAATAGCTTCTTCCCTATCGGGGAAATTCGCTAAAACCCTTGGACGAAATAAATGTTGCCCGTATATACAACCATTGTTTGCTTAAGAGTCCTAACAGTGCATCAGCAATGCATTTTGTACATCATCACTATTCGTAATATATTGTCAATATTATTATCTAAAACCCTTTATGTATATACTATGATCCAACTGTTTTTCCAGAAAAAGGAATTCAAACACGTTCTTGTCTCTGGTTTTACCTTTTTAAATAAAAGACACAAAAAATACACAAATCAAATATACAGTACCATGATAAATTCTTTATTGTAAGTTCTTTAATTTAATGAGACATCGCGCCTACCTTTACAACTCTTTACAATTAAAAAGTCCTGCCATTGATTTTCTCACAAGAAACACACTTTTTCGGACCTCCGATTTCAGAGTTTCAAAACTTGGAGTGGGATTTGAAATAAAAATATATATGTTTTAAATATACTGTAAAACCACAGAGATAGCAAGATATTTTATTCTTTATTCTTTGAGGTAAAACTCAGCCTGAGCAAACGTACGGCGGCGAGTATGCAATAACAGCAACGTATCGATGTAGTCAGATTGCTAACTAAATATTGAAGGCGTTATTTATGAGAACATCTTGCTACTTGGTGTTAGTTTAGGTTTACAGAAAATCCGAAACTCTAGCTCTAGTTGTATGAAGAACGATTTCTGCAAAATCTGAAAAATGTCAACGATTTTATGCTTTGTTAATTACACTTGGTTGGTTTTCATTACCTTAAAATTTATCCATGTAAGGTCAATACTGAAAATATTCAAGAAAAGTGCGTTGGACCTACAGAGCATAGAGGCACGAGTAAGGAGGAGCTATCTAAAAGGTTCTAAGTTAAAGTTTCCTTTTAATCCACATGATAGGTACAGAGTACTTTTATAATCATGTTTGTTTTGCTACAATACTATGTTATTTTTCTAAAAACTAAAATAACCGTGCGCCGGCATTGCTTCGAAAGTCATAACTCCGAATGGCACTGCTCCTACACTTTTTTCGGAACAGTGCATTTCGGAGATATGCCTGTCGCTGTCGGAGCAGTTTTGACTTTCGGAACACTGCCTATTGAAGTTATATCTTTATTTCGTCTTGTAAATTGTGATTATTCTAAAAATTTTCAAATCGAATTCCTGTCTACAATGTCGAATGGCACTGCTCCGAATGTCGTAAATCCGAAATGCACGTATCTCGCGTTATTTTAGATCATATCTCTAGAATCTGACACCGCATTTTCCAAAGACGATTTTAAAACTGAGAGCAGTAAAACTGAGTGTTCCTATCCCACATTCCAAAAAAATACAACAATCTCTGTGATCGTGTGATCTGTGATCTCGAGGACCGCAACAAATCGCAGCGCGGCTGTCGGCTGCAGAGAGAGCGACAGCGCTGCCATCTAGGCGGCAGTGGTCAGAACCCTCCGCCTCCTAGAAACTTGGTTTTGGATTTAGTGCGAGTCAAGCAGTCGTGGTGTGTTCTGTATGTGTGTGTCGCTTGCGTCCTTTGGATAAATAACTGGCCCTTTCCGGTGAGTTTGATTTTTTCAACTGTGTATTATTAGTTTAGAGTATTATGAGATATTTGATGGTTTGTTTAATGTCATTCCTGGAACCAACATTTACCTAATGGAAGTCTTATTTTTGTAAGTATTTTCTAAATAGTGAACGTTTGCCTGGTTTTAAATTGAGACAGTTTTTTTACGATTTAATTAATTAGTCTACTAATACTGTAAGCATATTTATTTTGCTGTAAAGAAGACAATACGTATTGTCACTAAACAAACATTCAATTACTCTACGTTGCCAGAATATTTACAGGCTCATTCAATTTCAGGTATAAGCACATCTTCGTCGCGTCGCTTGTAATTTTCTTTGACGACAGTCAAGCATTCTGGTTTTTTGACTGTTCTATTACACCGCACACACCTTAGTGTTGAATCTGAATGTAATATGTTTCTGGATTATATGGATTTTGCCATTCTTACCTATCTATCGTAATCATTAGTTCTGAAACGTAAGCCTATTCATATTTTTTCTAATGTATTATCATTGTCTATACATTCATAGTCAATGGTATTATTATAATAGGCTTTGTCACTTCTCAAGTACTTATTTTTTTACGAATAGTTCCGCGAATATTATGTGTGATCAACAAATACTCCCCGGTGTGAAATCCTTAAGACTTTCATAAAAGTGGGGTGTTTGTTTTTAAATCTTTTGGCAGGTGTGCAATCCTCCGCAAAAAGCAGGTGTTGACAAAAAGGGTTTTATCATTTTATTATCTCACTACACGTCTTGTAGCCTATAATCTATTGTTAATGGTATCATCGTCAAATTTCACAAATTCATGAAGATTTTTGTTGTGAAAAGCAATTCCAAAGCATGGTGGAACACACTGCTCACGTAAATGCTGAGGTTTTTAAAACCGCGCAAAAAAATTAACCATAAACTGAAAAAAAACCTTTAAGGATTTGATAAATACAATAATCAGGAACATGAACCCTTCGGCAAGCGGAGAGGAGTAAGCATTGTCGTAGTGATCTACAAAGAAGAATAAAATTGAGTCATACGTCTTTTGAAACAATTAGGTAGCCTTCTAATGTTTAAAGAGAGTGATAATTTGATGCATTAAAAGAACTGAGTCGAACTGAGGTAATGAAGGCAAAGTATTCAACATTCTTTTTAGAACTTATTAATCAATTTTAGCTTGCTATTTTTAACTGCTATTATCCACAACGTTTAAACAATTGAGATTTCACTTTACCGATCAAAAAATCCCTCAATCCCCCAAAAAATGTATATTACGTGGGTTATATAAAAGAGCTAACTATCAAGCTCTGGTTTGATGCACGATTCACCCATGTAGGCTATGTTTTCAAACATTTCAGCACAAGATGGGTGTTATAAACTAAAACATTCGTCATTCACTTTTATTAAATAATTAATTATACATCCAAAATAGGCTTATTTTTTTAGATATCGCACCGGTATTAGAAAAAACACTTTTCATCAATGTAGCATTTATTTTCATCGTATTTAAACTCTGATTAATAATTTTTTCGACCTTTGGGAACGGTAAAATTTGCAACTCGTCTCTCGTCGTGTGGTGTTCAGCCGCTTGTAAAACTAATCCTTATGAAATATCTTTAATACAGTACTTTAACTTTTTCAAACCCATTTTCAAGGCTATCACGACATGTTTATCAGGCAACATTTATCCAGATATCACACTCCGGTGCCTCTTGTAGTAGAGTGTAGTCCTTGAGGTATATTATTGTTTGAATCAAATTGCTTAGCCCAGGCGGTCCATAATCCCAATGCTAAATTAATTAACCTGGCCACGTTGCTTGACTCGGGCTGTATAGTCGAATCACATAACAAGCCCCACACCTTCCATAGGCCCAATGCTAAAATTAACATTAGTCTTACTGACGGACCGGGCCGTGTTGTTTGAGTCGCCCTGTACACCGTGGCGTTGCCGTGGTCGCCGTCGCGGCGCTGCGCGGTCGCGGACATTCCTGAGGTACCGTTGCGCCGCGCAGCTCGCACTCTACTGCGCGTTCCCTGTTATCTTGGCTAGCTCTGCGGATTTCGCGAAAACCAGTCTTATTTATCACACAATTGATTATTGTTTGTGGCTTTCTTATTAAGTTTTTCAGTTAGTCGCTGAATAAGTAGTACATTGGTCAACGAAAATAAACTTAGTTGATCTTTGTTTTGGAAGTAGGTCAAATTGTTGTTAAGAAATGACATTGTTGTGGGGATTTCGGATTTAACAGTAACTATGCATTGTAAGATTTTTAATTGGTTCAACCTTGACTTCAAGCGTGTAGCCTACCTGCCTATGTCAACCTTCACATGTTTTAAAGTTGGAAAATATTATTCTTCCCTCAGGACCAGGGTATAGGCTGAATTAATATGGCCAATTGATTTAAAAAAGGAACCATAACCCCTCATAACCATGAGGCTACAATGTTATGCCAAATTTTATATGTTACATCTAGATTTTGTAAATTTAGATCTACCTCAAGAGCGCCTACTAGTTCCTGAAGCAAAGAATCTGGTACAGATACCATGATCTTTGAAAAAGAACGCTGGCTAACAACCTAAACTTTCCCACAAAAAACCCCTAGCCGAATGCAAATTGAATTAAATTCAACGTTCTTCCATTTGCAAGTAGGCCTACTGTTTGGTTCAGATATCTTTGAACTATTTCCCTGTCCAGACTTAGGTTTCATATCACATCCATTACAACTGTAATGTAATTAAATCGTAGTGACTTTTACCTTGTCCCGATGTCAAACATTAATGGAAACTAATCTCTCGGTGACATTAATGGATGATGGATGTAGGACGCAATGTTGTAGCTGCAGCAGGTGTTTGGGCGGAGAGTGGCGACGGTTCAAGGAGGGACATTCTAGATAACAGATAACCTCGTGTCGCAACTGTAACGTCACGAGATGTCTGCTACACTGGAGTCTCTCTCACTTTGGGCCTGACACAGAGCTGCAGCAGGTGTAGTGAGCGGCGACGGTTCAAGGAGGGACATTCTAGATAACAGATAACCTCGTGTCGCAACTGTAACGTCACGAGATGTCTGCTACACTGGAGTCTCTCTCACTTTGGGCCTGACACAGAGCTGCAGCAGGTGTAGTGAGGCGACGGTTCAAGGAGGGACATTCTAGATAACAGATAACCTCGTGTCGCAACTGTAACGTCACGAGATGTCTGCTACACTGGAGTCTCCCTCACTTTGGGCCTGACACAGAGCTGCAGCAGGTGTAGTGAGCGGCGACGGTTCAAGGAGGGACATTCTAGATAACAGATAACCTCGTGTCGCAACTGTAACGTCACGAGATGTCTGCTACACTGGAGTCTCCCTCACTTTGGGCCTGACACAGAGCTGCAGCAGGTGTAGTGAGCGGCGACGGTTCAAGGAGGGACATTCTAGATAACAGATAGCCTCGTGTCGCAACTGTAACGTCACGAGATGTCTGCTACACTGGAGTCTCTCTCACTTTGGGCCTGACACAGAGCTGCAGCAGGTGTAGTGAGCGGCGACGGTTCAAGGAGGGACATTCTAGATAACAGATAACCTCGTGTCGCAACTGTAACGTCACGAGATGTCTGCTACACTGGAGTCTCTCTCACTTTGGGCCTGACACAGAGCTGCAGCAGGTGTAGTGAGGCGACGGTTCAAGGAGGGACATTCTAGATAACAGATAACCTGTGTCGCAACTGTAACACAGAGCTGTAGCGGTTGTAGAGAGCTGCGTAGTTTGGACCCAGTTTGGACCTGACTTGATATCCAGCAAATATGTATTTGTACGAGAGGTATTTGTCTACAGGACTTATATTAAATCTAAGTTGTCGCCACCAAGTGAGTCATATTCAGAGAAGACCTCACGTAAGCAGTTAAGATTGCAGAAGAGGGTAATGCAATGCACCTAAGGTTATAAGCGCGTTTAGCGCTAAGTAAGAAAAGCAGCAAATAAAAAATTGAGATATGTTAACTGAGTAAAATGACCGATTTACTTCGGTTAATCGGCATATTTAAGCCTTCCACCCATCAAACTTTATTGGAAAAGATCTGCAATTGTATATTATTAAGTGTTCACACGATTCATAAATATTACATTTGCTTTCAGTGAGTGTAATTGTGAAATTCAGTCTTAGTTACGTTATAGACAAGAAAACTATTCACTGTTGAAGGATACCTTTCCAAACGGGTTTCAGACGTGACTTTTCTACCTGATATGTCGGGTTCTTTTACGTGAAGAAGTGACCGCAGCTAGGCGTTGATTAGACAGTAAAAGTATATATAGGTTAGGCAATGGAAAATAGGAATGAAAGTCGAAGTAAATGAGCTCACCTAAAGCTCTGTACCTCTACAAGCCGGTTTCTTGAAGGCTTTGCTGTCTCACATTTCTTCAGCTGCAGCGAAAGTGGCCTCAGCCGTAACTCAGCAGTATTCATTACGTGTTGAGGGGAAGAACGCCGTGTTGAGATGTTGAGACGGCGCGCCAAGGCTGTGTATTGTGTCGAGACATTAGCGCGGTGTATGCGCCAGCACGCTCGGTGCCGCTGCCGCACAATATGCGAGCTGCCAACCGTTGACATCGACATTTGGCGGGCCTGGGCCTCGGGCCGTGGCCAGGCCACGATTACACTCGTTACACCCAGGCCTATCGTCTGGCCCGTGGCCCAGTCACGACCACAATCGTGCAAGTTTACAGTTTTTGTGGAGTTGTGTGGAATGTTTGCTTTAAAGGCAGCAGAATGTTAAAATGCTCAAGATAAGCCCTATGTTTCCAATATAAAATGCGTATATGCGTTTTGATTGGCCGTGTAATACTTAGATACAGTAGTATAATATTGACATATATTTTAATTAGCTGATCAAACAGGTTTTACAATTATCATCCATTTTTTAGCCCCTAAGCTGTACGACTAAATCATGTTTATATCATTTTGAGCTGTCCTGACGGTTACACAGTAGGTAATAAAGTCTTACAATATTTTAAGGTTTTACCCGTTGAAAAACATAAAAACTTCCTTGATTTGGGGTATAATTTTGTCATACTTCTTGTGGTTGCCATGACAACTTCTTAACCTTCCATATAGTTTAACTTTGAAACTTTCATACAGGGCGTAACCCTAAAGGAATGTTTTGAATTAGTTTCTAAGTAAACTACGTATCCAGGACCCAAGGGGAGAATACAGTATTTGCCAAATTTCAGCTTTGTAGGTCTTATAGTTTTCTAGAGATTTGCTGTCCGATAGAAAACCCTTTCTCTTTTTTTATATAGAAAAAGATATAGATGCAGATAAAAAATTAGGGAAAAGATAGCACACTTTATTTACTAGCACTTTATTTCAAACATAACAATTATAATTTTTCAGCAGATAAAATATGACGTATTCTATTTTTGTTTTGCTAAAATAGTTATACCAATATACAGTGTGCAATTCAAAATCACAAAACCACCCCAAAGAAAATGTTTACATACATTTAATGTTAACTATCAGATCATAAAAATTTACTCACTTTTTACAACTGTACTTACGATTCAGTAGTTGTTAGACCTGTATCTCTATCTTCTCAAGGTTGTTTCATCATTCAGTCTACACTATAATCATGCAAAACTTCTCACGAATTATCAAGGCTGATTTGTTATCGGGCAAAACTGCGGCGCATTCCATAAATTAATTAACTGAGATTAATATTTCGAGAACGGTCGCGGGGATTCCAGCCCGACCCAACGCCATTTATTTTCGCCGAGTTGGAGGTTGGAGACCTTCCATGATTGACGATGCCAGCTACAGATGGCGCTGGAAGAGAATCTCGTCTGTCTTCTTCTTCTGCTCTCCAATGTGAGCCTCTTTGTAGTCTGCATCTTCACAGTGAATCTTTTATCCATCCTCACTCGATCATTTCTCAAGGCCGGAAGTGGCTTTTGAACCGTTTCCGGCGGGGAAATAAATCATTAACGTGTTCTAATTCCGAATAAATTGGCGAATTACTCTGTGAAAATTGACTATTTCGATTATAAATGGCGAATGGGTGCAATCAGCTGGTGGGGCATTTGTAAACACCATTGTGGGGTGGGCGTTGTTAATTGGATTGTTGATTCGCCACACCCAACACTGCACGTTACGTAATGCGGGTGCTGCAATGCTCTTTATTGTACTGCCCGTGAATACTATGTTTCAAGTATATGCAGTATTTAAAAAATGATAACAAATAAATTTATGGGCCCGGAGCTCATGTAAAGAGGAAATCGCAAGTAAAGGTTTCATCGCCCAGATTATGCTGAACGCAATGTATTCACCGCCTTGAGGTGGAGATTTCTTATTCCTGCAAAACATAAATTAACAATCACATTCAAACATTTTTCCATCGTAAATTCTACAACCCGTATAAAGACCAAGATAAATGAAATTTTGAGATCAAGTCAGATAAAATATTAAAATAAATTCCAAGTAACATCGAGGTTTTGAATATTTGACGTTTTTGTAATTTTTCGAATACTGTACATTGTTTAAGCGATGTAGATGAAAAAGTAAAACAGAATAGAAAAAATTGCATTTTCCAGCAATTTCAATAATTAGTGTTTTTTTAATTATCGAGTTAAAAAAAAGATCATGAGTTATGAGGAGATTTGCGAGGTAAATCTAGTTGCCGTAAAAACTAAAGTTGGTAAACCTGTGGGAGTGTGATGGCAACAGCAAACCTACTTAACCTCTCCTATACTGACCTCGGTCTTATGTCTAGAACAGTGAGAATGGTGTTATGAATTAGGTTGTAACTGGCTTTCTGATGCAAATTTAAGGTAAACAATAAGTAAACTTTATTTTACTATCTTCGGCTGTGTTGTTGAGGGACAGGAGGTGTGTTTGTTCACCGCATCTCAAACTGTACTGGGTTGGCCTGAAAAATACCTGGTAACCCTAACCCTACTATAGAGGAAATTCGCTAAAACGCGAAATTCAAGCAGAAAACGTGACCGTACCGACCGGTAAAAAATGTTAATCGCCCGCGCGGCTGCGGCTGCGGCTGCGCGACAATTACAACTGCGCGGACGGCGCGGCGCAGGCGCAGATAACGGTGCGCAGCTGGGCCCGTGGCAACCTATTTATTATCACAAACCCGCGCCGATTTCGGCAGACCGCCGTACGTCACTGCTACACTACCGTCGCTCGCTCGGCCCTCGGCCTACTTCACGTAGCGAGCGACCTGAAGGAACGGGACAGGAGTGTGGGTCTGCAATTCTTTGATTGTAGGGATCGTTGTACAACCTTGAAATTTTTTAGGACACAAGGTGGTCAGTAGATTTAAGTTGTCGTGATGTGTGATAGAACAATGTTGATTATAATCGGCTGTTTGGAATTTCTATTTCCATGCATGATGTAAAGTCTTACACCAAGATTCCCATGTCAAATCTTAAGGACAAATACAAAACTTTCAGTGCGTCTACAGCTAGCTATTACCTTTAGTTTAATTTTATTTCCTGCAAAACTTCACTGCGAGCTTTTTCAAACGACACCTTCATTATTATTCAAATCAGTTCAGAACTGCAAGAGTCTACAAAAACCCTAGCGTATTAAATATAATGTAAAAAGCAGATGAAGTTTGAATTACCGATGACTCTTGCAAATTGGCAATGTGACTATATATCTCTCATTCATATTTGGCTTAACATACCTACCTGGGTAGGTCGCCATTTCAAAGTAATGTATCTAATGAATAGGTATAGTTGAAATAAACATTTTTATTTTTAATCCAATTAGTGGGCTCGCCAAAGGATGGAATTTATTTAAAATCTATTGAATCATTTACAAACCTCAACAGATTACCAAGGAATTGATGGTAAAAATATTTTAGAACCATAAGCTGAGGTTTGTTTGAAAAAGACAAAACTCTTTACCTCTTGCAAAGGGATTTAAACGACCGATCTCTTGAGTTTTATCATACGAGCTGTACTCACTGTTCTTAACAAATCAGTCAATTACGCATGTTTGAGAACTGACTGCTCACTCAAAACCACACCCACTCCGATAACAACGATCTCCCAAGAGCCAACAGAAGAGGCCGGCGGCTTTGATAACTCCCCAGGGCCCCCAGATGGCTCCGAGAACTGCGGGCACCGAACTGGTATACAACGCGGCCCAGTCCATCAATAATCCCAATGCTTAAATCAACATTAAGCTCATGAGCGGGTTGAGCTACGTCTTGGGCGGATTTCTGGGGGTGCCAGGGGGTGCCCTTACCCCCTGATTTTTGTCAAGGTTTTGGAAGAGAAGAAGAAACGTTTTTTAGCATATCTTCGTAACTTATTAATTTTGTTTCCATTATTTAGATCAAATTTTACTTCATTTGATTTATTTGGGTGTCGTCCCAGTTCTTTGTTTCAACTCGTTTACTTGTTCAAGTTTGTACTAAATCATAGCTTGTTAGGTCCATTTTAAGTTCCTTAGTTATTTTTTCAACCAACAACTCAAAACGGCTTGTAAGTTTAAAAATAGACTTTCAAACAATCTGCTTTGAAAGCAAAAATGATATATTGCAGATTCTCAAAATGTCATTCTAGCGATTTTCATGAAGAGAAGGCCTATTAGTTTTTATTATAATACCTTAAATGAAATCGTACTTTCCATTATTCGAATGAGTTATGTGGGATAAAAAAAGGTAAAAAGGTGATAGTTGTCAAATGAAAAAGGTTGTTGTTGTCAAATGCAAGAAATACCTTCTGAAAATAACTTTTAAATGGGTGATTTTTAAATAGGGTTATTAGTGAGGTAAGCTGGCACCCCCCAAAGATTATGGCCTAAATCCGCCCATGTTTGAATCGACCTGTGCACGCGTATAGACAACAGACTGCGCGCGACTGCTTCACGGTTCACATTCACAGACCGGACAATCGCCTGTCGCAAGGCTGAGAGTCCGGGGACTTGCCTCATACCTCACCGCGTAAACTAGGCAAGGAGACAATGCACCGGTTGCCGGTAACTGCGGCGCCGGCGCAGCGCCGACCGCCCTGATAATTACACTTCGTGTCGGGCCAGGCACGAAACCGCTCGGCAACAGGGACTTTGGATCACGTTGGAAAGAATGGGTATTGGTTGGAAGTTTGGGTTTCTTCCAAAATGTTGGATGCAGTTGACAGTTTAGGTAATACTTGATGGATGAAGGAAGGAGGTGGAATATGTCCAGTTGTCTAATTTAAGGTTCTAGAGGTATGTTTCAAGGTCCTTGATGCAGTAATTGTCGCTGTAACAGGTGCACGGGTTGCTGAAACGTTTTGGATTATGTTGGAAAGGAATGAGGTTACTTAGAGTGATTGAAACCCCCCCCCTTTGAAAGTACTCTTTTGATAGGTAAATTTTATTTCGACACAGTATACTCTTTAAAACTATCACTTTTTAGGCTAACAACTCAAATTATTAGTTTTGAATCAGAACAAAGGGTTTCTTTTTGTATGTGTAAATATCGGATACAAAATTAACAACAAGTACGACAATAGTATACTCTAATATGACTGTTGTATATGCACTTGTCTTGTGCACTTGTACAAATGCTGCTAATAACTCATTTTGTTGCTCAAAAACGTATTTCATGCCGGTGGCATTGCCAACGTAAATGTAAATCGTAACTACTTGAAACTTAATTTAAAAGTCTAACGATTTAACATGGGTCGTTAGGGTTGCCATCTGAATAACGAAGTTACGAAAAAAAAATTACATGATCAAGTCCATTAAATCAACTTGCTAAGGAATTTTCAGTCTCAAAACCGATGTTAGTGAACGCTAACACGCTAACATAGGATATCCTCATATAACTTCCATAACCTACATTTTACTTGAATGCCGCATACTCTGCACGGTTCTCATTTCAATGTTTTTGCCTGTTCTTTCCATGACTCCTCCATTTATTCGTCTCCCTGAAGAAGTCAGAGGAGAGAAGAGAGTGCAGACAGGCAGGAAGTGTGTTTCTCTTGAGTCCTCAGACCACCAATTATCTCACTAAACCGTAATTTGATCTGCCAATCTACATATCAGGTTACCGTTTGCGCAACCGTAACTGTTCTCTATTTTCTGTCTCTTTTGGTATCACCAGTATCACAGATCAAGAACTAATACCAGATTGATAACGCAGTGCACTTTTTCATGTAGTTTTTCCAGGTGGTTTTAAGAATGGTAGGGTGTTTAGCCCCCCAGTTGTCACTGGTATCAAAGTAAATGTAATTATTTACTTTGATACGTGTCCTAAATTACTGGGATGCTGATGTTTACATCACTACCGACGCAGTCTTAGTGGCAAGACCATCTACAAAACTGATAACCGCTTGAAAACCGGGCAAAAAGTGAATCAGGATGCCAGTCTATTAGTTCTTCTCTGTGCCAGTACTAAACTCGGAGTTGCAAAACATTAAAAATAGATGATTCAGCTTATGATTATATGGTTGTTTTTACTCTTTTCATTCAGTTTCCGCAATATCGTAATTATAAAGTGAGTCGGTGGCGCAGTTGGTAGCGCACTCGGCCCCGGTTCTGTGGCGGCAGCGTCGCAGGATCGAGTCCCGATGATGCCGCATACTTTTAGCAGTACTGTTCATCCTTGTACTGTACCGGCTCACTCCTTGGGTTTGCTTTATAACTCCCACGCACAGGCCTGGGGCCCATGTGGGGGGGGGGGCAAATGCAAGGTAAAAAGAGGCCGCCCTCTTAAAAAAAAATTAAAGAGAAAGGTTTTTGGAAAATGACCAGACTATGATAAGCTATGTAAAAACTCTTCGATCAATATTTCGCCTTTTACGGTTATGTCTTTGGCATAAATGTCAAGAACCATTTTTTAAATTTATTTGGTGTTGTTTTGCGTGTGCTATATTTCGGCCATTTCACCCAGAAAACCTGACCAAGATACTATTTAAGTTCCCAAATAGGCTCACAAGATTTGTGTCTCAGTAGGTGGCCAGCGGTCACCCGCCTGGGTGGGATGTGTTGGGATGTTGCCACTGCACGGCCAACTGCCTCTGAGGTATGGAATGCCTGTTTATTTTTATGAAGCAATGCTGAATGTACAGACAGCATTCATGCAACTTCATGCGTAGTTGCTGGTTATAAATAGAGTAAATTCTCAATTGGGAGCAGCACGTCTTTGAATTTTATTTATATGAAGATTGAAAGTGTTGGTGAAAATTTAACCGCCATGCACCGTCATACCGGTGTGTTACCGGTTGAGAATGATAATAATTTATCTTTTGTCAGTTTATTATTGCATTTAAAACTAAAACTTCACGACACGCTAAGTTCAGGTACACGCTAAATTTGGTAACAAGCGACACGTCTCTAGTACAGTTGGTGTAGATTGATAACATATTTTTGAAAATTGCATTTACAGGCGAAAAGAAAAAACATCGATTCCGATAGTCTTTAGGCCTGAACAGTTCAGTACACTCTCGGATAAACATTTAGGCTACTCCCCACAACACCCAGGATCCATGATCACAACACCAGGAATCGAAATCTTCTAGAACTTCCGCACTGCAGACTGAGTACAACCAAAGATCGTTTCCCTAACATCGCTTTAAAAATGTTCATCACACTGCCTAACACAGCGAAGAATTTGGAAATCCCAATTTTCAAACAAAAAGTAAAGGAGTGGCTAATTAATAGGCCATTTTATTCTCTAACGATTTTTTTGAAGAAGTGAAGTGCAAAGATTTCTAGTACTTACTCGAGTCCCACCGCCAATTGAGACCATAGTGAGGTTTTTTTTTAAGTTTTAAAGTAAAGTAAATTAAGTCAAAATTAGAAAACAAATATTCTAATATTTCAAGAAATTTATTTAAATTTGACGCAGTCTATCCAGGAACCTGGTCAAAGACGAGAGGAAGGTACTAAGGTATTAAAGGTACTCAACCACGGGTTATTCATTTGACTTAGTCTCTAGTTTCATAGCCGATTTCTGAAACAAGCATTGACATAATATAAAAAATCCCTGCTTATTTTAGATCAAGTTTTTTTTTAGTCTGTGCAACTGCGGAGCTGTTTCTCGCTTTTTGAACAAGGCAAGTTAGACTTTGCGTCATATCATTGCGAGCCTCGAAATTTGCTTAAACAGCTGGTCATCTCCTCTTCCAATATGGAAGCACGTGTTCAAGTACCGTCGAAGCTGCGTCATATCATTGCGAGCCTCGAAATTTGCTTAAACAGCTGGTCATCTCCTCTTCCAATATGGAAGCACGTGTTCAAGTACCGTCGAAGCTGCGTCATATCATTGCGAGCCTCGAAATTTGCTTAAACAGCTGGTCATCTCCTCTTCCAATATGGAAGCACTTGTTCAAGTACCGCCGAAGCTGCGTCATATCATTGCGAGCCTCGAAATTTGCTTAAACAGCTGGTCATCTCCTCTTCCAATATGGAAGCACTTGTTCAAGTACCGTCGAAGCTGCGTCATATCATTGCGAGCCTCTAAATTTGCTTAAACAGCTGGTCATCTCCTCTTCCAATATGGAAGCACATGTTCAAGTACCGTCGAAGCTGCGTCATATCATTGCGAGCCTCTAAATTTGCTTAAACAGCTGGTCATCTCCTCTTCCAATATGGAAGCACTTGTTCAAGTACCGTCGAAGCTGCGTCATATCATTGCGAGCCTCTAAATTTGCTTAAACAGCTAGTCATCTCCTCTTCCAATATGGAAGCACTTGTTCAAGTACCGTCGAAGCTGCGTCATATCATTGCGAGCTTCTAAATTTGCTTAAACAGCTGGTCATCTCCTCTTCCAATATGGAAGCACTTGTTCAAGTACCGTCGAAGCTGCGTCATATCATTGCGAGCCTCTAAATTTGCTTAAACAGCTGGTCATCTCCTCTTCCAATATGGAAGCACGTGTTCAAGTACCGTCGAAGCTGCGTCATATCATTGCGAGCCTCTAAATTTGCTTAAACAGCTGGTCATCTTCTCTTCCAATATGGAAGCACTTGTTCAAGTACCGTCGAAGCTGCGTCATATCATTGCGAGCCTCTAAATTTGCTTAAACCGCTAGTCTTTACATAGGTAAGCACTAAAGTACCGTCGAAGCTTGCAATGATACGATGCCAAGCATAGCCTCGACCCCGGTGACAACCGCTGACCGCGAAATGAGAAGACTTTACAGATTTATCACCGCCTCTCCTGCTCAGCTGGTCGGTTAATTGACCGGCAAAGATGCTCATAGTTTATGCTGCTTAGCGGGACCAGCTCGCCACATAACTGTTAACAGTCCCGTCGTTCGTCGTTCGTCGTTAGTCTTTGTTACAAGAAACGTTATGTCGCTAGCTCTGTTAATTACTCGTTTCAAGATGGAATGTATTGTATACTTACTCGTGGTGTGTTCTTTGTTAAATAGTATATGTTGCAATGGGTGGTGTTTGCCTCATGTTAGTGAAGGTTTTCTGAAACATTAGAGGTAATTTTATGAAGTTAAGGTTCTGGACAGATTTGCCATCTTAATGAGGATTCCTTTTTGCGGTGTTATTACGGTCGTCAAAGTGTGACCGCAAGTTAAGAAGGTAGAAATCGGCCCCGCTAGAAACGAGGTGAAGGGGATTTTTTATGTACACTCTCTTCTTCGATTTATTCTTTACAACCTTAATTTGTATGATAAAACAACAATCAATGGTAAATCACTTTTTATAAGATTTTTTAACTTTTTGAAATCCGCGTTTAATGCGGATACTGCAAAAAGAAAAGAAATCATAATATATTATGAAGCTCCGTTTTTAATAACAACAAACCTGCAAGTGACTAAGGCGTTGCGTCATTGGATTTAGTAAACACAACTTGCGCCACCTCCACATCACTTAAAAAAAATCTTTTAAACACAACCTAATATGTTTTCTTCAGGAAGGAAGCGCCGAACCAAAATTATCGTTTTTATACTCGGGAACTGCTCAGTGAACATACCAAACACAGTACTTTTTTATCTCTGCTTAATCCCGTAACCTAATACACCGGGACTTTGACTTCTGATTATCTTTTAATTCTCTATCTCCATTTGACTTGTCCTGTCTAACCTTATCTGACTTCTGATTATCTTTTAATTCTCTTTATCACCATTTGACTTGCCTATCGTCTGTTCCTTATCACCTGTTTTACCTATCTTTACTTCTTTTCTCTTCTCCTACATTTTATTCTCTACTTTATTCCATTGCATTTCTTTAACGGCTTACTATTTTCCCCTTTTATTGATCACTTTGCTCACTATGCTTATCTTCTACATACTATACTCTCCTATTTTTTCCCCTTTTTTGTTTATTTAATTTTATTTCTCATACCGTAAACACCCGCATTTCCCACAATCCTCACCATTCAACGAGAACTTGATTAAACCACAGTTTTACTCATAAACCAAGAAGTCTTCGCTGTCTCCTGCTGTGTAGCCATTATCGCCGCTGTTCCTATAGGAGCGGACTCTGAGTCATAGTTATAGTTGTTCCGACTCCGGGCGCGCGGACCCACTCCTCGCCGTGGAAAGTGGAAAGTGTTTACTTCCGGTAGTCGCCATGCTGCTTCCTGGAGGACACCGCGTCCGGCACATCTGGGGCAGGGAACAAGGAGGGAAATCTAAGTGGGGAAATGTTGGGAGAGATTTCAGAAACGAGTGTTTGGTAGAGATGAATGTATGCTGTAGGTTGGAGGCATTACGGGAGATGTGCGGGTGAGGGAAACATTGATTTCCATGTTGTTTTTTTACACCTTTTTTCGAAAAAATTAAGGTCAAGGTGATTTGATTTGTATTAGTGAATTATTTGTGACAGCCTTTTTGCTCAGGAAGATACATACAGTAGTTATTCAAGTGAACTTTAAATGGGAAAAACATATTACCAGATAGAACCATCACCCAAATAGAAGTTTTTTAATTCCTAGTTTCCTTAATTAATTCTGTTAGACCACTGCTGCATTCAGGATTTACTCAGCTGTGTTACTCAAATTTAAAGTGCATTTTTGTTGCAATACAGAATACAGCCACGAAAATCTTCCATTCATCAGAAAAACTACTAAAGACGCTTGTATGAGTAAGGATACATCTAACAGCTATCATTGGAGACCAGCTGATTCCTTAAAGGCGCCTCCACACATGCGTTAAGCCGGCTCCACACATGCGTTATTCGGCATGCACCGAATGTTCGACGTTCGGCGAACTATTTGTCTCGCTATAGGGCCGACAATGAACAAGCACTAATGTTTGCTACTTGCCAAATACATAAACACCCATCCACACTACTCGTGATTCGGCGAATCGCTGCTCGCTGCATGCCGAATGACGCATGTGTGGAGCCGGCTTTATTCGGCATGCAGCGAGCAGCGACTCGCCGAATCACGAGTAGTGTGGAGGGGTGTTTATAAATTTGGCAAGTAGCAAACATTCGTACTTGATCATTGTCGGTCCTATAGCGAAACAAACAGTTCGCCGAACGTCGAACATTCGGCGCATTCCGTGGGTTTACTTCGGTACATTCTTAATTTCTGTGGGAAATCGGAGAATCGCCCACTTTTACCGTGGGAAGTCTCTAATCCTACGCCCCATCCGCTCTGGGGGTGGAGGCGAGAATGAATTCATAAAAAACACTTAAATTATCAAAAAAAATCACTTAATAAATTAATTATTCACTTATCCAAGATGACCAAAATTCCAGATTCAATACCATTTTTGGATCTTTTCCCTTATACGTATACCACTGTTTCTGGGTTGTTTTTCAAGCTTGATTTTGGTATGTTAAGTTAAGATAGCTTAGGCTAGATAACATAACCTAACCTAACCCACAGATGAAGAACTATACAGATTGGCAACCTAATGCACTTTTGCGTGCCCGTTTTTTCGCGCGGCGTCAAGTTTGTTAGGTCGTTTTGCCGCACATATTGCATTGGTATCAAAGTTATTAATGGCTATATTTGTTCTCTGGGACCTGAAGATTTGATATTGACGAAATTATACTTGATACCAATGCAATATGTGCGGCAAAACCACCTAACAAACTTGACGCCGCGCGAAAAAACGGGCACGCAAAAGTGCATTGGGTTGCCAATCTGTATAGTTCTTCATCTGTGCCTAACCTAACCTAACCAACTGGAAGTGGGACCGCTAGACGGCCAGACGCTGGCTTATCGCATCTAGACAGAGATAACGGAAGATAAGATAACGAAACCGCAGGTAAAATATTCCTACAAAGAATTTCCACTTTAAAACGATTAATAACAATTATTGGCCTAGTTTATGGTGCTCGGTCAAAAATCAAGTATGAAGGGTAAATTTGTAATGGTGGTATACGTATAACGGAAAAGATCCCTAGCCCAACGCCAACATCGTTCACCGTAACCGAACTTAAACCGAAACTGTCGTTATAATTGCCTCACATATTACGCGGCCGGCGGAATGCACAATAAATTGGGCATGTATAATTGGCCATTTTGGCGCTTTTCCCGCGTCCACCGCTCACCTGCCGTGCGGCGGTATTTCTGGGATTCGCGGGCCGTGTGCTCGTGTTTGGTGGGTTTATATAAAGGCATTGCGGAATCTCGGGGTTCTTCTGTTACGACGAGAATACTGCGCTGCAGCCGATGCGCCGATGCGCTCCGTGTGGGCTGTGGAACAACTGTGGTTTTATATTTTGATTAGGATTTTTGCGGACATTTGCCATCACTGATTAGTAAAAAACAAGTTTCACGACGTTTCGGGATCTGGAATCTGATCCCGTCTTCAGGTGGAAGAAAACCTAGAACATAACAAGATTAGTAACACATGCCAGGAAAACCTGGACAAAAAATATTTTGCTGGCTTTAAAACTACTAAAAGGAGGTTTAATTACTGTTATTGTTGTTTAGGAGGTAATTATTATTGTTTTTTACTAATCAGTGATGGCAAATGTCCGCAAAAATCCTAATCAAAATATAAAATCACCATCACCAACAATGAATTTCAAACAAAGAACTGTGGTTTATTTGCGCGCTCGTAAAATGTGGAGACAGAGTCAAGTCGAATATGGTAATACGTATTGGTGGGTTTAGGTGGTTAAAAGGCTACCTTGTCCGTCGATGGTGAATAATATTTCCTCCCTCTAAGCAATCAGATAAATAACAAAGTCGTTTGTAAAATTTCGTTTGTTTGGAATATTGAGAGTGAGTGGGATGAAGAGTTCATGGAGCAATAAAAAAGGTTTCTATTTTATAAATTTCATGACATTAAAATATTTTATAGTAACTGGATGAATGGTAAACATGAAATAACACCGAGCAAGGCTCGGTCCACCAGGTGCTTGAACTTTATAGGCCCAAGTAAAATTAGTATTTCATTAGCTCAATTATGACATATTTGCTTTGTTTTAATGAAACTTTTTCAGTTACGACGACGTTACAACTGGTTACAAGGACGCGACTTATAACCATTTATCAATAAACTGAACAACTTCCACCGTAACTTTAATTTTCACTTTTCGAACCTATATCAAGCATTATTTAATCTTTGTTTCTATTGAAAAAAATGTTAGTGGACAACATTTTGGAGGTAACTTTCCATTTTATGAACATTACCAAAAACATTTGACCACGTTTCAGAATCGTTCATTTTACCTTTACCAAGATTCAGCCCTCTAAAAGGCTACCAATTAGGGTATAAACGAACAGCAAGGCTGTTATTTTGGTCATTAAGCCTCAAAATTTCCCCTGTTCATTGACAACGCAGTCAAGTTTGATTACAAACACGTCATTTGCTCGGGTGACGGTGTTGTTTAGACGCGATCCGGCGAGCAGACAACACAGCGTGTAATGACTGTGTGCTGTCGAGCAAAAGCACCTCTCCACTCATTAATAAACTTTCTGCCCGTCCATTGTTGCGACTTTCTTCACGCGTGCGCGAGATTGGCTCCAGTGATCAGCTGATTGTCAGGTCACGTGATCGCGTTCGACCGCTCCATTGTTGTGAACAGCTGATTTGATATTCATCTTGCTGTAAAGGAGCGTTGGTGGTGTGCGTCGGGTATTGAATTGACAACTTGTGTCACAGTGTAATATGATAGGGTGGTGATTTATTTGTTGGTTATTTTTAAGTCGATAATAAATGTTTTATATTACTCTATTGGTAATCTGTGTTGGGAAAATAAGACGTTATGTCAAAAGCAATTGTACAAAGTAAATTATTAAGTATCCACAATTGTTGTAATAAATAAATGCGATGAGATATGGATTGGAAATAAAACTTGCATTAAAAGTAAGAATACCCCCGTTGCAGCAGACCTGCATACTCAGCGAATTTCAAATGCAAAAAAATATTTTCATCCAACATAGCAAGATATGACATGTTTTTGTGATCTCCATAGGAACAACATGGGGAATGAGAATGCAGGGTTGCTGCAACAGGTATGTCGAAACTGGGTGGTTTTAATTAAATATTTAGTAGATCTTAACTTGAAGAAGCCATGTACCAAGTTTTATAAAGATATGTTAAGAACTTATGAAGATGTAGTACTTTTTTTATTTCCCATTAGGATAACATGGGGAATGAGTATGCAGGTTTGCTGCCACAAAAATTGAAATTTCGGGGATTTTAGACTAAAATACATTACATCTCATCTAGATGAAGCCACAAACCAAGTTTTAGCGAATTTCCCCTATAGGGAAGAAGCTGTTACCGTAGTACTCATGGTAAGACCTAAGCCCGCGACCATGATAACTTTTCGTTTAGGGGCCCCCAGAAGCAAAAAACACTATTCGTTCATTTTCATACATATATATATACCTATATATATATATATACATATATATATATCTATATATATATATATCTATGTGTCTTTAAGCACGATAGCGGCCGTAAAAATGGCCCGATTGGAATGAAATTTGGCTCAGACCTGTAAAGTAGTAATTATTCGGACGAGTTCGTAAACCAGCCCGATCGGACTACCGGAAGGGGGGGTAAAGGGGGGTAAACCCCCCTAAAAATGGGTTTTTTGAGGTTTTACATAGAAAAACCAAATTTATCAAATTTTTGATGGCACCATTGAATTCAGCTCGAAAAAACAAACAATTTAGTATTTTGAATCACTGCTCTATGTCCATTGGTTACCGAGATATTAAAAGTGGTAAACACAGTACGTTGTCCCAATGTTAACCTTATGGGGAATAAGTAAAATTCTATATCTCGCTTATTTCCCAACATATCTTGATAAAACTTGGTAAACGGCTTCTTCTAGTTCAGATCTACTAAAGAATGAATTAAAAACACCCAGTTTTAATATACCCGTAGCAGCAAACCTGCATACTCTTTCCCATGTTATTCTTATGGAGCTTTCAAAAACATGTCAAATCTTGGACAAAATGCTTTCAAATGTCAAATGTTGGATTGAAATATGGTTTTTGCATTTGAAATTCGCTGAGTATGCAGGTCTGCTGCAACGGGGGTATTATTGAGATATTGAGATTCGTTGACAAATAAGCGAGATGTAGAATTTTACATATTTCCCATAAGGTTAACATTGGGACAACGTACTGTGTTTACCACTTTCAATATCTCGGTAACCAATGGACATAGAGCAATGATTCAGACTACACAATTGTTTGTTTTTCCAAGCTGTATTCAATTGTGCCAACCAAAATTTGGTTATTTTAATTTTTCTATGTGAAAAAACCCCAAAAACCCCATGTTTATGGGGGGGGGGGGTTATCCTCCTTTACCCCCCTTTCCAATGGTCCGATTGGGCTGGTTTTCGAGCTCATCCGAATAATTACTACTTTACACGTCTGTGCCAAATTTCATTCCGATCGGACCATTTTTGCGAGCGCTATCGTGCTTAAAGACACACACACACACACACACATATATATATATATATATATATATATATATATATAGAAATTCGAACGAGTGGTGTTTTTTGCTTCTGGAAGCCCCAAAACAAAACGTCTTGGGGTTAGGTCTTACCATGAGACCTACGGTAATAGCTTCTTCCCTATAGGGGAAATTCGCTAAAATTGAAAATGTTTACAGGTAACAAAACATAAACACAAGGTACTTGTTTAAAAAAGGCCAATCAAGGTTTGTATTTAGTCTGTCATATAAGAATTTGTACATTGTCCTCGTGGGCCGTCCCCCAGTAAGTTAAGAAATAGTAATCCCTATAAAAAATAGTATTTATATTTCTAAGTTGATATGCAAGGTATATTTGATGTCCTCTAAGAGATTTCATAATAAAATAATGAGCTGTTTCAATAATGTTTTCCAACCTGAATGGAGGTAATCTTCCATTAATTAAATACGTTGAAGATCCCGCAATCCATAAATTCACATACCTGTCATGTTGTTAAATATGTCGCTTTAAAATCTTTACTAAGAACATATTCGCAAACCCTCTACAACAATAATTATTAGAACACTAACAAAAAATGTTAGCTGAAAAATAATAGTCTATTTCCTGATGACAAAGCAGGACTTTAAACGCCCGCATTACACCATCCAATATTTTATAATTGATTTGATTTGACTAAAAAAATTCAAGCCAGCTGATTTTCAAAATCAAAACTTAACTGTGATTGCTCGAAACAAATCTGTTATCAAAGATCTTCTATACAATATTAGATAATGTAATGCGGGCCTTAGCCTGGACAATTTTATGTTATGCTAGTTTATGTTTATCCATCATCAAGAGATGCCATTTGGCTTATCAGCTGTTACCCGACCTTCACCCCCACCTGACCTTCCAACAATCAACTGTAGGTTTTCACGAAATAATCAGCTGTTCGTATATTCTCCATAATCAGCTGATTGTTTTTGTATGACGGCACGCTCGCAGGCTGTACGCTTTCCCCAATCTCGTGCATTGTATCTAGTTTTTCTAAGCCAGCCCAACACTAATTACTGGCCCGTTCTCCGGAGAAAAACTTGATTGGATGCGGTTTTTGTAAAATACAGTTATTTAGGCCCTGTCATGAAACGGAGTAGGTAAAAATTCAAGGTGTTGGCAAAATAGTTTATTTTCCAAAAAATATTAACGTACCGTAAATTGATTTACTTATCAATTACGTAGTAATTACACAGAATATATCGACAACACTAAATACTAAACTACTACTAATACTACACTAAATAAATTATGACAGTTCTAAAATGTAATTGTGTTCTGTTTACATTATGTTTTAAAATCAAACACGACACTAACGACACTGATATCTAACGGCTCTTACCTTGTTAATGTGATTGAAACGTTGAAATAGTTATGGGGTTTTTACAGTTAAGCCAGAGCTGTTTTGTGATGAACTGTTGTAACGTAATTTCATTTTCAGCCTTTAACGTCAATTTGTTATTAATTATGTGTTTTCTTAACTTACTTCTTAGTACACTAGTTGTGTGTACGTACACAAGCCACTGTATGACACTTTCTTAAAAACAAATCTTATTTATTTGTTATAAATGGTGTGAGATTCTTTTGTGATGTTTAAAAATTCGGTTGCACGAAAAAGTGTACTTAGAGTTTTGACGTAGGCCCATAATTTTTCAACAGAAAAATCTAGTTTCTAAACCAGTTTTGCATGCTCTCGAGAAATATTGTTCTATTTTTTCTCTTAAACTTTAGTTTAAATAATAGTTGATCTAAAATAAAATTACTTTAGGTGAGCGTAAATTGCAAGATTTAATATCAATGTTAACAGCAATACAAGAAAGTTATCTATTCGAGAGTCGAACCATCTTGACTCTTGACCCCCATAACTCTTCCACTGCTCTTTGTGTGTTTCAAAATAAACATATTCAAATGTAAATCACCTCTTCTCACGGCTATCTCTTATCTCGTGACCCCAACCTTATCAGCCCACGCGCGTTCCTTCGCGGCAAATGCCAATCAGTTTCACATTCACATTTTTGCCGATTTTACCAGCGCGGGTTTCGATTTCCGTTACGACCGTAACAAAATATCATATGCATAAGGTGTATTGTTCTCACTTTCTCGTGGACTTTCACCACCGTTCGCAATGGACGAATGACTCCGGTGTTGTAGTCGCGGTAAACTGTTCATAAAACCTCCTTGGAATAATTTTCTGTTTAATGATTGTTACATCACTCGTTTTTAATGATCTGCGCTAAGGTGGTTACACAACGGGTATATTCGTGTTTCATGGTGGCAATTCGTGTGTGAATCTTCTAAACAAGTTCATTAAACGCTACGTAGTCCGGGCTTTCCTGTTGAATTGCCGTCGTGATGGAGGGTTTAGTTATGAAAGTGCCGAGTGACTCTTCGTGCGCATTAATATAATTAGTTCCCTTTTGCGTTAGTTGTCGGCCATATTACTGAAAATTCCCTGTTTTCCCAGTCTCGTGCGAAAAAGTTAGTTTAATTTTTTGGGGTGCTAAAATTGCTTTGGCAATCAAGAAAAAACCTAAGTGATGGAAAGATAACAGAAAGTGATACAGAAAGATACACGGAAGTGATACTTCCGTGTTAAGGACATGAATGCTTTCGGCATGAAGTACACTGTAATCAACTGTTTCTGTAGTCATGAATAATGCTGACCTACTACAATCGCATATTGGATATTGGCTACTCATTTTAATATAGCCCAAGAATCATCAATGAAAAGTGTTTTATCAATGAATGGCAACAATTATTATCTTTAGAACGGAAAGTAGACGGATTTTTTTATTTTGTTTTAATGCCTTTTCACCCACACCCACCGATGGCCCACATACTTAGTAAATCTTCTCTGTTCATTAATGCAATAAACAGTTTAGGGGAGAGGTAGTACTGCAATGTGGTATTTGCTGACACTTTTTGGCTTCTTCGAAACCCATGTTTTGCCCTCGTACGGATTCTATATAAATCCGGATAAACCGTTGTAAATACGACAAAACTACAGTTAGGCCAGTAAAATTAGATCAAAAATTGGTCATGCCTGGACGAAATTCCCGGAAAGCTGGAAATCGCCTTAATCTTTCCGTTTTACATCCAAGTATATGAATTCGAAGTTTGTCCCATTTTTTCTGGTGTGCTTCCGACCTGGGACCACAAAAATATCAGAGTTTTGGGCCATTTTTTATTCTTTTGTAAATAAGTAAAAAACCGTTTTTTCTACATAAAAGGTTTCAGTACAAGAATTGTAGAGGACAAAATTCTGCGTTTATTGAGTACCTTCTGATAAAGATACTTTGAATAGTAATTGATTTATGGTAAGTTAAATAAAGGGTTTTGGCGAATTCCTCTTTTAGGGAAAGAGCTATTACTGTAGGTCTCATGGTAAGACCTAAGCCCGACACCATGATAACTTTTCGTTTTGGGGCCCTCAGAAGCTAAAAACACCATTCGTTCGAATTTTCATAAATATATATATACCTATATATACGTATATAAATATATATATCTATATATTTGTTAGCTCGATAACTCTCGTAAAAATGGTCCAATCTTCTTGAAATTCGGCACAGACCGTAATTCAAATTATGTCCGTAAATAAGCATGCAAACATATTCTCCATAAGAATAACATGGTATAAGTGAGTATGCAGGTTTCCTCAGCATATCTCGTTGAAACTCAGTATCATGTGGCTCAATATAGTTTGGATATTTTGGATTATACTCTAAAATCTGCTATTTTTACATTTTCCTTGTCAGGAAACCTGCATACTCACTTATACCATGTTATTCTTATGGAGAATATGTTTGCATGCTTATTTACGGACATAATTTGATTTTATTTGGTACGAGGCTTTATCTAAAACGCTTATTTGAGCATTTTGAATCCGTTGAGTATGCAGGTCTGCTGCAACAGGGGTATTTTTCTTGTTTTATCGTCAATTGTGAAAACTTGTAAGATTTTTATGTTTTAATTTCGTTTTCTGGTATTATTGGCATCACTGTATTCAACATAATAACATGGTATAAGTGAGTATGTAGGTTTCCTGACAAGGAAAATGTAAAAATAACAGATTTTAGAGTATAATCCAAAATATCCAAACTATATTGAGCCACATGGTACTGAGTTTCAACGAGATATGCTGAGAAACAAGCAAGCTACACACGTTTATTTTTCTCCCAAAGGTCAACATTGTGGAGATGAGTACGCAGGTTTGCTGCCTCAGGAATCTATAAAATTGGGGATTTTAGACTATAATCAAGTGGACCTTAACTAGATAAAGCCACATAACTAGTTTTATTAAGATATATTGGAAATAAGCAGACTATACAATTTTATTGATTTCCCATAAGGTTAACATTGGGAAAGTGAGTACGTAGGTTTGCTGCCTCAGGATTATATAAATTTGTAGATTTTATGCCATAATCAATTAGACCTTAGCTAGATGAAGCCATATACCAAGTTTTATTAGGATATGTTGAGGAATAAGCGAGAAGTACAATTTTATTTATTTCCCATAAGGTTAACATTGGGACAACGTACTGTGTTTACCACTTTCAGTATCTTGGGAACCAATGGACATAGAGCAATGATTCAAGATACTAATTTATTTGTTTTTTCGAGCTGAGTCCAATGGTGTAAACCAAAATCAGATTATTTCGATTTTTCTACATGAGAAATCCGAAAAACTCCATTTTTAGGGTTTTATTACCCATAACCCCCCTTCCGATGGTCCGATCCGGCTGAATTTTTAACTCGTCAAAATAATTACTATTTTACAAGTCTGTGCCGAATTTCAAGAAGATTGGACCATTTTTACGAGAGTTATCGAGCTAACAAATATATAGATATATATATTTATATACGTATATATAGGTATATATATATTTATGAAAATTCGAACGAATGGTGTTTTTAGCTTCTGAGGGCCCCAAAACTAAAAGTTATCATGGTCTCGGGCTTAGGTCTTACCATGAGACCTACAGTAAAAGCTCTTTCCCTAAAAGAGGAATTCGCCAAAACCCTTTATTTAACTTACCATAAATCAATTACCATTCAAAGTATCTTTATCAGAAGGTATTCATTAAACGCAGAATTTTGTCTTCTACAATTCTTGTATTTAAACTTTTTATGTAGAATAAACGGTTTTTTACTTATTTGCAAAAGAATAAAAAATGGCCCAAAACTCTGATATTTTTGTGGTCCCAGGTCGGAAGCACACCAGGAAAAATGGGACAAACTTCGAATTCATATACTTGGATGTAAAACGGAAAGATTAAAACGATTTCCAGCTTTCCGGGAATTTTGTCCAGGCACAATCTTAATTTTATTGGCCTAAGTGTAAAGTGATTAAGAACATACGCAATGCGATATCGCATTCCAAGCAGCATTATGTTATATATTTTAGTGTTACCTTAGTGAACCAGCATCAAGTTAGAGAAATTTTAGATTGCAATAAAGATTTTCTTCTAACTTACGTAATGACTTTATGCATAATACCGTTGTGTTTCACCTTTCTTTTTAAAACGACTTTCCATAACCTTTTACGTCTTCTTGATCTAAACGCCCTTTCAAACACAATCTACATTTTTCCAACCCATAACCATCACTCATGTCTGGACGGAATGATGTAATGTAACGGTGTAATTGAATGCAAAGTTGGCAGTAAAAGGTCGACCTTGGGCCCAACCTTGCCCTTGGAAGTGGCTGCATAACTGCCCGCTCTCTTGGCATGCTGATGCTGCTTGTGCAACGGCGCGGCGTTCCAACTCAAGCACCTGTCCCCGTTATATCTGCAAGTTGAGATGGAAGCTTGCCGTGGTTCTTATTATAGTACTTAAAAAGACTGTTATATTGTATACTAGAGTAGAGTGCACAAAATAGGGCGGGCGGCAAAAATTGTAAACATCAAATTGTCTGCTAAACCTCAGCTGAAATTACTAAATGAAATGTTGTTGTTGAGCTGTTAAAAATTTGATTACGTTTTTTGAGGGCCTTTTACGTGTACATTTGTTTTTGCTGTAATATGTGATTATAAGAATTGATAAACTACCTAAACCAAGCAATAAACAATAAATTCGCCAGCAGTGCACTTTTTCATCCGCCCTATTTGGTACCCGCGACTATAGGCGGCATGCCGGCATTAGGTTGTGAGCTACGATATTTACTATATAAATGATTAGGGTATCTGCTAAGTAAGTTTGAACGCGTAGAGTAGAGATCTATATTATGTATTTTCTGCGATGATCTTATTTTGTAACTTGAATGTCGTATCGCTCTAGTGAAACGTATTCTTTGAGTGTATACGTATTCTTGAATAGCCCAGTGAATAAATAATTTTTTTAGTGTATACTGTTCTGTTGTGCGTGCAAAATAGTTACAACTACTGACGTGTAAACGTTGGACGATATTTATTTCTCCATCAGGAAGGAGCATCGTTTTGAACTACATTGCAGCTTACTTTAACAGCGTCGATGAATATGGTTTGAAATTATTTGCTGGAGGAAAGACAATGTAACTCGGACAATGTAATCTAAATTCCAATTTGACATCTTGATATTGCCTGGAGGAAAAATAATTCTCTTGTTAGGCCTACACGCTTGTAAGGATTGGAAGAATAGAATTGTAACATCAATGGAGAAAACAAAGAAGACTTAAGACGAACATAAAAATACCAATGCTAATATTTATAACGATTTAGTAACAAACTAGAGGCTTGAAGGGGCTAATAGCCCCTAAGCATAATCCTTCTTTACCATAGTACGAAATACATACTTAGAAAATAGGCTTTTGGATCCACAAAATTATGATTATATCTAGCATTTTGGTTTTAAGTAAACAAAGTAGACCTTTTTACATAGTTCCTCTACATAGTTATATATATATTTATAGATCATTTGGTATTAAATCTGCATCGTTATAACATAAACTAAACAAACGTACTTAACTTTTTATATTTTTAAATTATGAAAAATTCCAAACCCTTAATTATTATAAAGTCAGAAAATCTTACATTTTAAGTATATTTTGTTATAGTACATTGAACGTACATAGTTAACTGCATTTTGAAAAAAATCCCACATGTTAACATCTACCATATGGCTTTGGATCAAGTATTAACACCACATGTTTAATGTAAACAAAGCAGACGTTTTTCAATCCCAATGCATTTTAAATGGAAGATATTTTTCGTTATTTCTCATTTTCTGGTAGATGTGGACATAATCTGCTATTTTTCCCGACCCCTTGGGGGGCCGAGACCTTTAATTTGAGCCCCCTCCCATCATCCTGCGAGCTGTCAAACTCTCACAATTTTGAATTTAAAAAAACGCTTACAGAATTAGTAATATAGATATGCGGTTTATTAGCTCTCGTGAGACAGCCAAATAACTTTGTTTGATGGGAACTCACACAAATTCCAGAGAAGCCTCAACAAAACATGCAATTTTAAAAACTCGGCATTTTATCGCCAACTCGCGTGCTGAACGTGATGAGGTTTTACCGATGTGGAATTCGCAAATTCGCAAACACCCGCGAGTTGTAACGGCAACACGCGATACGTGTAGGGAAGTGCCTGTAGTCCCGTCAGCCAAGAGCGGCTGGAGGCACACAAGATCAATCAATCTCCCCCGCATTACTCTGTTCACATATACATTGAGCAGAGTAATGCGTCAAAAACTTATATTACTGTAGTTATAAAATGATATATTCATTAACAAGTGCAGTATGTAAATGTTGTTTAAGTCTATTTACACATGACTGGTCATCGTTCATTTCTGCACTCCAGGAATTCTTGGGTTTTGTATATGGATTGGTTTAGCAGCCAGTTCGTCAAGATTATCTTCAGGTTCTTCTCTGGTAGCCTTTTCAGGTTCTCTGGCAGTTGGTTGTAGACGATGACGCCCTTGTATGATGGTTTCTTTTCGAATAGACCGAGATGGTGTGTGTTAAGCAGAAAGTTGTGTCTGTTTCTTGTATAGGTGTGAATGTTTTCCACTCTGGTTTGGTTTGATTTCACTAGAGGATAGTTTCCAGGATGTAAAGTGAAACTACAGTTAGTACCTTGAGGTCCTTGAAGGCCTCTCTGCAAGTGTCCTTTAGGCCAAGTCAACTTAGTGTCTTTCTTGCTCTTTTTTGAGTGATAAGCAATTTTTTCAGGTTGGAGCTACTTGTATATGTACCTCCCCAAGCCACAAGTCCATATCGAAGATGTGTCTCAAATAGGGCCTGGTACGCGGTTAAAGCCTTTTTTGTCACTAATCTGTTTTATCTCTCTTATTAGAAAGATACTTGAATTAAGGTTTTTACAAATCTCATTTATAAGTGGAGTCCAAAAGATGTTGTCCAATAGTACACCAAGGTATTTGGAGATACCTACAACCACAAGCAGGTGCCTACAGCCGCCTCCGTCGGTTGCCAGGACTATAGAGGGAAGGGGGATTCGGCTGCGTGCTGTGTAACGAGATGCCTATTATTGGACGGGGAGGAATCCAATAATTATTGGACAATTATTGGATTCTTGGGCGTGAGCGGGCGGGCCTTGGAGTGGAGCGCCGGCCGGCTCCAACATCCAGCTTGGTTCAAGGTTACATTACATAGTGGCTGGTTGTTTGTGGAGGTTTGGAATTATTCTTGGAGTATCTGGTTTTAAGAGGGTTCCCTACCTCCCCAAAATATGCTTAAAACACGCTCCGCGCGGTTTCATTTTGCGCCTACAGTTTTCTAAATAAAATTTTATTTAACATAGCATTTCAAAGTTGTAGAATGTTAATTGCTGATCCAAAATCGTTCATATTAACGTATTCTGAAGATTTATTCAGTTGAAGTTGACCAATTTTAACGCCATGTATCTTTTTAATGAGTGAACATAAAAGATTTTAGAGAAGCAATAAACACTCTGCAACTAAGTTATCTTTACAATGCTCTTTCCGACTAACTTTTATTTTAAGAATTGGAGACGCTAAATGACACCGCGTTTACCCCTGCACCGGCTTGCACGGCGAAAAGTGCACAAATTGAACATGGGCTCTTATGGAGACGTAGTTCCAAAAGTCGCCGCTGGTGTCGCAGAAAAACGAAAACTGCCTTTGGTAGGGAACCCTCTTAAAAGTCAAAATTACATTTAGTTTAGTGGGTCACTGCAACTTTTCAGTATAATTCGGTTTCCATCTCAGTGGTTATTAAATAATACTGTGTAATAGGTAAACGGTCACTTGAATTAATTGTGGAACCTTCCTTTCCAACAGTACTGTATGATGATAAATTTTTAATCTTGTTAATGTACTGCGCAAAACTACCCTTTTAACCTCGTATGTTATCGCAGTTCTTTAGCAAACCGAATCAAATGATTTCACGGAGCGAAATTTCTCAAGGTGAAACGTATATTTGGCTGCATTTAAAACAGTAAGCAGTAAATCTGTCATGATCTGCACTAAATTTGCCGTTAAAGTACTTCACTATTCAATAGGTTCGAATCTGTCGTTTTGGCTTTGTTCGACTTAAATGCGTTCGGCATTATCGACATAATACAATGGATTTAATTTTAACTTTTAAAAAGATACCTAGGCTTTTATGGCACGAGACCCATAAAGCACGACATACTCTCTAGTGAGTCAAATTACTGAAATAATTTTTCAAAGAGAAATTACTAAATTTGTTCGTTTGTGTAATGTGCAAAATAAAGTGATGAAATTAAATCAAATCTATCCTAATAGTTACAAGACTATCGCTATCATTTTAACATTTCGTCATTTTACAAAATTATAATTTTACAAGCAATAAAAGTCCTGTTGATGTCATACAGCTTTCTTAAATTAATGTGAAACTTTTTTAGGTTTTAATCATGTTGGCACAACCGAACTGTTTGTTATGAACCAAATGTTGGCATCGCGTCGTCGTAGTAATTTTTATAGGCTAACCCAGGATATGTCTAACTCTGTTTAGATGTTTAGGTTGTTTTATATTATTCAGTACATATAGTTTTTCTCTGGATATTATATAAATTAATTCTGCTTGTGTTAGCACTCCATTCTAATAAGACCTTGAGAGGTCCTTTTTCTGAGATTGCCAACTTGGGATGGACTCTGAATATTAGCACACAATTTTGGAATTTTCGTAAGCTTGATGTTACCCACAGGGTTTAAGCATAGCCATCTGTATTAACAAGGCCGCGGCGTTAGTAAATGGCAACAACACGTCTGAGGGTTCAGCTGATTTGTAAAATTGTGGCATTATCTTTTGTTTACTTGAAATCAGCTGGATTTGTCAGTTTACTTGAAATCAGCTGGCTCTGTAAGGGTTTTTACCATGCAAAAAGCCCTTGTAAAGCGGTGTTGCCTGTTCGGAGGCCGCGGCCTACTCAATAAAGAATTTGAACTAGATGAACTTAACAATTTTAATTCTTACGAATTTTAAGACGTAAACAATCGATTTACACTACTACACTACGCTGTTGTTCCATTGTTTGTTTCGCTACCGCATTTACTTCCTCCCTCATGCCTCATACCTCTGGCATGCAGCAGCAGCGTAGCCAAGTGTAAGCCAAGACGTGTGGGACTGCAGCACATTTCATCATATAACCGCGTTGCGACATCGTCCTTGACTATGCACACCGCTGCATGCTGCATGCTGCATGCAGATGGGGCCGTGCACTGCAATCTGTGACGTGGTTTGGTTCTAATGTGTCAGTGTTTTGTGTACGGCTCTGTCGGAATTTTACGTTACGGGAGATAAATGAGTGTAGGGTGAGCATGGATCTATTATTCGCTTATTTAGTGTACTAAATCCATATGAGGGTTTATCTGCGGGAACAAGATCGTGGTTTTATCTATATACCTATATTTAATACGCTAGCGTCTTCGTGATTGTTAACGAGACTCCCCCTTTAGTTCTGAAACGATATTTAAAATTTAGGTGTCGTTGGAAAGAGCTCTGCGAGAAGTTAAGCAGGAAATAAAATGTATGAAAGTTTGACCTAAGGGAAAAACACTATAGACGCCATCAAAGATTTCCATAATTTGTCCATTATGAGATTTAAAATTGGAGTAGAAATTTCAAGAAACAGCTGATTTTAATAAACACTTGTTTATCAGAGAGGCCTACCAAAAATTGTATACGCTTCTGAGTAGGGGTATCCACTAGTAGATTTATAAGAGCGATTTTTAAATCGGATAAGCTGTATTACAAGAAAAATTAGTACTAAGGAAACCTCCTGTGGATTTAGAAAACTGAAATCAGCGAATAGATGCGTGACTCCCCATAATCATAAATATACCGTCACCTAGCAGCCACAGTACTTTCCTACACCGAGACATTAGAGCCACACTCATAATAACCCTTTTGTTTTCCATCTCAAAGATGATCACTACAAGTAACCCTGATCTCCCGGGTCATTAAAAGGAGGACAAAACCGTTCTTCCTCGGTTGCGTCAACGCCGTTTTTCCACTTACACAACTCTCGTGACCGCCCGACTGCCGACAATCCATCGATCGTTTCCGCGAGAAGAAATCAGAGTAATCCTCCGACGGCTACAAGGAAACACTTATCTGGGATCTTCGTAAGTTTTTACCCGGAGCTCTAGAGCGCTCGGCGTCGAGTTTTTCCTCGCGTATGGATGGCAATAAAGTATCGATAGATGGTAAATATCGATATTTTGGTTGCGATACTATCGGTGTTTCGATATTTCTTTTCCAATAAATATCGTCTGATGAAAATAGTTATTTGTGCAACTAGTGAGCAAAGTGAGCAATTGCCCCACTCGAGAGAAATCCTTACTTACGAGCCGTAGGCGAGTGAGGAATGGTTTCTCGAGTGAGGCAATTGCACTTTGCACTCGAGTTGCACATTATATTTTTCCTACAGTTACCATAAAACAAATAAATTGGTAAAGAAACGTAACATATTTTTACACAGAAGTGGAATTTTAATATGACATTTAACGTGAAAGTAGGATTAATAAATCAGAAACAAAAAATAATCTCCTTAAAAATGAACACAACCACCCTAAAAGAATTGTTAACCAAAGAATTACTTATAGAAAGTCAAATAACACAAGCAAAAGTAACCTTCAATGTTTACAAATGGCAAATCAATGAAATGGTGGCTTCTGCCGTGACCGGAAGTGTTGTGACAAATACAACAGTACAACAGCTGACCAGCTGATTTACAGCCAGTGCTGGCAACGTATTTCGCGCGCATACGATCTTGTCTGCATGTTACGCGCTCACTATTTCGTGCCTTCACGTTGCAAATCTGGAGTGAGACAAAGTAATTTGAGTGAGACAAAGTTAACATTGTCTCACTGATGAGCGAATTGGCCACTTTGCTTTCTCAAATAATAATAATAATAATAATAATAATAATCTTTATTGCTGTAGGACAAATTAACAATTTGCATAGCAAGCGTCAGCAATTACAGTATAATAAAATACAATAGGTTTTTAAACTTTATAAAACTAGGTACCAGCCGGATCACATGATTTAAAGGATTTACCTCAAGCCGGTGTTTCCCTTCGAAAATGGTCCATGAACTCGCCCACCGAGTAGAACACGTTCGACACTAAAAAGCGTCTTAATTTAGATTTGAATTTTGGTTCCGAATTTTCTAATCTGATGCTCTCCGGAATTCTATTTAATATGGCAACACCCGCCAATGAGGGAAGGCGATCCATAGCCGCCAACCTATGCTGAGTCGTTCTAAATACATTTCTAGACCTTGTGTTATAAGTATGGATATCTCGTCCCTGTATCAAATTGGTTTTGAATTTGCAAAGGACAGCAAGTTCTAGAATGTACAACTCAGCCAGTGTTAGCAGCCCAAGCTCCCGGAAAGCACCCCGACACGACTCTCTAAAGTTGAGTTTTGCTATTATTCTGATGGCTTTCTTCTGGAGAACAAACACACGGTTGAAATTTCTCTGTGAACAACCACCCCACAGAGCAATGCCATAAGAGAGATGACATTGAATTAACCCGTGATAGGCCATCAGCAATAAGTCTGTGGGACAGTGTTGCGACAGCCGTCTTAGCAAGTAAATTGCAGATGATAGCCTCTTGCAAACACTGTCCACATGATCGGACCACGTCAGCTCGTCATCAACGAGCATTCCGAGGAATTTAGTGACGCCAACTTCTTCGATGACAGTGTCATCTATCATAGCAGTTGGGCGACATCCATTTAGAGCGGTGCTGCCTCCAAATATCATGCAGTTGGATTTCGAGGGATTTACTTTGAGATTTTTACTTTCGAAGTATTGAATGCAAAGGTTAATTTCTTCAAAGGAAATAGTTTCGATTTCATCGATATTGTTCGAACTGAAACAGAGAGTCGTATCGTCCGCGTACTGGACAATTTGTCCTCTTGGAATCACCAAATTCAAGTCGTTCACATACACCAAGAATAACAGGGGCCCGAGAATCGATCCCTGAGGGACACCATATCTCAATGTGGTTGTATGTGAAAACACCCCATTCACATGGACCTGCTGTGACCTTCCGGAGAGGTATGACCTCAACCACTTGTGTGATAGGCCACGAACTCCAGAGTTCCACAGCCGGTCAAGGAGGTCAAATCAGTGAGAGAACATGTACATTGTTAGGTAACTGTAGGAAAAAGGTTTTTCATCACTCTGTACACGAAAATTGCCCGTTACCGTAGAGCTGAGATCTCCGAAAACCTTCGATTTTCCTTAAACCAAAACAAATGATGATCAGCTGATTTTTCGGTTCCCAAACATTGCATTTCCGTACCCAAACAAACTTTTTTCCTACCCAAGCATAATAATTTTGCCGTACCCAACAAACGAAGCAGTACAACCAGCTGACTCTAAACTAAAACAGACAGTTGAGCCGTATTGTATTTGCTTACATAAAAATTACTAAATTATAACGTTGGATGATTTTTACAGGTTTGGTTACTTATTTGCATCGTGAAAATTATTGTTCATAACTCGTCACAAAAGTCCTATTTCGGGGCTCGATAGTGCTTTACATGCTCGGCTACTTTGCGAAGTAAGCTACTTTCGTGTATTGTAGTGAAGTATACTATTGAACACTAATTTTATGGAGTTAGTATTAAGGCTGTTTTCAAACGGTAAAAATGTGTAAAGCATAATATTTTGCGTTCTAAAAGCAAAGAAATCTCCCCTAGTAATTTTTTGAAAAATCTTGAGTTCCGTGGTGACAAAACCTGTTTCTGATTCCTCTTTCAACTTGCAAAATTGTCTACTTTTTCTCCGGAAACATCGCCTTCTCATAATATCGAAAATATCGACTTTTACTCCCGATACATCGTATGTAGGCTATCGATATAAACAGTTTCGATGGATCGAAAAAGCGATATATCGATATTTTGAAAAGCTATACATCGATATTTTGAAAAGCTATATATCGATATTTTGAAAAGCTATGTATCGATATTTTGAAAAGCTATATATCGATATTTTGAAAAGCGATATATCGATATTTTGAAAAGCTATATATCGATATTTTGAAAAGCTATATATCGATATTTTGAAAAGCTATATATCGATATTTTGAAAAGATATATATCGATATTTTGAAAAGCTATATATCAATATTTTGAAAAGCCATATATCGATATTTTGAAAAGCCATATATCGATATTTTGAAAAGCCATGTATTGATATTTTGAAAAGCTATATATCAATATTTTGAAAAGATATATATCGATATTTTGAAAAGCTATATATTGATATTTTGAAAAGCTATATATCGATATTTTGAAAAGCCATATATCGATATTTTGAAAAGCCATATGTCGATATTTTGAAAAGCCATATATCAATATTTTGAAAAGCTATATATCGATATTTTTAATCCCTATCCCCGCAGTTCGAGGTTCGATAACATCGCGAGAGTGACGGAAGAGGGCGTGGCGTGTACAGAGTTCTGAGGTACAGTTGTGTCACTTCAATTACCACTTGCCACGGAACATTTCCTCTGCCCACTCCCCACTCGCCCCTCGCCCCTCGCCCGCCGGCCAGCGGTCCCAGGGTCCCTTCCGCGCGGTCGAAAGCACTGAACACTGTTTAGAAAGGATTTTAGAGAATGTCTGTAGTCAGTTCACTTGCTGGTTGGTTAAATTTGTGATGTTCATTGGAATATTATGCATGATTCTCGGGTAATAACGTGTTTTACTTCTCTATTGGGTAAAAATATTTTCTTTTATTCAGATTATGTATATACAGGCCGTGGTACATGCTACCACAGTCAAAGGAATACCACAGACAGAATCCTTAGTCTGTGATGCTACATATCTTCGGTCATGGCTACTAAGCTCGTATTACAATATTTTCGTCTTTTCATTGGTACTAAATACAACGATTGTCTTTCGCCGCCGACGGGGCTGTAGAATGTTTTGTTTAGAAATGTAGCCCCTCTCCCCTCGCGCCTCACAACCAATAGACTCATCAGCCATGGGCGCAGAAATGTTGTATGATCTGCAATGTTCAAATTATGCCCAAAACGTTTTAGATTTATACTTCAATTAAAATGCCATTTTTTGACATTGTTTTAGGATTGATTATGTAAAACCAGATTACCCGAAACCGTCCAGAATCACAAAGCGATTGAGCAGCACATACATATCCGCACTATCACAGCCTGCTGGGCCTAGCAACAGTGCAACCCTTTTTAGCCAATCAGTAAGTACAGCATACACAGATACGAGCACCCTGAACTACACACAAAAGTTCAAGTTCAAGACAGACTGGTCTGAAACCGCAGAACAGAAATACACTTTCAACATCCACCGCAGGAGTTTAGCGCTACATCACAAACCCCTTAGAGGTCTACGAGACCATTCCATCACTTGTCCGCCGGGCCAGAACGCTGGAACGCCAGAACGCCGGAACAGCAGAACAGCAATACAGTCCGAGGACAGCAGTACAGCAGAACAGCAGTACAGGCGGGCCCGCGGCAAAGCCGGATTGAGTGTGTCGAAAGGGAGGACGTGGCCCAACAATACGGCCGTTAGCTGCAATTGTTTACACCTAGCTCATCATCTTGGCCCGTTTACGTGCCTGCGTCGACACACTCCGGGCCAGCATCCAGTGACACTGCAGGAACGGAGTTATCAGTGATAACGTGGGGTCGCCGGAATTGTACCCCCCGGATTTGTACCCCCCAGAAAAAACGCTACGTCATTTTGACGTCACAGGACGGGGGGTACAATTCCGGCCGCGAACTTTTACGACGGATAAATTATTATGTATTTTAACCAACTGACATTTCACGGTTGCCATATTTTTAAATTTCAAAGTGACTACAACAAGCAGCGTTAAAAATTAAGGGAAGTGCCCCATAAGAAGTACTTTGTCAGATTTATAATAAAAAGTTAGCTACTTTGTCAGATTTATAATAAAAAGTTAGCTATTGGTTCACTTTAGGTGAGACACCCGGTATATGTTTCATGCACGTTTATGGCCTCTTATTCCGTTGGACTGTTTGTCATGAAACTTGGTATAAATATGTAAAATTTCACGGAGGAGGTTTTTAAGCCATTCATTTCGTCCTAACTCAATCGGGGTACAAATACGGGGATACAAATCCGGGGGGTACAATTCCGGGGTCTGACTTAAGATTCTGACCATGAGGGGTACAAATCCGGGGTAGGACTTGATGATTTGGCGACGGGGGGTACAAATCCGGGGTCGGACTTAAGAATATGACCACGGGGAAGTTGTATTTAGAAATCGGTACAAATCGGGGGGGGGGGGTACAATTCCGGGGTCAAAGTTAAGGGAAATAATTTAATTGCAAACCATTTAGGTGTTGATGATTTAATAATGTATTGGGGGGTACATTTCCAGTCGCGGGCTGTTTCTCGAGCGATTTAGGCCCCACCTCCTGTGACGTCAAAATGCCGTAGCGTTTTTTGTGGGGGGTACAAATCCGCTACCCCATTTAGCGCCTGCAGTTTTCAAAATAAAATTTAGTCTAATATAGCATTTCAAAGATAAAGAGTTGCAGAACGTTAATTGCTAATCCAAAATCGCTCATGTTAACGTATTCTGGAGATACATTCCGTTGAAGTTGGCCAACTTTAACGCCATATATCTTTTTAATGAGTAAGCATAAACGATTTTGGAGAAGCAATAAACACTCTGCAACTCGTTACCTTTACAATGCTATATCCGAATAACTTTTATTTTAATAATTGGAGACGCTAAATAACACCGCGTTTACCCCTGCACCCGCTTGCTCGGTGAAAAGTGCACAAATTTAACATGGGCGCTTATGGAGCCACTTCCAAAAGTCGCAGAAAAACGAAAACTGCCGTTGGTAGGGAACCCTCTTAATGGGTAAAATGTTGGAAAGACGTCTGTTCACGTTTTTTTTTTGCTTGGGTATACAGATATTTGTCATTCGTCCATCATCCTTTGGTTTATCAAAGTCTGTTGGAAGATTTGTGGCATACTACAAGAATTGCGTGCCTTCGTCGCCACACTCCGGGACCGCATCCAGTGACCCTGCAGGAACAGATTTATCAGAGATGTGAGATGAAGAATTGAGAGGGGGCTCCGGTCACGAAAGATTTCGCGTTTCTACCTGCTTCTCCCACAAGGCTAATGTTAACTTTCAAGTTTCGTCCAGCCTCAACCGTTCATCCAAAATCCTTGATCTAAGGCTCATTTGAAAGAGAAAAAAATCATCTAGCGACTTCAGTGAGCAGGATTTTGATATCACGTTTAGAATAATTTATAAAAAATTCCGAAAATAATTTTTTGGGCGATTTTTTTACTACCAACCAAAAAACTATACCAAAATTCTGCTCACTGAAGTCGCTAGATAATTTTTTGTTCTTTCAAATAAGCTAAAAATTTACGATTTCGGTTGATCGGCTGAAGCTGTACCGAATTTGAAAGTTAACATAGGTCTTATGGGAGAAGCAGGTATTCGCGCGGGACTGGAGCCCCCTGGACGCCGACAACCAGTCAGGGATACGTTAGGACGAATATAAGTGAAGGATGAGTGAGGAATGATTGTGGAATGATCGTGGCGCGATCTTGTAGTCTTGTTACTGACTATACGGCCGACATGTTCCTTAGGCAGGCCCAACAACCAATGGCAACTGAGGGACCTACATTTTAAAGTGGGATCCGAACCATAATTTCACTTGGTTTACAATTTACGAACTGGTCTAGTTGTGAGGGTGGTATTATGAACCCAGTACTCAATAGTGCGGACGGTAATCTCCACTAGGGAACACCCGTCCACAAGCCATCGCTCATATAACTATCCACAATTTTATTCGTGACCTCCAAGTAGCTGGATTACAGGATACAAATGTTGGAAAGACATTTGTTCAGATTATTTTTGCTTGAGTATAAAAATATTGGTCATTATTCTGCAATCCATTGGCTTTTCCAAAGTCTGTTGGAAAATCTGTGCCATACTGCAAGAAGTGCAACCTTACGACACCCATCCATGTTTTAATGATCTCTTCTTCTCATTGGACCATTTCACAAGCAACGTACGAGTTGAAAATTTAGAAAAGAGCTCTTAATCTGCAGGATCTGCAGGTTGCATACTTGATTACGCCTTGAAGTTGTTTTAGGGGGCGTGGCGTAGTTTTTCAAGGAAGTAGTTTTGATAATCGATTTACTTTAGCTTAAATCTTGAAAATTATGAAACAACGTGGTTACCCAGAGAATTTTCTTCCCACAAAGTTGTTTTTTCGTGAGGGAGTTGTGTTTACCTTACCTGCACTTAGGGCCTATGTCATCGATACGTTAAAGATTCGCTGATATCAGCAAACAAGACTACTCTAAATGTTTACGTCTTAATCATTGTTTATGTGGCTATCAAAGCCAAAAATGGTTAAAGCTTGTTATAAACATTTCCGAGAAATCTGACTCAAACCACTTTCTCGGGATTCAAACCCAATACAAGAAAGAACTTTTGATAAAAGCATTGACTTTTTTCTTTATAATCAGTGATAAAAGTTATCACCAATAAAAATATTTACTACCGCCATAAACCTTTCAAAGTGACCCATTCGAATCAATTAAAACTGTTTACACTGCACCAATCGCGCCGTATCAGCTGATTCACAGGTCGCAGGTCGTGACGTAATCGATCAGCTGATCTCTGACCTGCTGCCAGCGTTTGTTCGTAAACTCTCCTCCACTTAGTGATGAAATACTATCGATAGTCCTATCGATAGTATCGATGGTTTGTTACTATCGATATTTTTCCGATAGTGAGACTAAACTATCGATATTTTAGCAAGCTGAATTAATTATTGTTCATAATAATGCAATTTTTTCCATAACAATGAGATAAATTAATAAAATTGTAAAGAATATGTCCATAATACAACTCTACGATGATTATAACTTTTCTTTGAAGTGATAATTTATTTATCTCAATCTGAATACACTACCATAACCTACCCTAGATTTTGCGGGTCACGTAGGAACGCAGCAGACGATACTACACCAGAGGTGTATTGACCATCTGCGTCTGGTAATAGGCTTTGGGAGTTTCTGATAGGAATTCTTGTTTATTTGCGAGTCCTTTATGTTATATAATTTTTTTTAAAATTTGTTTGTTTTGAAAGGTAAGAGAGCATTTATATCAAATTTATAATTATTAGTTACAATAACGCCTATTACTCTGTTAGCCTACACCTGGACAAACAATATAGGCCTAATTAGAATAGTAGGCTACATTATTATTATTTATAGCAAACTCTCTACCTAAAAACGCAAATTAATAATCACAAAAACTATCGATCGTACTATCGGTAATATCGATAGTTTTTTCTAAATATCGAAAACTATCGATAGTCGAACCATCGATAGTATTCCATCACTACCTCCTCCCAGGTGATCTGGGATCTCAGTCCGCTCCAATCTCAGTCCGCTCGGATCTCAGTCCGTTTGCGTTACGTCACGTCCGCCCCAAGTTGCATAAATCTTTGTCGGATGGCCCGAGACGCCCGAGATAACCGACAATTAGACTTTAAAATGCGCCAAGCTTTCTCCGCCATTCCGCGTCCGTTGTGGTTTCAACCCAATTCTGTCCGATGTCCGAGGTCGTCGCCGCGTTCTGTTACGGTGGTTGGATAACAAAAGTCCTTGGTAGGGAATCAAATCCCGGGATCCCGCGTGATTTTAGGGCTAATTCAATCCCGTGATTTTTCGGCTCAATCCCGGGATTTTCGGGATTATAAAATTACGTGTAAAATCGGTATTTACTAGGATCTTATCAGTTAAAACAATGTTATAAACAGGAATAACCAGTTACATGTTGTTTTTGATCAAATAATCATGGTTTGATGAGTTATTTGTGCGTCGTCTTATGGTATGTATAAAAGTAGTTTCCAGTTAATATTTTCATGCTTATTAAAAAAATACATAGAGATTTTAACTTGTTTCTGATACAGAGTAATGCAATAGCAAATAAGTTTCATTACGATGCTCTAATGATCATTTTTATCGTACTTCTAGTTTTTCTAATTACATCTTTCCAAGTCCTGATATTGTTTGGTCAAGTAGCTATATTCATGTTTTGTATAAGACTTTCTTATGTTATATTTGAATAAATATTTTATGGTTAGTTCACGGTTATACAGGACCATCCTGATAAGGTGTTCCGTTTTCACTCTGATGTTTAATAGTGTATTTTAAAATGTTAAGGCTGACTATGTCGTCAATTTTTTACGCTCTAAGTTTTCATGTATAAAATCACGTTAACAACTCAAAACTAAACGGAAAACTGCTTTCTATATCGCATTATATTACGATACCATGTATATATGCGAATCAATACAATTATTTATTTTTGTATCGGTAAATACTATGTTGGGTCAATCCCGGGATCAGTCCCGGGATCACGGGATTAAAGTTTTTCAATCCCGAAATCCCGGGATTGAAAATATCGTCCGGGATTGTATTCCCTAGTCCTTGGCAATATGCAGCCACACGCTAATTTCTCAAGGAAACACTGTATCTGGGTTTAATTTATTGTAGGGATTAGTTATGAAGAATTGCTCGGTTTAATAAAAATTGTTTTACGACTTCATTAGTGGATGTGATAGTGATCGTGATCTAATCGTAATCTGGGAGTTCAGCCAAGTGCAATTAACTGTTCTTTTGAATGCATGCGGTGGGAAACCAGCCAGCATTAATATTTAGTGAAGGTTAACTTGTTATAATTCGCCTTGAGAGTTATATTTGGATAAACCATCCAATTTGGGGGTTAATTGATATTTTACATACGTTATTAAGTACTGTTACATACTTTTTTTTATGAAACAGTGTACTTAGATTCGAATTATAGTTTGATACCTTTTTTATCAAGTTCTTGTGTGCTATTGAAAGTTTGTTTGTGTCAACCCCAACATACTTTTCTTTTGGTGCTTATCGATGAATAATTGTACATTGTGTCACGGGGATGTTAAAATATGAAATAAATGACACTTGTACCGTGAGTGGTACGATTGCACTCGAGTTACAATAATTTAAGAGGTAAGTCACGCCTTTTGTACATGTCAACAACTAGAGATGAATGAGGGAAACTAAATTATACTCAGAATCAACTATAAAATTCTCGGCACCAAGACCTCTGTAGGTCTGTGTTATCCCTTCATATTGGCTTAAAACTTTGGTATTTTGGAAGTCATTGTTAATTTTTGATTTCCTTAATTTGAGATTTCAATCTATTTATAGTAAATATTCGGCTATTGTAAAATTGTTAAAGTAAATTGGTAAATTTTCAACTGCGGGTTGGATGATAAATCATGATCAATTTCCCTTATCTTTTATCTTTTTACATGAAGTACGAATGATTGAGAACGGTCACCAGAGTGTTGCCAATCCTTCCTGAGGCTCAAACCAACAGAGATTAATGTAAACAATATACGTCTATTTCTTATCGCATAACATGTGGCTCCTTTCTAGTCACATTTTTTAACTTTTGACTCCATTAAAGCTTGGAACTCTGAGCTCCATTTAAATGCGTGTAATTCGGTTGAGTCAAGCAACAAGTTAAAATAACTCAACTTTAATCACGAGAGAGGGCTGTACAGGTCGGTTCAAAAGTCATGCCCCATTTCGCCAATAAGACTAATTAATTGAAGGGGTCCCCCGTAAAACGTTCTAAGCGACAAAATTTCGAAATCGGAGATATTCAGTGAAAAAGGTTCTCTAGGACACGAGCTACACCGTGGTATATTTTGTTTTGAAGATATTTGAGTTGGCAGCCCTGATTTCGTCTGTCAAAGTTGGCGTGCTTCGCGGGACTGCACGGACATTCTGGGGAAAACGTTCTATTCGCCGAAAGATAAACTCCCCACCCCTCGTTGCGTTTTCGCCCAGCGACCAAAATCGTGTAAATAAAAATAAAACAGGTGAAGTAAATATTAGAAAGTGGAAGGATAAAACTAGGAAGGAATATAGAACAGCAGGATTACCCTAAATTACAAAAACTAAACAGGCAAGGCCTGAAAAATTAGCACAAAAGAGGTGAGTAGAATAACGTTTTAGGTGCCTCCTTTGGATAACTTTGAGTAAAATGACTTATAACGTTATGTAACAACGTTACGTTTTTGAACTTTTAGACCAATAAAATTGTTTTATATTCAGTTTTATTTTCGTTTATGTTGGTATTCCTACACTCCCTGATGTTTTCTACCAAAGCAGAAGGGGCAGTCCGTCAGAAAACGTTTCAAACGCCAGTCATTTAGAACGTTATAACCCCCAAAAAAACACGAAAAATGTTTAAAAAAGCTTAATGGCAAGTCAAAATTTAGTATAAGGCTACATTATGATATTACAAATTGAATATTAAAAAATTATACATGATTGTAAGTTCTAACCTTGAAAAAACCGTAAATTTCAGAATTCAATTTTCAACGCTTGATTACTCGAAACTAGGTTTTTGTCGTTTAGAACGTTTTTAGGGGGACCCCTTCAATTTTAGCATTGGGCCAACCGACGGCGAGTGCCTCGTCACCTGGCTTGTCCTATACAGTAGACTCCCTCTTATCCGGATCCCTCGGGACCGAGGCCTGTCCGGATTAAAGTTTTACCGGTTAAACCGACGAATTAATTAAATACAAAAAATAATAATTAGATATTTTACAATAATTTCTCCTCTATTTTTCTCAAAGGAATCTTCGATATCATTCCTCAATCACTGAGAGCATACTATTTACTGGTTTCAAATATTTTCCCACAAGAATCGTCTATACAATTTCGTCCATTTCTTACCGATCACGCCCGGTTAAACCATGTTTTGATAAAAACTGTCCGGTTAATAATATGTTACTTCCTCCCGGAGAGAAGCCCGGTTAAACCGATGTCCGGTTAAAAGTTGTCCGTATAAATTGATGTCCGGTTAAAAGTTGTCCGGATAAATTGATGTCCGGTTAAAAGTTGTCCGGATAAACCGATGTCCGGTTAAAAGTTGTCCGGATAAACTGATGTCCGGTTAAAAGTTGTCCGGATAAACTGATGTCCGGATAAACTGATGTCCGGTTAAACCGATGTCCGGTTAAAAGTTGTCCGGATAAACTGATGTCCGGTTAAAAGTTGTCCGGATAAACTGATGTCCGGTTAAACCGATGTCCGGTTAAAAGTTGTCCGGATAAACCGATGTCCGGTTAAAAGTTGTCCGGATAAACCGATGTTCGGTTAAAAGTTGTCCGGATAAACTGATGTCCGGCTAAACCGATGTCCGGTTAAAAGTTGTCCGGATAGAGGGAGTCTTCTATACCTACAACAGCATAGTGTTTGGTATCGATATCCGATATATCAGAAATATCGATGTTTTAATTCCAATCATACCCAAAAACACAAAGTGTTGAAGGGTCGCCAAGCTCTAAAAATATGTGATATCAAAGTGCATACCAAGTCAATTTAATTTCCTGTAGTCCAACAATGTTCATTAGAATACATAATTAAATTTGTTTGAATGCTATTGTTCTGAATACTGATTATAATTCTTCTACATGTACTCGGCCAGCAGCTTAACAGACGCTAAATTAGTTATACGTTTGTATTTTCCAAAGTGACCTACATAGAAGACTTTTAACATAAATATATAAATTCATAAGCTGCTGGCCAAGTACATGTAGAAGAATTATAATCAGTATTCAGAACAATAGCATTCAAACAAATTTAATTATGTATTCTAATGAACATTGTTGGACTACAGGAAATTAAATTGACTTGGTATGCACTTTGATATCACATATTTTTAGAGCTTGGCGACCCTTCAACACTTTGTGTTTTTGGGTATGATATCACTGTTTTTTTAATAGATAAATGTAGTAAAATATAACATTTAAAGTAAATCTTTATATAAATAAAATAAGTAAATATTCAATATAGACAGTATATAGTGTGAATGCAATAACCGATGTATTCTAGTTGTTCTCATAGATGTTTTAGGCGGTCTTTTAAAAATAATATTACGTAAACATTCTTTGCGCCATATAGTCACTTCTTGATATTTAGGTACAAAGAAAGATTTAGAAAGATTTGGCAAGTCGTAGAAAGATGGGAGTGGGCTCAAATTAAAGGTACCTCTACCGTGATGGCGGGAAAGATGCTGAAATTGCTTGAAATTTTCCAGAAAACAAGAAATAACGTAAAATATCTGCACTGGGATCTAAAAACGACAGCTTTGTTTACATAAAACATGTGATGCTGAAATTTGATTGAAAACCATGAGCAAATAGTAGATTTAACAGCCAGTTTGCTATGAGGGTATTTCCTCCTAGGCGTATCCTATCCTATACTCTTATATGAGTAATGTTATTGTGCTTGTATGCTTGTTTGCTTGCTTGCACAATTATCTCAAAAACGGCTCCGATAATTTCCTTCAAAGTCTGTAATCCGACTCAAAAACGTCTTTTATGCAGATTACTTGGCCAGAGAAAATCTAATAACGCAATAAATCGAATTTTAAAGTTGTAAAAAAATTTTAACATTGGCCTTATGGGTTGCCGTGATAGCAACGAAAATAAACAAGGAAAGTGTAAACAAATGAAGTAATCATAACAGCTGTTTGGTATCTACAGCCATCAAGGGAAAATACAGCAAATGGGATGAAGAGTCCATGGAGAAATAAAAAAGGTTTATATTTATCAGTTTTATGACATCGAAATATTTTATAGTAACTGGATGAACTGGTAAATATGAAATAACACCGAGCAAGGCTCGGTCCACCAGGTACTATATATTAACTGAGGATCGTTTGAATGTCTTCTGATTAGGGGCGTTTAGTCCCTTCAAGCCACTAGTGAAATATAATAACCACATTTTGTAGTTTCTCCTAAATTTAATATAGCATGTTTCACTTTGAATGTGTTTCCAATTATTTTAATTTCTGTATTTTAAGCCCTGGTATGAGAAGATTTGTAATTTTCATGTTGAATGAATTCCGAAGTTGTAATTGAAAAATCAAATAGTTACTTTTGCTCGAAATTATTGTTCTAGCGAATTTCCTTAGAAATAAGCGATTACCGTCGTTTTAACAGAACAGAATGGACAAAAAATATCAGTTCAGGGTAACCTCAGCAATCATATTAATATTTATATTATTTGTCAGCTTTTTATGTGTACTTTCTGGATATGAAGTGAGTTTATTGTTCCGCATTTTTCCAGCAAAAATCACGATTTGTTTCAAAATTTAACATGGGCTTATATGGGAAATAGAATTTTCATTTTTTGAGTGTCTGTAAGCACGATAACTCTCGTAAATATCCTCCGATCGCAACAAAATTTGGTACAGACATGTAAAACTAGATTCTCTTGGACGAGTTCGTAAACCAGCCAGATTGACATATCCTAAGTGGGGTAAAGGCTCGAGTTTACCCCCCAAAAATGGTTTTTTTGAGTTTTTCAAATTGAAAAATTATATTTATCCAATTATTGTTTGCACCATTGGATTTAGCTCGAAAAACAAACAATTTGGTATTTTAAATCATTCCTCTAAGTCCATAGGTCTCCGAGTTATCATTTTTCCCCTGTTTTTATAGTAATAGGGCAGCAGAATGTTGGCTTAGTCAATTTCCCATTTACTCTCTACTGAGGTTTTCAAGGAATGGCTTTGAGTAATTTCTCAGTTTATCAATTTATTGATTAGAATTTTGGTTTTTAAACAATGTTATGTTAATATAATTTAAAAAAATTAACATTCTTGCCTACTTCATTATATGAAATTTTTGTGTTTTGTCACTAAGTCATTTACCAATATTTTTTTACAAAGGGTTTGTAAAACAAGCTATAATAGCTATAATTTTAATATATAAATATATCACTTGTTTATTTTTCTTTTTTTAATAGCCTAATGGATTAATTACTGGATATTTTATAATTGGAAATTCGCTGAGTATGCAGGTTTGCTGCGAAGTGGGTATTTTGTAAGTAGTTGCGGTTGCAACAATAGGTACACTTTGAGTCCACAATTGGTTGCCATTTTTCACACTGACGGTTGAATAATTCTTCAAATTTGCTTTTTTAGTGTTGTGAGGAATTGAAATTGGAAAAATAAAGTTACTCGCATTTACATCCACATTGTGGTTGCAGTTTGAACATGTTGTCGTAATTTTTAGCATATATATTTGAAATGAAATTCAAGGGGTTGATACAATATTATTAGTTGCATGAAAAATTCAGCACAATCTTGTTGTTCGATTGCGTTAAAAGGAGGTCCGAACTGATTTCTGATATTTATTGGACTTAAAATTTGGTCGTTTTTTGGTGGGATATGGCTAATTTAATCATAGGGGAATCAATGGCATAGTTTGTTATGGAGGTTGTGATAAGTTGGCAGTTTAAAATACACTGGTTTTTTGCATTTGCATAGTACGATACATTATCAGAATTTTAAAAACCAAATAAATATTATTTACCAGATGCTGGATCGCATAGGATATAAACAAGGCCGCACTAGTGTGGCCTTGATAAGGCGCTGTAGTATACAGCCAGTGGAATTGAAATTAATTAACTTGAAACAGCTGGTTATGTGTGTAACCTATAAGTACAATATTCAATGAAACTCTAGATGCAAACGGTACTTAACCCTTGGCAGTTTGGGTATTCTTAGGACCAGGATTAGTAGTTACAATGGACATGCATTGCAGATATTCAGCTTAATATGCATGCACCCGAAAGGTTGCGGTATTATCACAAAACAAATTGCTATTTTGCTTGTATGCAAAATAGCAATTGGCGAGATTTAACCCTGGGTGCTGGGGATCGATGATCCTCGCTCTACCACCAGTGGACATACTTTGTGACAAAATCGTGAACCCTCAACTTTGGATAATTCTTGAATTAGGATTTTTTTATGATAGACCTTATCAAACATTCGGCGCTATGACTATAATCTTTGACTTTTTCCAGTTTGTGAATAAACTCATCTTTAAATATAAAATGTTTAAGAGTTGAATTGCCGTTTTCTACCTTTGTAAGATTAGGCCTACTTGCGTCTGCAACCAAACTTCGTATTAATACGTGATAGGAGTCATTAATTATAGTTAATGTATGAATCTGTACTTTTTTACCTGACAAATTTTCCGCAAACAGCTGATATTGCTTCTGTTCAAACAAGGAGATTAGAGTATTTACTGGAGGTACTGTGACGATGACTTTGTTGATGAAAACCGGCCCTTTCATTTTGGCAGACTTTAGTAATTTAGTAATGAATTACCATTCTTTGAACATAAATTTAAAACGATTCGAATCTTGAACATGAGTTTAGGTTGGGTAAAACGGAAATAGACTATATAAGACACACATTCATTATAATTTATATAGATATTTGTAAACCTATATAAATAGGTTTCATTGGTACAGAACCCTGAAATAATAGTTTAAAAAATAAACCTATCACAATATAAAGAAATAATAAATTAAACAAATCAAGCGTATCTCCTGTCCTACCGTCCTCTCCAATACGCTTAAAACTTACCAGCTGATCAAAGTTTTACTGACGAAATAGTTTCTTCGTGGACTAAGCTTGTTTACATTTGAAATGTCAACGATGATTTGAAATGAAAATTTAAAAAGTTACTAGTTTTGATATCTAGTGCTTTCAAACTTTGTTCAGACTATCAAAAGGCACTACTACGAGAAAAAATAGGAGTGAGTGTGAAGTTTCATTCAATTCTGATGAGAAATAAAGTCGCTAGGCTTTCTGAACAAATCGAGGTGGAGGATTCGTTCAAAAGTGCAAAACCGGTAACTTTTTTGGTGACTTTTAACGTTTATTATTAACTTAATAGAAGTATTTAAAACAAACTGTCGTGTTTTTTGAAGTTTTTTTGGCCAGTTTATTATGTTGAAGCGAAGTTATATTAAATCAAGGCTCTAATTTTCTTATATGAAAAGTGAAAAATCGGCTCCTAATCTGCGCTGTTAATATAGTCACTCACGTCGTTCATTCGTCGTCTGCTGGTGGACTTGGCGACGAGACACGACCGTGCCTCTAGATATATCGTTATTTTTATATCGATATTAGACTTCCGATATTATCGGAATATCGATAAATTTACTTCGATATTATCGTTAGTATTGATATTAGCAAATTTTTAAGAATAATACATAAAGGAAATACAGTTTAACCTTGTCTGTACTTTTTTATTAGTAGTAATTAAATATTATTTGGTAAGTAAATATTAAAGATATCAATTTAAAAATAACTTATTAGCTACAAGAAATAGTTCAGGCAATGAATGCTCAAAAAGAAGTATAGAGGGAATTGCATGGATCACAATTTTTGACTTTGTAACTTTGTTTGGACTAGTTAGGAGTAATACAGATCAAAAGTCCCCGCCCTTAGCCCTTGAGCCGGCTGGGCTGGAAGGGCCTAAAGGTACAATTTTTTGGTTTTTCCTAAATATCTTGAAAACTATCAACTTTTAGTATTTCCTATTAAATTTGAAAATTAAAGAAAATTAAATATCCTGTAAGAAAAATACATAATATGTCTACTTTGGTCCAACCGTTCACAAGGTGCACTAATTTTGTTAATATTTAAAAAAATATCCCTTCCATAAGAAATACATGTAAATTTGTGGGTAACTTAGATGCCCAATTGGGCAACGTTTCTTTCATCTAAAGGAAAATGAACAGCATTCAGGAAATATTGACAACATTTCCAGTAATTTGACAGCTCAATCAAAAAAATTGGTCTGAAATTAAGGCGTTGGCGAGCTCACAAAATAGGTTATTTTTCAAAGAATTATTACAATTTATTATGATTCCTTGAAAAATAACGTATTTTGTGAGCTCGCCAACGCCTTAATTTTAGAACAATTTTTATGATTGAGGTGTCAATTTACTGGAAATTTTGTCAATATTTCCTGAATGCTGTTCATTTTCTTTTAGGCGAAAAAAACATTGCCCAAGTGGGCATCTAAGTTACCCACAAATTTACATGTATTTCTTATGGAAGGGATATTTTTTTAAATATTAACAAAATTAGTGCTTACCTTGTAAACGGTTGGACCAAAGTAGACATATTATATATTTTTCTTACAGGAAATTTAATTTTCTTTAATTTTCAAATTTAATAGGAAATACTAAAAGTTGATGGTTTTCAAGATATTTAGGAAAACCCAAAAAATTGTACCTTTAGGCCCTTCCAGCCCAGCCGGCTCAAGGGCTAAGGGCGGGGACTTTTGATATGTTTTACTCCTAACTACTGTGGAACCTGGATAATTCGAACTTGTATAGTTCGAAATCTTCTTTAATTCGAACATTTTTCTTGGTCCCTGGCATTTTGTATCTAAACAATGCTAAAAAATCGTGGATGATTCGAATTTTATTTTGGATAATTCGAATTTTTAAGTTCCAAATTAAGGTACATCAATTTCATTCCATGACTGGAAATAGTTAAAAATTCATTGGAAAACACGTTTTACTACGACGTTCATTAAAAAATTAACGCCAGACCTATGGCGTGTCAGGTTATGGTCAAATGACTCATCCCTTCCACCTCCCAGGCTTCCCACCCTGCCCCAACATCGCTTGTAACTCGACACCAATAATGTAAACTAAAACAGTACAGAACGCTGACTGAGTTCGGAAAAGGGTTGCGCTCGCCGTGGCAGCGCCACTAGTCTTTTCGCGCTTGATTCTGTGTAGAACGGCTCCCGGCAGACGAGCCATGCGCCAGACCTGATGCGCAGTTTTCTATGTCGACACAAAGGCTACTCAACACTGCAACCCCCTTCCCTCCTCCCCACCAGCCAAACTAACTTCCGAATTAATTCCAGTGCAGCATTCCGTTGTTTTCGATCGTCCCTCAAACAAAGTGTTTTTTTTATTTGTGCAGTGTCTTGTTTTAAGTGTTAAAAAGTTTTTACGTAACATTAAATAAGTGAAGTGACCATTTCGACAAAATCTCGGACCTATAAAACACTCACTTTAGAGGAAAGTCAATGAGCGTACAATTGTCTACGTTACAAGAAGTTAAGTTATAATTCAGGTATAAAGTTCAGAAGTAGCAGAACGTACTGTATTTTTTTAGCAGAAATGTTTCTTTGTATTATCGTACGTCGCGTCGTACGGAGTTTATACTTTAGGGTAGTTATTTCTGTTTTTCGATTACTGATTTTGAACCTTTGTAATTAGCGTTTGTTGATGAATTTATTCTTTTAGAGTGTCAATTTCATAAAGAGGTTAAATTCACAATGTGAAGTTTTAATGTTTTGGCCTCATTCTTTAGAACTTCTTTAATTCGAATTTATGGATAATTCGAAGTTTTTAGCTGGTCCCTTGAGATTCGAATTATCCAGGTTCCACGTCCAAACTAAGTTAAAATGTCAAAAATTGTGATCCATGCAATTCCCTCTATAACCTTTCGTTGCCTGGACTAAAAGGGTTTTTAGTTAATTTTTTACTATTTGTTGTTTTGTTTTAAAGATATCGATATCCGAAAGAATTTAAAAAAATATATATTGGCTATTTAGGCTACTTGAAACAAGAGACTTTTGCAGTAAAACAATTTATTTTACAGTTATTGATCCAAAATTACTTCTAAGTATAAATTGTAAACAACTTTACGTCAAATGGACGTCACAGGTGTGCTGCTAACTGTTGTGATACATACTGTATGCATTCGATTAATTTTTGACATCTTTCTGAAATATCGATATTTTTCTGATACATCAATATTTTTCTGAAATATCGATATTTTCTGATACATCAATATTTTTCTGATACATCGATATTTTTCTGATACATCGATATTCTTCTGATACATCGATATTTTTCTGATATATCGATATTTTTCTGAAATATCGATATTTTTGTGATACATCAATATTTTTCTGAAATATCGATATTATTCTGATACATCAATATTTTTCTGGTATATCGATATATTTCTGATATATCGATATTTTTCTGATACATCGATTTTTTCTGAAATATCGATATTTTTCTGATATATCGATACTTTTAATCTGATACCATCGGAACATCGAAATTGAGGATCCGATATTATCGTCGATATAAATATCGATATTTTCTTTCGATATCCAAACACTAGCTAGCTCCTGGTGACCCGGCCGAGTCAACGCTCGCCCTGTGCCCCGCAGCAGTTCTCGGTTCTCGGAAGCGATCCAGGACCGATGTAATTGGTCGGTTCACCTTTCCACTCGTCAGCTCGTCGCCTACTTCGTTTCCGACAGGTTTACAAGTAACATTGTTCCACTTCTGTGGCGAGGGTGGGGCGGGTCAGTTGTTTGTTTAATAGATGTTGGAATTAGACCAGGATGTAATGATGACTTTTTGTAATCATTAGCGTAAAGAAACTATTTTCATATCTAAAAAAATATTTTGTTTGAGATTTGTAGTGGAACGTGTAAAATTCTAAACTAACCTTACTGGCTGGTGTGTCTTTATATCAGTATCATCATATATGTAGGCCTACACGAATTATTATTAATTTATCTGTTAAGAAATGTCTAACAAGGGTGGAAATACCATCGACCACATAGTACAAATAGATGGAGCATATATAGGCCCGCGCGCGATGAAGCCTGAGATTGTCCTTAGTCGGTGACAAGATTGCGGAACAAATTGCTTAAAAGATTAAAAATAGGGTATCAAATTAAAGTTCTGAATCTCACAATCACTATCGTACCAATTATAACCTGTTTAGAGGCAGTTTACACATCGTAAAATTCGATAACCTAGAAGCTTGTCCTGACATTCTTTAAGATAAGTTGCCGCCGCGGAATGCACCTGTAACGTTCCTATGATGCGTAAACTGCTTCTAAACCATTTATAATTGGTACCATAGTAATTATGAGATTCAGACCTTCTACTTAATACCACATTTGTATTTTTGTAGTCGACTGTACTTTTATAAACAGCAGTTTAGGATTGATTTAGTTTTTATGCAGGCGCCGCACGGATAAAATCTCCCACAATAACTAAGTTATCAACCAAACTACGGCAGCTAATTTTTTCAAAAAATATGATTTAAAAAATTCAACTCTTTAGCCACAATTTCCACCGTTTTTTATTTTACCAGACCAAAAAATAAAAAACAAGTAACAGTCGACTAATTTTTTCATGTCATGTTTAAAAGTTGAATAAAAACTTATGACATTTTATCATTTTTTAAAATAGAACAAACATTATTTTGGTAATATGATTGATACTATTACTGATTAAATCTAAAGGACTCTTCACATGCAAAATTTCAACCTGAAGCCTCAATGCTTAATGGTATAAACTACGAGTTATTTGAAACATGAGCACTGTCAGATTACGCGGTTTTAGGCGTCGTTTTGTCTTTCTATACCGAAAGAATATGGGAGTGAGGGTAAATCCGTACCTATGAAAATCGGTCCCACTAAGGAATTTGTGAAAATCCGTCCCACTCTATAGTACGCCGTAACAATGAATACTGACTACTTGCTACCTGCCCCATGAGTGACAGCACAACCAGTGATGCGCAGTTTTTAAGTTTTTTTTACTTTGTATTAAATGTTCATAATATAACAAATTAATAAAGCGATTCCCATCACACTTTATCCAGGCTTTGGACTGGCTAAATGTAAAAAGTTGTCTTTTGTCATTTTAGGCCTAACCTAAACTAACCTAACCTAACCTAAACTATCCTAACCTAACCTAACCTAACCTAACCTAACCTAACCCGGCTCGGGGAGGTGGGGCCAGGTACTAGAAGGTATTACCGAAAGAACTCGTCCTGGCTGTTCTCAGAAATTCCGCTGTGGGACCGATTTTCAGTGGTACGGATTTACAGGACACCGAATATGGCGGCCCCTGCTTCATTTGCTGCAATGCTATTAAGATAGGGATGCTCTGTCTATTTGTACTATGTGGTCGATGGTTCCAACAAAGAGCCGCAATGTCTGTCATCATGGTTAACGAACTTTTAACAAGCTAACAAATTATTAATAAGCTATCGAATTCTTGTGCGTTTATTACATTTTTCCTCACACTAAATTTTCTCAAGCAAGACTACAAACCTTTTCAATCTGGTTTTCAATACAAATCAAGAAAGAGATGAAAATTCATTAACCTCATTTTTTAACCAGATGTTTTACAACGCTGGAAAATTTTTAACGCCCTCCTCGACCACATCAGAATAAAATGCGATCACGTTTAAGGCCCAACCCAAGACATTTTTGTTTTCTAAATTATTCTGTATAATTAATGAGGATTTCTTTGTTGAGAACCAGAAATAAAAATGTTTTTTAATAGAAAACCCATTTTATTTTTCCACTTGACGCGCACCAATGCTGTAAAATCTTATATCGCAATGAATAATTATTTTATTTGATTTGATTTGATCAGACATGATCTAGACATGACCTATTAGACGGACCTACATGAAAGCAGTCCGCGGCCTCAGCTTATATAGGCCTGCTGAGGCCGCGGACTGCTCCAACAGTACGATAATTGGTTGTTGCTCGACGAGTGTTTTACCCTGATGATGGAGAACTGCAACGTCTCCGAAACGTCGGCACTGGAATTCGACTACTGCACATGGTCTATCCCAGAAGACTTCGAGTTACCATCTTGTGAAGACGACCATGGAAGCCTTCACTCTTTATAGGTTCTCTTAGTTGTTACAGGGCTTGTAACGGGTTATTTATTATTTTTTTGTTATTTTTTTGGAATTCGGTTATTTATGATATTTTTTGGGAATTTTGGCTATTTTTTATATTTTTTTCAACCTCAAGAACTGCTACAAGCCCTGTTCACACTATTCGTCTGTCAGATGATCTCGTAGCAGCATCGCGACAGACGAATCTCGTCAGCCTACATTACGTGAAAACCAAGTCTCGTTGCGTGAAAACCAAGTATCACCGTCAAATCTAGGCAGATTAGTGATTAGTCTGTTAAGATTTTATTTTTTACCAAGTTTAAGAATGTTTTATCCTCTATGTAACGCCGGTTTTCTAATTTTTAGCAACATTTTTTCTTTACCAAAGGTTATTTTTTGGTTATTTTTTTCTTTTTTTAGTTATTATATTTTTTTTTCAACCTCAAGAACTTTTACAAGCCGTGTTGTTATAACTGTTGGGAACCTTATCAACATTGAGTTTACACTGAAATCTGATAATCTCGACAATGAAATCTGATAATCTCGACAATGCCGGAATTAACCTTTAGAATCCCGGGATTGAATATGCCCAAAAATCATGCGGGATCCCGGGACTGGATGCCCGCGCCGCCGCGCAGAGAGCGCAGGCGCTAGGCCGCGGTCGGCCAACGACCTTGCCCCGCCTCGGGTCCTCCGAACCCCACCTAACCGCCTAACCGCCTAACCACTGTTCTTATAATTCCACTTTTTTTAATTTCGTTGCCCCTTCCTCACGCTCACGCATACCAGGATTTGTTTATGGCCGTTTTTCAAACCGTAGAAACTATCTGGGGTACTAATTTGAACGGTTAGGTTAAATCTCGTTGTCGGATCTTTCTTGGGTTGTAAATCTAACTGGATGACGTGTGAGGATATCTTCGTGATTTGGTTGTGTATTTTTTATTGTAGTTTGATATGAGAATTAGATTTGGAATTCCGGACAGGTTTCATTCCAATGTAATATACCCTGTCAATGGTAGTATAGTATACCAATTCGTCTAGTTGGCACAATGATATGGTATTCTTTTTGAATCAGCTATATAATTTGTTTCTGAATTTTTTCAACATTAATCTATATAGTTTGCAACAATTTCATTTCATAGCTTGTTTTTATATGTACTGTCGCGAGCACGAAATACGGCGGGCGGCAAAAACTGGAAACAAACAAAATCTGCTAAAAGTCAGCTGAAAATAGAAAATAGAATGTTTATGTTGAGCCGTCAAAATCTTGTTTGTGTTTTTAATGGACTTAAAATATGCAAGTTTTTGATGCAATATTTCATTAAAGTTTTCTTTGTCCGTCTGCGATTCAAAACAGCATTGCATTAAATCTCCTAAAACAAACACAAACAAAACAAAAGATTACGTATCGTTTCATTTTTATTTTTGTCTACAGCTACAGCTGACATTTATTATTGATTCCTGCTAGTCTGAATCTTGCACGAAAATAGAAGAATCTTGCATAAGAGCTTGCAGCAAAACTTTCATATGTAAACGTGTGCTTGTAAACTTACAATCATATGACTAATTGACAACAAAAATAACGCTGCTTTCGCCAGCAGCGCCCTCACTCACCCGCCGTATTTCGTGCTCGCGACACTAACGTCACTGACAATACACCTGTAGTAGACTGCTAGCCCAATGGACAAGAATAGACGCAAAGTTTTGACGTAGTTCTGACAATCCTCAATAGATAGCGCCACCAGGTATCACATGTATTCATCCAGGGTGTAGTTAAAATATAACAATAGGTAGTTACTGAGAACCTACAATTTAACTGGAACCATATCTACATTTCTACCGCAGTTTTTGAAAATAAGCATCGTATCCATATTCTGTTTATATGAAGAAATATTTGAGATGAGTCGAGCACATTATTTTTGGCGATAACGGTATAATTTATTCTGTCTGATTCAACAATCGCTCACTGGCGACAAGCTGCACAATACTGTTTACCGACCTCGGTTTTCGCTCTCGCTAGGTAGCTCTAGCGTCTTTGCTCACATGAATCACCATTAGGTTTTACATCCATTAATGGATAATCCATTAAGTGGTAACGTACTGTAACTATCCTCGTAACATTTTAATTTTTGTCTGAGATTCGCACAAAAGTATTGAATACAACAGAGCCTTTTAATTCATCTTGTAACTCACCACGTAAAATCTCTTATTTTCTTTTTCAGTATATTGGTAATCTTTTATGTTCCTCTTCATTGAACCTTTTGAAACGTTGCTAATATTTTCCTCGTTTTTTCCAGGTTCTGCAGTTCAAGAATTTGTTTCCGTGAATGTAAGTAAACCTGCGTTTAAATAATTAACCCCTAGTTTCTAACTAATTAAACAACAATCATTAGTATTTACGGAAATTGAGCCTTGGAGCAGTACTAGTTTCGTACAAAGGTTTCTTCGATTATCTTTTACTACTGTCGCTTTGGACATCAGTAATTTGATTTCAGCTTCAGCATTCCAACTCTTATCCAATAAGAAAATATTGCTTCTTTCATATCAGTCAATCACTAGCAAGTTATATGGTTGAAATATATGACGAATCAAATATTAAAAAGGGTCTTAATAATCAAATAAAAATTAATGTTGACAATCAAATTATGATGTACAACCTCAACTGCATAACCAAAACGTTGATTTATAAACAATAATTAATTTTATTTCGTCAAGAAGGTTTTCTTGATCATATCCATTGATTTAGTAAATTAAACAGTAAATAGCTAAATTGATGACATTTAAACACTAACCACCTGTAGTAGACTGCTAGCCCAATGGACAAGAATAGACGCAAAGTTTTGACGTAGTTATGACAGTCCTCAATAGATGGTGCCACCAGAAAACACTTGTATCCAGCCAGGGTGGAGTTAAATTATAACATTAAAGTTCCGGCCAAATCATTAGGCGGGTGGCGAAAAATGGAAACTCCAGCTGTACCAAGGACTTGATGTTAAAGACACCCCGCTCCTCTACACAGTTCAGTAGTTGAACATATTTCCAACAGATAGAAGCACATTTACTGGGTATGTTTGGAGAACTTACTCAGCTGATTTGGAGAACGTAAACAAAGAGCATAACTGTCTATATCTTCAGATGGGTAAATAATTGGCCAAAAACTTATTTTTAACGCCAGCAGCGCACTCACTCTCCCGCCTAATGATTTGGCCGTAACTCTAGGTAGTTACTGAGTACCTAAAATTTAACTGTACCATATGTAAGTTCCTACCGTGGTTTTTGAAAGTAAACCGCGTATCCTTCTTCTGTTTATAAGTAGAAATAACTGAGATGAGACGAGCACATTATTTTTGGCGATAACGGTATAATTTATTCTGTCTGATTCAACAATCGCTCACTGGCGACAAGCTGCACAATACTGTTTACCGACCTCGGCTTTCTGACCGCTCTCGCCAGGTAGCTCTAGCGTCTTTGCTCACATTAATTACCATTAGGTTTTGCATCTATTAAGATGATAATCAAATATTTAACAATCGTCATCACCATCCTTTTGGAACGTGGACTTCGCATCCACTATGCATCTGGTTATCAAAGATAATCTCCAATAAACTATTTCTAATGGCGATTCCATTACTGCATCTCTGCATCGATATTCCTGCGACGGCCGTCACACTCGGCTGGTCACAATCAATAAAACATGGCGACAAAAAGCGGTCTCCGCAACTCGAATTTCCCACGCTCCGAGACAAGACGAGCATCACACATCACAGACGTCATCGCGGCAGTGGATCTTCATTAATGGCTGGTGACTTGATGGCTGGCGACCGGACCAAAACAATGTAATGGCAAGCTGGTTGGGAGAGCTATGTCAAGCTGTAATGCCAAGCAAGTTTTTTGGATTGTTGAATTGTTTATTGTTGTTGGATCGTCGGCAACTGAATTGGAGTATTGGAGCGAAATCCGTTTGACTTATCCAAGTATACATTGAGAAGTATGTAAGGTTTGTTGGATGAGAGTTTCAAAAGCAAGCGCAGAAAAAGAGAATATTAAATCTGGATACTGACCACATACTTGGGGATGTTTTCTAGTGAATACAAAATGATTCCTTTTGTATTATGTACCTTTGGTATTGTATGATTAGAAGTGTCAATTACTGAAGGCGTTCGGGTTAGATATCAAGTAATAATCATTGTCAAGACTGTTGTCGTTACTACAGGATAACCTGGATAACTCGTCCAGGTTATCACGTTACTAATCTCGTTATGTTCTAGGATTTGTTCCACCTGAAGACGGGATCCGATTCCAAATCCCGAAACGTCGTGAAACTTGGTCTTTTACTAATCAGTGATGGCAATTGTCCGCAAAAGTCCAAATCAAAGTAATTTTTCTAATGTAAATCCGGCTTTAACAATGAGATATCGCACGGACAAGTGCGAGTGCTATCCCTGCTGCAGCGGCCACTTTAAGATATCATGCGTCTGGTTAGATATTTTCCACCTTGGACCGGCCCTTTCACCAGCCAGGGTCGCCGGTCGGGCGGGTGTCGCCGTATAAGGCCCGGTCGTGCTCGTGCCGCCGCGGGATAAAGGTACTGGCCTTTTCGGACCGATAGCCTATAAAGTTAGATTTTAAGGCTGTAAAGGGAGAATAGAGCGGGTTGAGGCAAGCGGCGAGCCTTTTCAGACTGTTTGTCTGTTTGATATACGCTTTGTTGTATGCCCTTGTCCTTTCACCTATGCTTGGTGATTTAGAGATTAGATTTCAAGGTTGGTTGGTATTGTGATCAAGTTTCTTTAGAACCGATTAATTTGGGAGATCTTGGGTTGTTGGTCGTTTAGTTGATAGCACCACAAGGGACCGAGCTCAACTCGGATAAAATAAAATCAGCCTGAATATATCAATCAGCTTTTTTGGTTAAAGTTTTTCTCTGTATTGGCATCAGTTCACCTCTTCAGTTAGGTGATTTCTCAGAAGACAGCAAATTTCAACTGTCTCCTTCTTATCCTAGACAGCAGCGTGGATATGTAAAAATGTATTGTTTTACGAGGGTTTGGCCGTTCCCTTAAGAAAATGCTTTACTCTCAAGGGAATACAGTACCATATTTAGTCTCGTTTTAGTTCTATTATTTTTTTATTAATTTGTTATTGTTTTTTAGTTCAGTAATCAAACAACAACGCATCTGTCTTGTACCTGATATCACCATTGTTGATGTAGAAATAAGTGCTATAAATTTGTGTAATTGTTGTCCGTTGATAAATAAATAAACAAACAAACAAATAAATAAAGTATTCTCCAGTCTATTGCACTTCACTACCATATTTATAATCCCGCACGATATCTTGAAGTAGAAGTATTAAAAGGAAAATTTACTAAGCAAGTGAGGCGATGTCCCAAAACGCCCACTAATTTTCGATCCAATTAGATATTGATATTGAGACTCACATTTTCAGAATCATGATGCAGCTCTGACGAACGAGACTGGAGACACTCTCAAACTACGCTTTCCGATTGGCTGATACAGTGTTAGATATCGTTATAGATTGTGATACAGCGATCCCCCCCCATACGTCCTGTTGTCCGTTGTTCCTGTTCGTCACAACTCACGCTGAACTCGATACATCCTGTTCGCCGTGACGTACGTCGCTCGCCACCTCGGGTTGTAGGCCGCTTGCGGGACCCCCGGCCATAACTCGCCGGCCGCCGCGAGTCTGCCGCAGCCGCGCGCTGCAGTAGCGGCTGATGTATACAGCTGCAGCCGCGCGGTAGCCGGTAGCCGCTTGATGACATATTTACGAGTGTATTCATCGCCGTGACAGACCGGTCGGTCGCGGTCGCAGTTTAGCGGTCGGTGGCAGTTTGTCGGTACCGCTGCAACGCGACCCGGACTCCGGGCTTGTTTACTCCACATCTTGCGTTCGTGGGTGGGGGCGCCGCTGACGCTTTGGAATTCGCTGTTCTGGATTTCGTTGCGCTAATTGTTCGTCGATCGGACCGACTCAAAAATACGCGATGGAATTTGACACTGACACTTGCAGTATGGTTTTATCTTTTTAAATCTCAGACACTGTTGTCGCTGTTTACAGTGGGTTTAGCTTTGTATTTTAGTAAAAATTGGCGTTGCTTTGTTTTAGACATAGACCATCTCATTCATCTTAAAGCATAATTGATTTCAATATTTCCATATAGCACCATTTGTTATATTCATTGAGTGGTGTGCCCCAGGGCTCCATCCTCGGTCCTACTCTTTTCCTGATCTTTATCAACGATCTCCCTATAGGCAGTGATTCGGCTAAGGCCTTCTTCTACGCCGATGACACGTCTCTTTTGCTGCCCGGCCCCACAGCGGAGTCTCTTGAACAATTGACTTTTATTAAAGACAATTGCTTTGTACATCAATTTTACAGTAATCATCTCACACACAGTAAATCCACTTAAAACCCAGTTTCTTAATTTTCATATTTCTGGGAACTCCAGTCTTAATTTTAGTTTTTATCTCGATGAAATTCCTACCCACCCGATCAACAACACAAAATTTCTTGGACTGACCTTGGATGACGAGCTATAAAATTCCACAGCCATATCCAAAAGGTATCCAGCAAAGTAGGCTCAGGAATATTTGCCATCCGCACCTTAGCAAAATCATCCTTTTATGACGTTCTTCTTTCTGCCTATTGCGGGCTCATTTACTCACACCTCGTCTATGCTCTGCCCATGTGGGGTTGTGAGAACAAAACAACATGTTTCCCGGATCCCGGATTAGAGTTGGATCCCGGGATCAGAATTTTTCTGTCCCGTAATCCCGGGACTGAAAATATGTTCCGGTCTTGGCTTCTCAAGGCCCAGAAGCCATCGCAACCCCGCCACCACGGTCCAGCGGCCCAGCGGTCAGAGTGAGGGTAAATCCGTACCAGTGAAAATCGGTCCCACTAAGGAATTTTAGAAAATCCGTCCCACTCTATAGTTCGCCTTAACAATGAATACTGGCTACTTGCTACCTGCCCCATGAGTGACAGCACAACCAGCGATGCGCAGTTTTTCAGTTTTTTAATTTGTATTAAATGTTAATAGTGTAATAAATTAATAAAGCGATTCCCATCACACTTTATCCAGGCTTTGGACTGGCTAAATGTCTAAAGTTGTCATTTGTCATTTAGGCCTAACCTAACCTAACCTAACCTAACCTAACCTAATCTAACCTAATCTAACCTAACCTAACCTAACCCGGCTCGGTGCGGTGGGGCCAGGTACTAAGGTATTCCCAAAAGAACTCTCCCTGGCTTTCTCAGAAAGTCCGCAGTGGGACCGATTTTCAGTGGTACGGATTTACAGGACACCCAGCGGTCCAGCCCCGGGCGGAAGTGGCGATTATCAGTCTCGAGGCGCGGTGTGAGCCTCGCCACTGGGGGAGACAAAGAAGGCTGCCCACACTACCCAGGCTACCCAGGCGTCACGACACCCGAGCCTCCCGCTGGATCCGGTGTCCGGCGCGGCGGCGGCAGTCCGAGCGCGACCGGCCAGTGACATAAATGTTATTAAACATCATGATGACGAAGGATTTGATATTGCTGTTTGATCTCTTGAAATTTTCTCTTCGCTTCTTTACTTTTTACTTTTTTTGAAATGGCGACCTACCCAGGTAGGTATTGTGAGTCAAGTATGAATGACAGGAGTGAAGGATGATTGTGGCGTGATCTTGTCGTCTTGTTACTGACTAAGGCCAACATGTTCCTCAAGAGGGTTCCCTACCTACCCCAAAACATGCCTAAAACACGCTCCGCGCGGTGTTTTAGCGCCTACAGTTTTCAAAATAAAATTTAATTTAACACAGCATTTCAAAGATAAAGAGTTGTAGAATGTTAATTGCTAACCCAAAATCGCTCTTGTTAACGTATCCTGAAGAAACATTCTGTTGAAGTTAACCAACTTTAACGACATGTATCTTTTTAATGAGTGAGCATAAATGATTTTGGAGAAGCAATAAACACTCTGCAACGTTATCTTTACATTGCTCAGTTCCAAAGTCGCCGCTAGTGTCGCAGAAAAACGAAAACTGCCGTTGGTAGGGAACCCTCTTAAACAGGATGGTTAATTAATGGCCCAAGCCAATGGCAACTAAGGGACCTACATTGTAACGTGGGATCCGAACCACAATTTTCCCCGGTTTTCAATTTACAAACTGCTCTAGTTATGAGGACGGTCCTATGAACGTAGTATTCAATAGTGCGGGCGTTAATCCCCACTAGGGAACACCCACTAGGGCGTTAATCCCGGGCGTCCATAAGCCATCGCTCACAACTATCCACAGTTCTTGTGTTTAAACTACACAAACACAACGTTTCGAGAGGTAAGGAAACTCCTCCCGTTATCAAGTGACTCTAATCTTACTTATTACTAATTTAACCTAGACATTTTTTGTGGTTGTCTGGATGATTTAAAAAGTAATTGACAAGAAATTCAATCATAGAAAATTACAGAACTACTGAATTGCTGAGTTTGTACTTGTTTTTAACAAGTAAATCATTCATAGATTTAAAATCAAGAAAATCTCATTCATACACAAACGATCCATATATAAAAAAACATTCAAAACATTACACATGATAAACAAATTAGGACAACTTGGCTTCGAGGCGCGTTGTCTCAGTTAAGGTCTTTGTTTTTGTTTTAATTTGTGTATTGTGTTTATTATGCGTAAGTGTTGAATGTTTTTCTTTCGAGTTCTGGTGTAGTTTAAACACTACAAGCGAGTGGAAAAGTCCAAATATTCGAATTGGATTACAATAACATCTGCTCTAGGAATGTACATCGTCTGACACTTAACCAATAAGCTTGATCCATCTTTATGCCAGAAGGACCGATCTTAAAGTGTCCGACCCATCAAAATTCGCAAGGACCTAGCCATACTTTGAACGTTCGGAGGTTGTCCTTGCTCACGGCCTTTCACCTTCTTAGATGAAATAACTTCAAACACTCGTTCAATAATCGAGGTGCGTTAGAAAGTCCAACCACAGAGTAAAGCGCACGTCCGCATGCTTTCCCCAGTGGATAGGTGCGTACCGGTGTAATTCTTTGTTCCAATATTTATTTTTGAAATTTAAATTCAACTGTAATTAATCTGTAAACTTCTTTTTACATGAATAGAAGCCTTGAACTCCTCGGAGTCGTAGGGTGAAATCTTACCCGTCAACCGCAAGCCAGATAGCCGAGACACTCCTCTCGTTTCGTCGCATGGAAACGACAAAACTTTGTTTTAAGAGGCAAATAGAAAATAACTTGTTCAAAGCCGTCTTACGGTACCAATACGTCTGATATTATTATGTAAGGAAAAATGTCACACTGCGCTGATCTAAATACGAGAAATACGAGCTAAGTCAGTGGGTTTTGGCACTGACACGCCAAGGCGCCTGGCCTGACTTTTTGGTTTTCCCTGCCTGATCTGTTTATTTTTAATGGATTTCAACTGTGATCTAGGGTTTCCCCGTGGTTTTACGAGTGCTTAAGTGATACATATCACAAAAATAAAAAAAGTTAAAAACAGCATTTCTGCTTTTGTTGTCTTATCAATTTTTTATGAACTTTGATTAAAAGAGTATTTTATTGGACATGCGACTGATCGACAACTTTGAAATTTAATAACACATTAACAGTTTACCTACCTAAGAAGTATAGTTGCTCCCTTCAACAAAGCCAGTTTTTATCAAAGTTGTATGTCGAAGGTAGGCTGATTTAACCGTAAACAAAACTGTAAAAAAGCTTTTACAAAAACGTATGCATGCTGAAAAACTTTAGCAGAAAATTAGGAACGAGTTTGTAAACCAGGATAATCGTATACAAATCTACCGTGCATGAAAATCTCATGCGTTCTCAAATTTGTAAACCACTTAACAACATTGCACGCAGAAGATTCTCCATCTTCTCGACCGGTGGAAAACCGATCAGTACGCAAGGCTGTAACCGCTTAAAAATTGCATGCGGAAGATACTTCAATGTTCCCGCGAAACGGTGAAAAATGCAGCGAGTCGGCGGCGGGTAGGTCACGACCACGAGCCCGCAGGCTGGGGGCGAGACAGGAATGTAGAGGCAAGGTTGTAGCCAGCGGCTCACGACTATCGACTGCTGACAGTTCGATACGTAGCGAATTATCCGTGACATTTGTCCGGGATGGCAACGAAATATCGATTTGTCGTAAATATCGATTTTTTAGATGCGATATATCGGAAAAAATATCGATATATTGGTTCCGATTTATCGGGAAAAGTATGTCAATATTTTTGTTCCGATATATCGGGAAATTATATCGATATTTTTGTTCTGATATATCGGGAAAAGTATATCGATATTTTTGTTCCGATATATCGGGAAAAGTATATCGATATTTTTGTTCTGATATATCTGGAAAAGTATATCGATATTTTTGTTCTGATATATCGGAAAAAGTATATCGATATTTTTGTTCCGATATATCGGGAAAAGTATATCGATATTTTTGTTCCGATATATTGGGAAAAGTATATCGATATTTTTGTTCTGATATATCTGGAAAAGTATATCGATATTTTTGTTCTGATATATCGGAAAAAGTATATCGATATTTTTGTTCCGATATATCGGGAAAAGTATATCGATATTTTTGTTCCGATATATCGGGAAAAGTATATCGATATTTTTGTTCTGATATATCTGGAAAAGTATATCGATATTTTTGTTCTGATATATCGGAAAAAGTATATCGATGTTTTGGTTCCGATATATCGGGAAAAGTATATCGATATTTTTGTTCCGATATATTGGGAAAAGTATATCGATATTTTTGTTCCGATATATCTGGAAAAGTATATCGATATTTTTGTTCCAATACTGTCGATGTATCGATATTTCTTTTCCGATGCATATTGCCTTATGAAAGGGTTTTTGAACTCAAATTTTAAGGAGTTTAGTGTTACAGTAGACCCCCTCTTAACCGACCTCGTTTTAACCGACGATCGGATTATCCGCCGCCCTTGCTGGTCAGATATTAAAGATCGTTTTAACCGACCCTATTTTGACAACTGTTCGGTTTAACCGCCCTTTTCTAGGAATTGCGGCATTTCCGTTCCCATGTCCGACGAAGGGAACTTTACGCTCAACTCCTCAGGTTGTTTGTTATAGGTTAAAATATTTTGAATACAGCATTCATTAATTTATTAAAACGTACAGTAGGTGCTTTTCAGAGCGCATAGTACGATAAACGTCTGCGTTTTCGTTTTCGCATCCGGAAACCATCATATAATTCATCAGTAGAGTAAAGAAAAAACAAGTACGTAGTGTGTTTGTGTGGGTGGGGAAGAGGGGGCGGTCCACTCGAAGTCAAAGTTTTTGCAATGGGTTTTTGTGACTTAAGTCTCCAGTAAGAAGCTATACATCAACTGCCTAATCCGTAATAATCCAATGATTGCTTGTTTCTCATCACTAATTTTGATAATCATTAAGTAAAATTTGTTAAAAATATATGAACATGTTATTAAGTGTCATCATAAAAAAATTTCGCCTCGTCTTATATTTAGTTTATAAAATGTGACATTTATACGGTAAATATTTTGAAAAATAGGTTGGTGATTATAGTTAATTTTCTAAATAATCCACAAACTGCTTGAGAATTATTTTAATGGAACCACAGAGAAGAAATAAGTATTTTTTCTTCTCTGTGATGGAACCCTAAATTAATAGAGCTTTTATTTTTCGGTGTTTAGAGGATTACCCGCTTTAACCGACCTTTTAAGTCATCCGACCTAGGTCCAATCCCGTCAGGGTCGGTTAAGAGGGGGTCTACTGTATTACGAATCCTCCCTACCCAAGCAAAAATGTTCAAAAACAGCTCTCACGCGGACCCATATAGACACCCCATGAGGTAAGGGAAAATTTTTAATTCAAAATAGTTGTAACGGGAAATGCCCAAATTACTAGAATAATTGCTTTTTGGAATTTCGATAACTTAAATAGTTTTTTTTTCTATAATCAATTTAAAATAGTCAACTTTGGACATTAATATAACGTGTTTTATACCCTTTTTCAAAAAATAAAGCAGCAGTTCCAGTAGTTTTTATTATTTATTTAATTAATATCGCTTAGTATGGGTATGTTAAAAATATGGGCGCTAAATGGGTCCGCGCGAAACCTTACATCGCAAAATGTGCACTGATTTAGCATGGGCTCTTATGGAGCCGAAGTTCCAAAAGTCGCCGCTAGTGTCGCAGAAAAACGAAAACTGCCGTGGGTAGGGAGGACTCTTTAGACCCTTTTCTGACGGTAAAAATGTGTCCAGCATAAAATTTTACGTTTGATAAGCTCAGAAATCTCCTCAAGTAAAATAAGAAAAATCTTGATTTCCGTAGTGGCAACAGGATTCCTCTTTGATTCCTCTTTGATCTTTCAATATCGTGTCTTCGATTCAATTTAGGAAATATCGATATTTTGCTTTCGATACATCGTATTTATCGATATTTATGTTCCGATACATAAAAAAACGATATATCGAAATTTTGAAAATAATCGCCATCCCTTGACATTACGTCCGGGAACATAAAGACGTTAATCAATGGACCAACGCCGACCTTGTCATTTAGAATACAATCGGGAGCTGCTTTCCAACACGGCTGCAGCTAATGTGACAATGCGTCCTTCAACTTTAAAACAGCAGGTGGTAAATGAAGGTGGGTGGAGTGAATGATAGTCGTGCGTTTGGCGGAAACGCGACTGATTTGTTTATTGCGACGCTGACAACGCAAGTACGTATTTTTAGTGGGCATTGATTAATTACAAGCTTGCAGTTGCAGCTTCAAAGTAATAATAATGATTATCGACACAATAATATCGTGTGTTATTCAAATCACACATTTTCTTTAATCTTTGGATTTGCATTAGGGTTGCATTGCTCGAACCTTCGAAGGTTTTATAGAACGTAAAATGACAATATGTGAAGTTTGAGGAAATTTGGCAAATTTATATCCGACCATGTCTCTTTAATTTGATTCATCAGCCTTGGAATCTTGGCTTGATTGTCAATCTAATCTAACTACACATTAAAATGAAGTGGCTCAGTGTATGGAAGGAAGAATGATTTTTTAGTGGGCATAAATTAAGAGATACAATAATTACATGCACTCGCGGTAAGACGCAGTTGAAAACCATTGTAAACGAGAGGATCATGCTGTTGCTAAGTGCTAAGGATTTAACTTCCATATTTTTGGAATATGAAGTTCGGTCAGTGAGAATTAATAGAAGCACGTGTGTAAACAAGTTTGATTTTGTTATTTCGATTTAATTATTTTGTCTTAAAAAAATATATTTGTAAAATGTGCTTCTTCTTGAAAATGTAAAAAATGTGAAAATGTGAAATGTAAAATGTAAAATGTTACATTTTATCTCGAGTAGCAGTTAAGTAGCCGGTAACGGTTCTTGGGATTTAAATTTAATTGAAACTGAAAACCAGGAACCCAGTCCGGACGGGATCCAGTCGAACCGTTTTGTGTTTTATGGTGGATTGGGATCGTAAAATGGTAGTAAAAACACCGGAATTTCGGGTAGTAACAGATGTAGCGTAACGCTTCTTAGGAGGATAGATCTTTTAAATGTACTTATTTTCATGGTTTGTTTTAGTAGTAACAGTTTGATCTTTCGGGGAAACCTTTTGAACGAGTTTAGCTTTTTAATAACTTTACGATTCGAATGATGATTGTTTTAGGTGCCAACACTGAAAGAAATTAGTGGCTGATCTAGACAAAAAATGTGTAAATCTAGCAAAACGGAAACCCTAAATTTGTGACAGCATTAAAATTCGCTATTTTACCCAAACGCTAGAGGGTTTTGTCGCATCAGACTTTAAAACCACAAGGGTTTGATGAAGTCTGGCAGAATTGACTAAAAAGTTTTTAGCCAAAGTGTTTTGCTAAAATGTCAAACCAGATTTTTCTCAGTGAACACATTACATGGTCCAAACACATGGCAGATAGAATGGTATATTGGATCTTTAGGGACTAGAGTTAAATTGCCTTTTTTAAGCTTCGTAAGATTCGGGGATGAACATTTTTATATTCACCGTGTACACAGTTAGATCGTAAAACAGTCAACCGAGAATTAAAAAAGTATTTAAGAACATAAAAATTGAACTCCATCCGCGAAGTCAACCAGAACCCCACTAAACGATACCACCAGCCAATTCAACGTACCAAGCCTATCATTGCACAACGATAAAGATCTTTTACAACGAGAAGAATAGCCGAAAAGGAGACGTCATACAGGTGGTTTAAAGATGCACAATGGTTCGGCACTGAACAATGGTTTGATTGATCGTCTGGCGACACCGACTGTTTTGAAACTTGTCAGCCAATGAGCTTGAGTGAAAGTAAACGGCACTGAACATTGATGACTGAAGACTGAAGAACGAAGACTGAAGAATGAAGAAGGACCACCCATGGGGTTGCAAAGGTCAGTGATGACAACTCAAGGCAATGCTGGGGTGATGTGTCATATTTGCATGGGAGGGGCAGCACAGTCGGGAAGGCAATAATAAGCAGAATGTTGATTGTATACAAGTGCTTTTGGTGCGGGTCCAGGAGATTTGAATGCGGGGAAGAAAGCCATGTGGGTTTTCCTCGTCTAGAGACATAAATGTTGTGAAATAAATAAATAAATGTTGTGAAATGCCTGTTGTGAAATAAATCAAAACTTGTGGTAAATTAAGTTTTTTTTTTCTCTTAAGAATTGATTGATTATAATTGTTTTCAAAGCTTAGTCAAAATATGTGTGCTTGAAAATTCTGTTGTTAAAGTTTGTTGAAAGATTACTTCTACGTGAAGATACAGACTCGGAACAACTTCGGTACAAACAAACTAAAACGTTAACACACATTTGTTAATGACTCATTATTGCGAATATGTATGAGTGCGACTTACAGTATGTGTCAGAAATGGTATATTGGCCCTAGCCCACAAAAAGTAGTATCACGTACTAAATTGGAACATCCTCTTATTCTTATGAAACGTTAGCTTTGCTTTAATCTAGTTGCGTAACCACGTCAACGAGTCGACGTTGCCCCAGTAGCACTTTATATACTTTATATGGGTACTTTATAAATTATATTTTATACTTTTCTTGAAATGGCGACCTACCAGTAGGTATTTTAAGCCAAGTATGAATGACAGAAGAGTGAAGGATGATTGTGGCGCGATCTTGTAGTCTTGTTACTGACTAAGGCCAACATGTTCCTTGGACAGGAATATTAATTAATAGTCCTTCAGCCAATGGCATCTAAAGGACTTACATTTTAACGTGGGATCCGAACCACAATTTGCCTGGTTTACAATTTAGAACTGTTCTAGCTATGAGGACGGTCCTATGAACGTAGTATACTCAGTAGTGCGGACGTTAATCCCCAATAGGGAACACCGCGTCCACAAGCAATCGCCCACAACTATCCACAATTCGTGACTTCCAAGTAGCTGGATTACAGGACACGCCACCGTCCCAGTCAGTGTCCAACCGAGAATGCCAATGTTCAACTATCGGTTGTTACAAATAAATAATCACCGACCACCATTTACCAATTCCAATCGACCTTTCACACGCCGGACATTTCGGATTCCATCAACCGGACATTTCGGGACTAATCACCCAATCTCACGGTCAGCTTTCGCGCTGCCGCCGGGCCTTGGCCCCGATGAAAGTGCGTTTCGCGTTTCGCAACCCGTTTAATTACAGTATTTAGCGCTTTCCCGACGACAATGGAAGCGTCATATCCATCCCATTGTCGCCGTCGTCGTCGTCGGGCGTAAAAGCGAAAGTGACCGGGTAAACCGATACGAACGCCGAACTTTCGATTGATAAAGCCTGTTATCATAGCTCATTACCCGGCAGGTAATGGCGCACTTGCGGTAACGGCGATGGTGACTTTCGCTGTGTTATCACCCGGTGGCTTATCACAACTGCCACTGCCGGGCCGGTTCGGCCGACGCGTGTGGCTGTTTTACATGAAAGCGGGTCCTGGGGCGAGCAGAAATTGCCTACGACCGCAAGCGCAAGCAAAGCTAATGTTGATGAATAGAAATGGGTTTGGGTTTGGGCAGGGTTACTGTGGTGAGTAGGCGCGTCTAGATAGAAAGTCATAGGCTGTTTGCCGTTATTGACCTTCAATTGGATTAGTATCCGAAATTTGTAAAGTCAATTTCAGTTGGGTCAACTTTTCACGAAGAACGTGCAAGAGAGAGAAATGAATGATAGAAATTTTTGCAAAGATACGAGGCTGATCGACTTCCTTCCAAAAAATTATTTCATAGTAAAACTAGCAGTTGCCCATGGCTTCGCTCACGATAGGTAGTTCGAAACAGCTGATCTTGCCACTGTTCTTAGAACTGTCAAATCAGTACCCACAGCTGACTATATTTCTATATGTTTGAATGTTTACATCCTTATAAAATGTAAACATTGAAACTGATGACGTTCACAGGGCGTAGCCCGATTGGATTTTAAGGAAGTTAATAGGCCTATGTGTTTCTCAGGTTCAAGATCTACCTCTGTGTGAAATTAACCCAGTCGATTCAGTAGTCTTCGCGTTCCCTTGCCACATCTAAACTTATATACAGAAACCACCTATTCTTTATAATAGTCAAGCAGTTGCCCGTGGCTTCGCTCACGATAGCTCGAAACAGCTGATCTTGCCACTGCTCTTAGAACTGTCAAATTAGTACCCACAGCTGTCTACATTTCTGTGTTTGAATGTTTACATCCTTATAAAATGTAAACATTGAAACTGAGGACGTTCACAGGGCGTAGCCCGAGTGGATTTTAAGGAAGTGAAAAGGCCTATGTGTTTCTCAGGTTCAAGATCTACCTCTGTGTGAAATTAACCCAGTCGGTTCAGTAGTCTTCGCGTTCCCTTGCCACATCTAAACATACATACAGAAACCACCTTTTCTTTATAATAGTAGCCTTTAGCAGTTTGCCCGTGGCTTCGCTCACGATAGGTAGCTCGAAACAGGTGATCTTGCCACTGCTCTTAGAACAGTCAAATTAGTCCCCACAACTGTCTACATTTCTGTGTTTGAATGTTTACATCCTTATAAAATGTAAACATTGAAACTGAGGACGTTCACAGGGCGTAGCCCGAGTGGATTTTAAGGAAGTGAAAAGGCCTATGTGTTTCTAAGGTTCAAGATCTACCTCTGTGTGAAATTAACCCAGTCGGTTCAGTATTCTTCGCGTTCACTTGCCACATCCAAACATACAAACAGAAACCACCTCTTCTTTATAATAAAATAAAATGAAATCACCAGGGGAAAGGGGAAAGCGAGTCGAACAAAACTATCGACACGAAAATATCCATACCGCTGTTTGCATGAACTATTATACAGGTTAGTGAACCGAGGCGCGGGGCGGCGGCGACAATGCACCAACAGAGGACCCGTTGTCCGCGGCCCCGCATTGTCGGCAATATTGTCGGTGTACAATTGGCGACTGTCGCTCTGTCGCCGACCCAACCACCCGTGGCTTCTGGGACAGTTTGACGATTCGATCCAAACACGAGGTATTTTGGAAGAAAGTGGCGATAAGTTTTTGGGTTGGGCTACAGAGGAGAATCAGACAGAGGTATCTTCTACTGTTGCGCTCAGAGTGTGTCGAGCGCTGTCAAGCGTGTGTTGAGGACTTAGTTTACCACCGTCGCTGCCCTCTCCTAATTTAAATTAACTGTAACCGTAACTGGATTTAACTGTAAATAGTACTTGGGCGCAACAGAAGGCCCATTTAATAGCGACCTCTGTTTGATTCTTCTCTGTGGGTGGGCAGTTTAGTAGTTTAGTAACCCTTTTGTGATGGTTATCGCAAGGAATGTGTGAAGTTTGGCCACGTTAAGATGCATGCTCTTAGAAAACATTTAAACGATTTACTTTCGGACAAGATAAATGAATCGGTCATTAAGATTACAGCATGTTGTTGGTAATCAAAGATCAGTCAGTACGAACGACTGAAATTTGCCTTGGATGTATTTTTATGGAGTACGGCACAACTAGAACAGGCATACTTCAAAGAGAGTTACTCTCCACTTGGTATATATTAATTTACTTGAAATTGTTTTTGTTTCGATATAAAGTTTTTTTTCGCAAATACCGGCCAAACGAAAACATGCTTAAAGGAGCACAAATTCCTCCAATGTAAAGTAGTACTCAAGGCGAAGAAGCACAGTTATACATATTTTCCAACGGTTACCAAGTCTGTGTTGAGATGAAGTAACGGGTCCAGACCGCAGCACGACCAGACGTTCGTCTCGCACACGACAGACACAGATCCTGCCACTGCCGCTGCCGCTGTCTGTCACACATCCTCCTGGAGGCGCAGATCCTTTGTCCCTACTGTCTGTTTCACGTCCTGGTGGCGGCAGATCCTGTATCACTGCTGTCTGTTACACGTCCTGGAGGCGGCAGATCCTTTGTCCCTACTGTCTGTTTCACGTCCTGTTGGTGGCGGCAGATCCTTTGTCACTACTGTCTGTTACACGTCCTGGTGGCGGCAGATCCTTTGTCACTACTGTCTGTTATACGTCCTGGTGGCGGCAGATCCTTTGTCCCTGCTGTCTGCTTCACGTCCTGGTGGCGGCAGATCTTTTGTCCCTACTGTCTGTTACACGTCCTGATGGCTGCAGATCCTTTGTCACTACTGTCTGTTTCACGTCCTGGTGGCGGCAGATCCTTTGTCCCTACTGTCTGGTTCACGTCCTGGTGGCGGCAGATCCTTTGTCACTGCTGTCTGTTTCACGTCCTGGAGGCTGCAGATCCTTTGTCACTACTGTCTGTTTCACGTCCTGGAGGCGGCAGATCCTTTGTCACTGCTGTCTGTCACACATCCTCCTGGAGGCGGCAGATCCTTTGTCCCTACTGTCTGTTTCACGCCCTGGAGGCGGCAGATCCTTTGTCACTACTGTCTGTTTCACGTCCTGGAGGCGGCAGATCCTTTGTCACTGCTGTCTGTCACACATCCTCCTGGAGGCGGCAGATCCTTTGTCCCTACTGTCTGTTTCACGCCCTGGAGGCGGCAGATCCTTTGTCACTACTGTCTGTTTCACGTCCTGGAGGCTGCAGACCATTCGTCACTACTGTCTGTTACACGTCCTGGAGGCTGCAGATCCTTTGTCCCTACTGTCTGTTACACGTCCTGGTGGCGGCAGATCCTTTGTCACTACTGTCTGTTACACGTCCTTCTGGTGGCGGCAGATCCTTTGTCCCTGCTGTCTGCTTCACGTCCTGGTGGCGGCAGATCTTTTGTCCCTACTGTCTGTTACACGTCCTGATGGCTGCAGATCCTTTGTCACTACTGTCTGTTTCACGTCCTGGTGGCGGCAGATCCTTGTCCCTACTGTCTGGTTCACGTCCTGGTGGCGGCAGATCCTTTGTCACTGCTGTCTGTTTCACGTCCTGGAGGCTGCAGATCCTTTGTCACTACTGTCTGTTTTACGTCCTGGAGGCGGCAGATCCTTTGTCACTACTGTCTGTTTCACGTCCTGGAGGCGGCAGATCCTTTGTCACTGCTGTCTGTCACACATACTCCTGGAGGCGGCAGATCCTTTGTCCCTACTGTCTGTTTCACGCCCTGGAGGCGGCAGATCCTTTGTCACTACTGTCTGTTTCACGTCCTGGAGGCTGCAGATCATTCGTCACTACTGTCTGTTACACGTCCTGGTGGCGGCAGATCCTTTGTCACTACTGTCTGTTACACGTCCTGGTGGCGGCAGATCCTTTGTCACTACTGTCTGTTACACGTCCTGGAGGCTGCAGATCCTTTGTCACTGATGTCTGTTACACGTCCTGGAGGCGGCAGATCCTTTGTCACTGCTGTCTGTTACACGTCCTGGAGGCTGCAGATCCTTTGTCACTACTGTCTGTTACACGTCCTGGAGGCGGCAGATCCTTTGTCACTGCTGTCTGTTACACGTCCTGGAGGCTGCAGATCCTTTGTCACTACTGTCTGTTACACGTCCTGGAGGCTGCAGATCCTTTGTCACTGCTGTCTGTTACACGTCCTGGAGGCGGCAGATCCTTTGTCACTGCTGTCTGTTACACGTCCTGGAGGCTGCAGATCCTTTGTCACTGCTGTCTGTTACACGTCCTGGAGGCTGCAGATCCTTTGTCACTACTGTCTGTTACACGTCCTGGAGGCTGCAGATCCTTTGTCACTGCTGTCTGTTACACGTCCTGGAGGCGGAAGATCCTTTGTCCCTACTGTCTGTTTCACGTCCTGGAGGCGGCAGATCCTTTGTCACTACTGTCTTTTCCACGTCCTGTTGGCTGTGATGCACCCAAAGAAAGATGCAATCCTACACAGAAAAAATAGATTGGTTTGAACAACAAAAACATTTGCAGTTGTACAACCTGCAAATGCCTTTCGCTCGGTTTGTCAATGTTTTGTTGTTCCAACAAATCTGTTTTGTTTTTTCCAACAAAAACATAGGTAAACCGAGCAAAAAACATTTGCAGGTTGTATATCTGCAAATATTTTTCAACACATCTATTTTTCTGTGTAGCTGTGATGTTTTGTAGTTCCCAAGTTCTTTGAGCTGGTCCCAAGAAGTCAAGGGCTCAATCCCTGGCTTGTATTCATTCTTTAAGCAATATGTATATATAACGTGAAGAGTTGTGTGCTGGTATATTTCGGGCTACAGCCAAAACCACATGCTATAGGCACTTGATCTTGGTGTCAAATTAAAGCTTGGAATCTCACGATGTATGCACTATGGTGGTTTGGTTGTGATATCTTAAGGGCTTAGGCCCAGGATCGTTCTAAAGTGACCTATTTCAGGATTTTGGGAGTGCTTTGAATTGTTGCTATGGTTACCGTTACAAATAGCTATTATGGTTGAACAAAGAAACAACCAGAATACCACAAGGAAAAATAATCTCCCGGGCAAAGCCGGGGCTACCATCTAGTTAATAGATAAAAATGTGATGTTCAGTAGTTGAGTTGTGAGTATGCCGATCATTCAGATCATTCGATTTCGACGATTTCTCAAACTTCATCGAAGGGAGAATTTGTTTGCGGAAGATCTACTAAAACTAATAATGAGAACACATTCAACTAAACTAACAGCATACATATCACAACATATTAAGCACACATTCAACATGTATGTTTTGTCAAATACGTTTAAAAACTTTCCTAGTATATTACTCTTTTAAATGTCAACTCCAACAGCATTTTTATAAGGATGACCAAAACCTTTTATCCTGACCTGGACCTGCGTTTATCTTATCATTTAAAGGATGATGCTTGCCTTGCATCGAACCATTCAGCTCTTGAACGGATTCCACTATCGGGAATTACAAGATGAATGAATACACATCTAAATTACCTCAAACTAATCCCTCAACATTTCCCAGTTTGTTTTCTATTAGGAAAACACATAAAACCGCTTAAAATGTCGCCACCTTCGGCCTTATGAACTTATAACGCACCCTAATCCTTCACTGTCACCTTCACAGTAGCCCAGCAAAACAAGATTTTCTACTAAATCCTCGTCCGCACATATTTCTCAACTGCCATAAATCGCACGATAAACGTACAGCGATTTATTTCCCTCCAAAAGTCGGCCCTGGCGGGAGCTGGAGCTTTCCCTCGGTCTCGTGACACTGCCCGGTGCCCGGTGCCGTTGTCCCAGCGACCACATAGTACAGATGGACGGAGCACACGAACCGCAAATTGAAGCCTAAATTTGCTTTATCTACGACCATTGCAATAAGCACCAATTATGGTATTACAATAAACATTATAATGATATACATTAAAACACCAAAAACCAAGCAGTACTCTAATGACGACTTTAGAGTACTGGAGTCACTTTAGAGTACTGGTTCTAGACCAATGAGAGCTCGGCATTTGACGGAAGTAGTGTCATAATAACAATTACACAATTCGCACATCAGCTGATTGTTGCATTACGATTCATGTTTGAGTTTACTTATCCCATCAGCTGATTGTTCCACAACGATTCATGGCTCAGTCTGCTTATTTGCCTAACCTCAAATGTTAGTTGACCTATTCCATCATTAGTAAGTCATGAGTTTTGTTTACCTTCGGGGGAAATTTTGTCGTATATTGTTGGTCGTAGATAAAATAGTGTATGCAACGATTGTATTATGCCTTTAAGCCACTCGTGAGATATTTAGAACACTCGCTTCGCTCGTGTTCTAACTTACATCTCACTCGTGGCTTAAAGACATGCATTATACAATCGTTGCATAAACTACTATTTAGTCCCTATGCATGAAAAAACAAAGTACGCAAAAAATTACAAATGTGGTGTCTAAAGGTCTGAATCTCAGAATCACTATACAGGGTGTTCATTAAAGTTGGTCACAAACTTCGCGGGCTGATAGTACTCATCAAAACTAAGAAAAAGGTTCCTATAAACATGGGTCCTAAAATGCTCGGTTATCCGTCTGTCGGTCTGTATGTGTTTTTAATATGATTTTGCATAACTTTGGAACTACTGAAGATATCAACTTCAAACTTGGTACGTATATGTTGACTATTAGGACCTGTTTTGGTGCGGAGTATCAAGTTTCTACTTTGTACCATTTCAAAATGGCGACCATTTTTACATTTTAAAACTTAAAATCTTAAAATCGGTAAATTTTACAAAAATCTTACACGAAACAAAAAAGCTGTGCAATTTCATTTCCTACAAGCCATATAAAGATTATTAATATCGAACTACAATTAATGTAGTTATTGCAATTCCTTCAACAGAATACATGCTTGTTTATGGTAGTTGTGGCAAATTTGCTTTAATTCTGATGGAAAAATTGCAATAACTCCGTTAATTGTAGTTCGATCTTAATAATCTTTATACAGTTTTGTAGGAAATAAAATTGCGCAACTTTTTTATTTCTTATAAGATTTTCGTAAAATTTACAGGTTTTAAGATATTAAATTTTAAAATATAAAAATGGTCGCCATTTTGAAATGGTACAAAGTAGAAATTTGATACTGTGCACCAAAACAGGTCCTAATAGTCAGCATATACTTACCAAGTTTGAAGTTGATATCTTCAGTAGTTCCAAAGTTATGCAAAATCATGTTAAAAACACATACAGACCGACAGACGGATAACCAAGCATTTTAGGGCCCATGTTTATAGGAACTTTTTTCTTAGTTTTGATGATTACTATCAGCCCGCGAAGATTGTGACCAACTTTAATGAACACTTTGTAGAACCAATTATAAATGGTGTACAGGTAGTTTACACATCGTAAACACTGACAATCTAGAAGCTTGTCCTGACATTTTTTGAGAGACGCTGCCGCCACGGAATGCACCTGTAACGTTCCTATGATGGGTAAACTGCTTCTAAACCATTTATACTTGGTACCGTAGGTAGTATTTATTTGTAAGATTCAGACCTTTATTTGATACCACATTGTATTTTTGTAGTCGATTATATTTTTGTAAACAGCAGTTTGGTATTGATTTTGTTTTTATGCAGGCGCCGCACGGTTAACTCTCCCACAATAACTAATTTATCGACCAAACCACGGCAGCTAATTAAAAAAATATGATTAAAAAATTCAACTCTTTAGCAAAAATTTCCACCGTTTTTTATTTTACCTGACCAAAAAATAAAAAAGTAGCAGCCGACTACTTTTGTTGTGTCATGTTTAAAAGTTGAATAAAAACTTGTGACTTTTTACCATTTTAGCGAATTTCCCCTATAGGGAAGAAGCTATTACCGTAGGTCTAATGGTAAGACCTAAGCCCGAGACCATGATAACTTTTCTTTTTAGGGCCCCCAGAAACAAAAAACACTATTCGTTCAAATTTGTATATATATATATGTGTGTGTGTGTGTGTGTGTGTGTGTGTGTGTGTGTGTGTGTGTGTGTGTGTGTGTGTGTGTGTGTGTGTGTCTGTAAGCACGATAGCGCTCGCAAAAATGGTCCGATCGGAATGAAATTTGGCACAGGGGTGTAAAGTAGTAATTATTCGGATGAGTTCGAAAACCAGCCCGATCGGACCACTGGAAGGGGGGTAAAGGGGGATAAACCCCCACAAAAATGGGTTTTTTGGGGTTTTCACATAGAAAAATAAAAATAATCCAATTTTGGTTATGGAGAATAAGTAAAATTCTATATCTGGCTTATTTTTCAACATATCATAATAAAACTTGGTTTATGGCTTCATCTAGGTGATATTTAATGTATTTTAGTCTAAAATTACCGCAATTTCCATTTTTGTGGCGGCAAACCTGCATACTCAATCCCCATGTTGTCCTTATGGGCAATAAAAAAAACCATATCTTCATTATTTCTGAGCATATCTTGATAAAAATTGGTATATGGCTTCTTCTAGATAAGATCTAATAAATATTTAAATTAAACTATCTATCACGCCTGTAGCAGCAAACCTGCATACTCATTCCCCATGTTTTTCTTATAGAGATTATGAAAACATGTCATTATCTCACTACAATGGATGGAAGTATTTTTTTGACATTTGAAATTCGCTGAGTATGCAGGTCTGCTGCAACGGGGGTATTTTTAAGTAGACCAACAATGATTTTGGTAATATGATTGATACTAATACTGTTAAAACTAAAGGACTCTTCACATGCAAAATTTCAACCTTAAGCTTCATTGCTAAATGGTACAAACTACGAGTTATTTGAAACATGAGCACTGTCAGATTACGACGTTTTAGGCGTCGTTTTATGTTTCTATATTTAGACAATATGGCGACCCAGGCTTCATTTCCAATAATGCAAGTAAGATAGCTATGCTCTGCCTATTTTTTACTACATGGTCGCTGGTCCTGGCGGGTGCTGGAGCTTTCTCCCGGTCACGTGACACTGTCCGGTGTCCAGTGTGTCCGGTGCCGTTGTCCGCACTTTCTGTCACGCCTCTGGCTAATCGTCTTTTAATACCGGCCGGTTTATGAGGGAATTCTTAAAGATAATGAACCCTCCGCGGCCTCCATGTCGCTATTATCAGTAAACTAGTTTCCGCGCCGGAAGCGCCGCCGCTAGTGGCGGGGAAGGTAAGTTTTTCGTGAAAGTGAAAGTGGAAACGCTTTGTGTTTTTGCGATCCGTTGTCAGTGGAATTTTTACTCTTTTGTTGGTTTAGAATCGGGAAAGTAGTGCCTATTGATTAACATTTATTTTTATAAGATGGGGCTATCTACAAACAGTAAAGAAAAATTACATCACAAAAGGCTCATTAAGAGGGTTCTTAAATTATGTCCGTTGTTGAATAGAGTCCGGTTTTTCATTATAACAAAATTAAGAATGTTGAAACTGCCGCTTTGTATAAGAAAATGAATTTAATGTGTGTAAATTATTGAGAAAAAAACGAGAAAACCCACGATAGGCCTACCGTACACACAATTTAGTAGACTGTGTTACCCTTTAAATATTTAAATTCAAATATCTTGCTGTTTATCATTGACTGTATAATCTGGGGCACGAACTGGGTCCCAATTTCTTCCCGTAACCGGCCCGGCCCAGTAAACGAGTCGCAAGTGAAATTCTGATAATTCATCCTAAAATGGCAGGTTGTTTGGACTTAGACCAACAGCAAAATGAGGGAATAATCCTTGCATTTCGTCACATCCAATAAATAAGCAAATTGCATAGATTTTTAATTTTAATTTATGTATTTTCCATTGAAGGCATTTATATTGTAAGATAGTTTGTTCTTTTCTTTTCCTCGGCAACCTCTATTGTTGATTTTCGGGTCTATACATGCGGATTGATTGTTATTTTAGATAGTTATTATTTTGTTCTTGCGTTGTCACATTTTCCGTCTTACACGTCGCTCCCTCATGTACAGTACATAGCATATTTTATATTGGTCGATATTCTGTGAATGAAATTACCCTCGGCCATCATGTCTGGTGATATTATAAAAAATTATCTAGATAAAACGGTCGATTTAAGTGGTTAAAAGCTTTGTACAAGGTGTCTTATTTTAAACGCAACCCAAAACTTTATTCTATCAGTGAAGGATAATAATTACCCCTCAAGACCCCCGGATTTGGCGCCACCATATTATTTTCTTTAGGTATATACATATATAAAGTAGAGCATACTAAAACAATTCACATGATATTCAGCACCTCAAAGCAAACAAAAAATTTAATGCAAGAGATTAAAGAGATACCTTGCAAAAGTGTTAGGGAATTTGATGGAGAGAGCACAACTTTATACAACTGCCAATGGCGGATTGTTGGAACACATAATGTAAACTAAACATGATCAAACTTAAATAATAGGTTGTATAAAATGTAAAGATCAACTAACAGTCCTCATTTCATATTTACATGTGCATTATTCAATCTTAAGAATGGGTCGCGTTAAAAAACACCCTGCATAATCATAACATGGACAACTAATCTGACAAGTACAGCCAAATAGAAATTGCAGCTGAAAGTTAATTGAAATTAATTATTTTTAGAATTAATTAAGATTTCAGAACACTGTTATTCTTTAATCAATTAAAGAACCTGCCTTCCAATTCGGAAATTCGATATGACTAGTATATTGGCCCATACACAATCATCGCCTACCGTGTATACTCCCAGTCTTGTTGGCGGTTCGTGAAGCAGCAATAGCAATCTTCATTCGCAGCGCCGTCATTCGCATTCCATTAGATAATGTGGTGATTGAGCAATGGTATCGGCTGGATCACGACCGCGGCCCACGACCCGGCCATGCTCGACGCTGATTCGCCGAGGAAACAACGAGAAAGTGATTTACATTTTTATTCAAAGTGAGTGAACCGATGGGGATTTGTAACTGTGAGGGGATGAGTTGTTTGCGAGTTGTTGGGACAGCGAAATGCGCTTCTTTGGTGTAGAGAGTTGTGACATTTTGACTCCTATAAAATACGCTTAAGGAGGTAAGGAGGTGATTTGATCTCTCATTTTCTTTTTATTTTGTTCGTGCAGGAAAAACTCATTAATGTCAGATTATTATTTTTGTTAAAAGATAAGATAAATTGTTCACGTCACGATTCCATGCAAGTTTCTATTCGGCACTAAAAACATTTCTACAATTTTTTTTCCATACGGTTTTCTGAACCTAAATGTTAGTTGGAGGGGGGGGGAGTTATAATGGTGGTAGGGCCTGTGATTACTTTAGTACAACGGTTATACAGGTGTTGTATGTACTGAAATAATTCATCAAAAGTATTTTATCATGTAATACTTTAACTTGTAAACAAATATGTAAATTTGAAACAAAAAAATCCTTCTGTCAAACTTAATTTTATTACTGTAAATATGCATGAAATATATTTTGTGATATACCGCATTTATGTCAGCACTCTGCAAACAAATCCGTCCCTTGAATTGAATTTGATCTCATTTGCAATAAACTGTCACAGATACAGGCATTTTCGTGATCTCGTAAATTCCTTTCTGAAGTAACATAAAAAGCTACTGTACTGTACTAGACGTACGCTCCTATGTCGCGTATAGGTCGAACGAAGTGTGGTAAAATTAAATAAAGGCTATTACAAAAAACATTTTAACGTTTAATTAACTACTCATTTATAGATTAAAACAATCTTCGAGGTATAAATATAATGAAGTTCAAATTTAAAGAATTTCCATCAAATAATAAAAGAGGAGTTAGTTCACAAAGAATGATTTCCAAGTCGAGTATAACTCACTTCGTTTGAATAAGTTGCATTGTCTTCTTTCTACTATCACTAACGAGAAAAGTCCCAAGTGGCACTGTCCCAAGTCGAGGTAGTTGTACTCTCTTTCTACCTCGACAAGTCCTCGTTGCCTGAACCCTCAAGCTGGATGTTAAGACCTAATGTATTCCCGTCCGTTTTTACCAAACATATTTCCACCGGATATCTCATCTGATACACGTTTCACCATCCGATACACCGTAGAATGTCCCTCGATTACCATACGACTACCGTAAATTATACCTTTTATTATCGTCAAATCTCCAAATACCCCAATAAAAACCTTCTTTTATAAATGATTGTCGGTGGGTCCGACGGCCCGACTACTGGAATTGGCTGAGCACAAAAAGTGGGCTAGCCTAGGGCCGACAGAATATAAATAAGGCGGAGGAATGCCCACGTACTCGGGTTATTGGCTATTGTACGGGTGGCTTCTTTTATACTTGTATCGGACCTTTCATCGGTGAAGGGATTTTTGATTCGTTTGTTAAATGTAACATGTTGCCAGTAGCACGCCTACAACAGGAGTGGAGTGGCAGTGAAGTGAAAAAGCAAGATAAATGTGAGGTACCTTGTGGTATATCGTCAATAAAAATATTATAGCACAGAGAAAGGAGTGTTGTGAGGATGCATGCACTTTCCACATTCTGTGGTGTTCTGGAGAAGATTGGAAACAGGAATAATTGTATGTATTGTGATGGAATTAAAACTGCCCCAAGTTATCCTAAATGCAAAATACAACGTAAATTTTTACCTAAAGTGACAAGAGGTGGTACATTGAATTTTTATATACCATATTCATATGATAATAGTTCATATAGGGACGTGACATTAAAATTGGGTTTTCATATAAAGTGTAAAATAAAAAAAAGTTTCAGAATCATATTAAAAAGGTTAATGATTTGTTATGCCAATTGTACAATCGTCCAAATAATTTCAGTCTACAAAAAGTAAGGTAGTGCACCAGTGAATGACCGGTTAAGGACGTAGTGTCATTTTCATTTTAAATTACTGCCTTATTTCTTGTTTAAAGTTATTCGTTGCTCTAGCTCGCTTGTCATTTAAGGATTGAGAATCATCAGTAAAAAATTAATTTCACCCGGAATACTGATTGCATTTTTAAACAACTATGCCAAAGCTCCAGTGAATGGCCGACCCGAATGATAATAATCAAGTATTTGAATGTAATATTGGGAATTAAATGTATTTAAAATCTGTGAGTAAGGAATATTATCTATTGATTAGTTATGAAACATTTTGTAAATATTCATAAATTATGTATTAAACATAAATTTAGCTTGTTGGCGAGACTTAACTTGTAATTGGTTATTGGTCACTAGACATTAAATATGTTAAAACCCGGAAATTATTTTTTCTAATTGTAGAGAAACCTTAAGTAAGATTCAAACGCTGCATTTAAGCCTATTAATTCCTATGTAGCCTATTTTGTGCACTCACACTATGTATCTGAGAGTTACAGATACAGGAACATGTCGGCCTTAGTCAGTAACAAGACTACAAGATAGCGCCACAATCAACCTTCACTCATCTGTCATTCATACGTGGCTTAAAACACCTACCTGGATAGGTCGCCATTTCAAGAAAAGTATAAAGTATAAAGATACAACTGGATAGCGCGCTCCCCGTAAGGCTCGTGTATAAACAGCTGTGCGCTGGGGTTGCAGCTAGGCTGAATCGAAGGGGCGTTGGGGGAAAGCGCAAAACTGTATTGTTAACCGTATTGAAACCGTGCGTATTTGGGAGCAGTTTTACGGGTAAAGCTTCCTACAATAGATGTATTGCTATAACTATTAGGTAATTACAATTAATATTTAACTAGACGGTCAGTACAATTTGATACATTACATTGCCGGCAAAAGATGCGTTCCCCCATCGCTCCTGCAAAATCTTAAACGCAACCACTGCTGACGGCTCGCGTTGCGGGGCCTGAGTTACCTATCCAGTGTACTTATTTATATTGATGGGTAGGTCGCCATTTCAAGAAAAGTATAAAGTATAAAGATCAAATTTCCGATGTTCCATTTAATGTATAATGTATAACTATGAAGCCCTGCCGAATCGCGTTGAAATTGTGGAACAAGAGACAACCGTGTTCCAAAACCGCTCAACACTTCCCCGCCCAGTCACATCATTGGCTGTCACGCCGAGTATGTAATCAACCAATCACGTCACTGGGTCTGTGGGAATGTGTCAAACGCGGATTGTCTGTGGTAGTTGGTTGTTGACAGCCCAGTTCGAGGCTACCGGCGGCGGCTCCCACACGCCACATACGCTGGGAACTGGACCGCGGAGTCGTGGTTCGCAACAATGCCGCGGATCGGTCGGTTTCCACATGCGCATGCGCAAGTATTAATTACGGCGGGAAACTTGTGCGCGTGGAGAGGAGGGAAAAGTTGTTACAGTTGACAGTTTCGGAACGTGGAAAGTTGTGTACCTCCAATTCATAAGTTTATAAGTCTATTCTATGTTTTAGTTATATGTAAATACATAGCAGAGGGGGGGATAGTGGTATGAAGTTTGATTGTTTTTGTACAGAAGGCGAATAATGTTTATCAACCTAAATTGTTATGCTAAAGGCCGACAACTTTGAAAAGAGCCTACCCACAGTTGCATTTTGGACTGGCATTCTAAAACCCAAGGGAATTTTGTAAAACCGTTTAAGATTGATCATATAGGTCCTATAAGAGGAACCTATATGCCAAATTTCTGATTCTAGGTCATGCGGTTTTGGAAATAAGACAAAGAGATCGATTGGTAGAAGGCTCTTTTGTAAGTTGTCGACTATATAACTTGTTAACTGTACGAAATAGGGAAATAACTCATTAAATCAAGTGTGCATGTTCACCTTCTTCCTACTCATGCTCTTAATGTATACATTCACACTTTTAATGCATCATAATTAAGAATTGTGGGGATGAGTTCTAAAAATTTGGAGAGTATTGAAATGCATCCCAAAAGTTATAATAGAATTAATTTGCTCCATTCATCAAATTAGCGCGTGCAGTTTGCAAACGATAACGTGCTTAAGTCTTCCAATTTCGGATTGAAATAGTATATTACGTTACTAGGCCGGGAAGTACTGTTTTACCGGACGAGCATGATAGTTCCCGCGCAAGCGAAAGCGAGTGCGTGATTTTCATGCGAGTACTGAAAAACTTCCCGGCCGTATAACGTACGACATTTTTCATCATATTACGCAGAAAAAACATACCCTCAATCATAACGTAGTCCTTTCATAAACATACGTTTCTCAAACCTTCAAACATAACCTATAACAGAGGAACATTTGCTACGGATGCAGTGCTGCCACTGCATTCCTCTAAAAAGAAACCAAGAAACCACCAATAAAGGAGTATTAAACGTTGGTTTGCTGCAATCAGCTGATTGTTTACTTCCGTTCTTTCCGGCCTAGGTTGGATAATAGTTTATCCGGCCTATGCCGGCAATGGGTAACTTTCGAGCCAACAAAAAGGAACTGAAAACATGTTTCTGTGTTAGTATGATGAAAACCCGATTATCCCGCTATATACTGAAGAAAAACCTTTGTGGACGTGCGTTTCGTAAGGAAAAATGTCATCAAATGTCACTCCGAATCTCTCGGAGAGTCACAACAAAGTGAGCCACGAAACAGGTTATACAACAGGTGTGAAGCCCAGCTGAGCGTGATCCCGCTTGTGTTGTGACACCCACAGCTTAGGACAATGCTAAGCGTCCTGACCCGTTATGCCACAGGCGATTGGCCAATCACAAGCGATAAGGACCGGTCCCAGTTGCGTATCACACCCGCTCGATGGCGATTCCGTTTCCTGCCTATTGATGGCTAATTGATAAGAAATCTTGAAATATCGGGGTCTCGATCTGAAGGAACTAAAGTATCTGTTGCATACTGTATGTTTTCTATCGTTATATGTACTGTACAGCATGTAATAGGTTTTTCTCTAAACCATTCGATGGCATATTTATTGTATTCTAGGTTTTTGATTTGAAACAGTACACGTTTATACGTGTACTGTTATCGATAACAGTACACGTAAGTTTCGATGTTATAATCGAAACTTGTCTTTTATTGAAACACTTCTTTTAAGGAACGAAATGAAGCGGGAACAGACCATTGGTTGTATGGTTTACCGAAGACCCGATTTACAATAGAGCAGGGATTAGGGGAAAACGGTTAAAAATTATAATTTGGAACGAAATTAATGTATTTATTCGTTTTATATACGTTATCGATTTAAATAATTTGTGTTGAGACATATATAGTACCAAATATGCTGAGTAGAGTGCACAGAAACCTATTACACGCAACTTTTGAGCTCCTAGGCTCTTCTAGAACATCAGAGCCAGTTCTCTGAGTTAGCACTTCCGTTTCCTGCCTATTGATGGCTAATTGATAAGAAATCTTAAAATATCGGGTTCTCCATCTATCGGAACTAAGGTATCTGTTGTATACTGTATGTTTTCTATCGCTATGTACTGTACAGCATGTAATAGGTTTTTCATTTGCGGATATTGCCAACCATTGTATTTTAGGTTTTTGATTTGAAACAGTACACGGATAACATCGAACCTTGTCTTTTATTGAAACACATCTTTTAAGGAACGAAATGAAGCGGGAACAGACCATTGGTTGTAGGCCTATGGTTTTCCGAAGACCCGATTTACAGTAGAGCAGGGATTAGGGAAAACGGTTAAAAATTATAATTTGAAACGAAATAAATGTTTTTACTTGTTTTATATACGTTAACGATTTAAATAATTTGTGTTGAGACATATTTAGTACCAAATATGCTGAGTAGAGTGCACAGAAACCTATTACACGCAACTTTTGAGCTCCTAGGCTCTTCTAGAACATCAGAGCCAGTTCTCTGAGTTAGCACTTCCGTTTCCTGCCTATTGATGGCTAATTGATAAGAAATCTTAAAATATCGGGTTCTCCATCTATCGGAACTAAGGTATCTGTTGTATACTGTATGTTTTCTATCGCTATGTACTGTACAGCATGTAATAGGTTTTTCATTTGCGGATATTGCCAACCATTGTATTTTAGGTTTTTGATTTGAAACAGTACACGTATAACATCGAACCTTGTCTTTTATTGAAACACATCTTTTAAGGAACGAAATGAAGCGGGAACAGACCATTGGTTGTAGGCCTATGGTTTACCGAAGACCCGATTTACAGTAGAGCAGGGATTAGGGAAAACGGTTAAAAATTATAATTTGAAACGAAATAAATGTTTTTACTTGTTTTATATACGTTAACGATTTAAATAATTTGTGTTGAGACATATATAGTACCAAATATGCTGAGTAGAGTGCACAGAAACCTATTACACGCAACTTTTTAGCTCCTAGGCTCTTCTAGAACATTAGAGCCAGTTCTCTGAGTTTGCACTTATTGAAGCAAATTCGCCTATATTATTTCTCGATGGGGTACATTCATCTTGGGGTACCTTTATGATTTACATCTTTACTTATATAGATATTTCCAATACATCGAAAAAACGATATTCCTGAAGAAAAATAACTTAATTTTGCAAGTTTAAAGAAGAATCAGAAACAGGTTTTACCACCACAGAACTCAAGATTTTTCAAAATTTGAGGAGATTTCTTTGCTTTTAAAAGGCAAAATATTTTGCTGTACGCTTTTTTACCGCCAGAAACAGCCTTAATAATATTTAACTACTTAAAATTTGTCTTAAAACCCCTTTTTTCATGAGGCGATCGGAATAGTATATTACGTTACTAGGCCGGGGAGTACGGCAAAACTTACCGGCCGTGTAACGTACGATATTTTTCATCATACTACGCAGAAAAAACATACCTTCCTTGCATAAACATACGTTTCTCAATCCTTCAAACCTAACCTATAACAAACAGAACAAACATTTGCTACGGATGCAGTACTGCCACTACATAGACTACATTCCTCTAAAAAGTAACCAATTAACAAGCATTAAACGTCGGTTTGCAGCAAGTCAGCTGATTGTTTACTTCCGTTCTTTCCGGCCTAGGTCGGATAAGAGTATCCGGCATAGACTCTTGGCCGGCAATGGGTAACTTTCGAGCCAACAAAAAGGAACTGAAAACAGATGTTTCTGTGTTAGTATGATGAAAAAGAAATATCGATACGCCTAGTATCGGAAACAAAATATCGATTTTTATATATCGAAACTAAATATCGATATTTACGATATCGACACATTGTTGCCATCCCTAATCGCCAGTAGCTCAAAAGCGGCCTCGGTTCCATTTCCTTCCATTGTGCAGTTAATTGCGCCAGCAACGTTCGCGGAACCGCGTCGCCGAGTGGCGCTTCCCACAGGCTCTGGCCAAGTAATTGATTCCAGCCTCCGGGAAGTAATTAACTCTTTTTCTCCTAATCGTTTCGATAATTCAACTCGTCTGAGGACTAATTGAGAGGGTAATTGATTGAGGGATGTGGTTTGAATGCTTGAAGGTAAAGGTGACGGGTTTGTGGAGTGTGGGTGTTAAATATAGTAGAACCTTGATAAGAAGACTCAAGGGGATTCTGGGAAGAGTCTCGTTATCAAGGGAGTCTTCTTATTGAGGTTCGTGTTAACAAGACATTAAGTGTCATTACAGTTTCAAGGAGACTTGAAAAGTGAATTTTTATCAAAGTTGTTGTGTTATCGAGTGTCTTACCGAGGTTTTACTACAACCACCGATAAAATATGCACAGTATCTTGCTTTGTCGTTAAAAATTCCTTTGGTGGATGTTTTCGTTATTAATTGGCCGTGATGGAAGAAAGGGCAATGAGTTATGTTTGTTCAACGACATGCAATGAGTTAGTTTTTTTTCTAAGTAGCTTTACGTACTTTCTTGCGGCCGGCTCAAGCTTGACGTCTCAGAAAAATAACCGTCAACTTTCATTGTTGTCTGAGTAGTAACCTATAGTTTTTTCGCGAATATTCAGTATAAATTGTTTTTAGTCAGCAAACATAATTTAAAAGTTATTTTAGTTATATTTTATTTACCTTTTACTGTCTTTGTCCATTCGATATTATTGGTTTCACTTTTGAAACATCAACATATTGTTCATTAGCTAAAGATAGAAACTCCTGTTCAGTCATGCTTAGAGAACCAGTCACTTGGTATTCCATGAATAAAGCCAAATACCGTAGAAACTCCCTTAATAAAACCAGTTACAACTTAATTTATGCGAGACTAACCTTTAACTACAAACAAGCTAGGTACCCTCTAAGTACCACCTTGATGAACGTAAAACCAGAAGTTTTATTAGCATTACCCGTTTCCCCACTTATTTTCAATTTGCAGCACGGTACGTAGACATTACAAGTAAACAGTGGGTAACAGTACATAATACATGGTGATTACCAACAGGCTCTGTAGTTATGCACCATTGGCGAATAAATTTCCCCTAGCCTAGTTTTAGAGTGGTATGAGCTGCAATTAAAAGTCCGGGATAACTAATGCAGTATCGTATACCGGTCTAGATGAAAACTGCAATTAAAACTTCAACTAGTCACAGCTTGTGGCGCCGCCGCCGCCGCCGTTGGTTTCTTGTTGTATTCTAGACTTTAATAATATGTATCCGTTAGTTGCAACACGCGCCTCTGAAATTAAAAATTCATTGAGAAATACACTCCTGGAGAAATAGGCCTCCCATTTTTATTTACAGTTTTGTTTGACGTTGAACATGTATTTTGTTACATTTTTTATCACTCTCTTTTAAAGGTTAATGAACTGGCCCAATTTCGATTTTCACTTAGAGGTAATTGTATAGGTCTTGATCAAAAATAGTTTGATGTATACAGCGATTTAACTCTTCGGGTAATAAATGGATATTGATTGGTTTTAGGGTGCCGGTAGTTTTTTTGTTGGTCAAACTGTTTGAGTAGAAGCAGCATACTTCCCACTTACCCTAAACGACCCGTTTTTATATCTTCTCATTTTTAGCGAATTTCCCCTATAGGGAAGAAGCTATTACCGTAGGTCTCATGGTAAGACCTAAGCCCGAGACCATGATAACTTTTCGTTTTAGGGCCACCAGAAGCAAAAAACACCATTCGTTCGAATTTTTATCTATCTATCTATCTATATATATATATATATATATATATATATATATATATATATATATATATATATATATGTGTGTGTCTGTCAGCACGATAGCGGCCGTAAATATGATCCGGGGGGGTAAGGGGGGATAAACACCCCCAAAAATGGGATTTTTGGGTTTTTTACGTATAAAAATAAAATTTATCGAATCTTTGTTGGCACCATTGAATTCAGCTCAAAAAAACAAACAATTTAGTGTTTTGAATCATTGCTCTATGTCCATTGGTTACCGAGATATTGAAAGTGGTAAACACAGTACGTTGTCCCAATGTTAACTTTATGGGGAATAAGTAAAATTCTATATCTCGCTTATTTCTCAACATATCTGGATAAAACTTGGTTTGTGGTTTCATCTAGATGAGATCTAATGTATTTTAGTCTAAAATCCCCGAAATTTCAATTTTTAGTGGCAGCAAACCTGCATAATCATTCCCCATGTTATCCTTATGCGAAATAAAAAAATTCTATATCTTACTTATTTTTTAACATTTCTTGACAAAACTTGGTATATGGCTTCTTCTAGTTAAGATCTACTAAATAATGAATTAAAACCAACCAGTTTTAACATACCTGTTGCAGCAAACCTGCATAATCATTCCCCATGTTATTCTAATGGAGATTACAAAACATGTAAAATCTCGCTAAGTTGGATTGAAATACCATTTTTTGCGTTGCATCTGAAATTCGCTGAGTATGCAGGTCTGCTGCAACGGGGGTATTTTTTTTTTGTTAAAGTGTTAAGTCATTCCAGTTGTTAATAGACGTTACTCAATACCAGGTTCAGTGTGTCTAGTGCTGCTACGTTTAGAAGGATCACACTGTTTTTACTAAACTCCCAAAGTACCTTTACTTCTGTTAACAACCGTTTCGTCTATTGTTATAGACTCTTAGAAAATGAAAATCCAAGGATTCAAACCATCTATTATTGATGTAACTATTTATAATTTCAATCTCTATCTCTATCTTATCCAACTCCAGGAATTATCAAGACTGGGACAGTGGCGTGTCTTGTAATCCAGCTACTTGAAGGTCACGAATTGTGGAAAGTTGTGAGCGATGGCTTGCGGACGCGGTGTTCCGTGGTGGGAATCAACGTCCGCACCGAATACTATACTAATACTATACTACTATACTGAATACTACGTTCACGACCCTCCTCATAATTAGACCAGTTCGTAAAATTGTAAACCTTGCAAACTTGTGGTTCGGATTCCACGTTAAAGTGTATGTGCCTTAGTTGCCATTGGCTGTTGGGTTAACAGTCCTGACTAAGGTACATGTCGGCCTTAGTCAGTAACAAGACTACATTGATCGCGCCACAATCATATTTTTTCTCCATATGCCATTCATACTTAAAATACCTACCTGGGTAGGTCGCCATTTCAAGCAACGTATAATGTATAATGTACTGAAAGTATCTTTTTTTCAACAGGAAATCCCACACAATTTCTTCGAACAGATGTTGTGTTTTCGTATCTGTTTTGATCCAGCGGCACGTCTCTCATCAGATCTCTCTTCTGCCGAACACGACGGCGACAGCGACACCGCCGCGCGTGTACGTATGTACGTGCTGCGTGCGTGCGTACGGACGTGTACGTACGTGTGCGTGCGTCGCCGGTCGTCACAGCCAATTAATCGGCGTGGGAATGACGGGCATCGCCGCTTCTGTCGTTGCGACGTTGCGATGCGGCGCACGGTCGACCCGCCGCCATGGAGTAACACCGCTGATCACCGAGGATTGGGGATTTCCACAGAGTATACAAGTACATCGGAACTCGGGCGTTTATTACGAAGTGGTTGTTGTAGACGCGAAACATGAGGTTTTATTATCCATCTATCTATCTATTTATCTATCTATACTATATCCTACTTAATATTATAAGTCAGAAAGTATGGATGTTTGTGTGAATATCTGTCTTTCAACCGCGTGAAAAATAGTGGACCAACTGATTGAAATTTTGCAGGAAAAGAGCCACTATACCAGAAAAGGATATAGGCCTATTCACTTCCTTAAAATCCCCTCGGGCTACGCCCCGTGAACGTCCTTAGCTTCAATGTTTTCATTTTATAAGGATGTAAAAATTCAAATATTGTATTGTAAACAGCTGTGAATACTAAAATTTGTCAGTTCAAGAAGCAGAGGTAAGATCAGCGGTAATTTTTATCGTGAGCCAACTACTAGCACTGTTATAAAGAAGAGGTGGTTTCTGTATGTATCTTCAGATATGGCAAGTGAACTTGAAAAATACTGAACCGACTATAGGTTGAAATCTCACACAGAGGTAGATCTTGAACCTGGGAATCACATAGGCCTAGTCACTTCCTTAAAGTCCCCTCGGGCTACGCCCCGTGAACGTCCTCAGTTTCAATGTTTACATTTGATAAGGATGTAACATTCAAACACAGAAATGGAAACAGCTGTGGGTACTAATTAATTTGACAGTTCTGAGAGCAGTTGCAAGATAAGCTGTTTCAAGCTATCTATTGTGAGCGAAGCCACGGGCAACTGCTAGTTTCCTATATGCTTTTCCTAAGGAGGATGATTTTTTAAGAGGGTTCCCTACCTACCCCAAAATATGCCCAAAACACGCTCCGCGCGGTGTCATTTAGCGTCTACAGTTTTCAAAATAAAATTTACTTTAATGTAGCATTTCAAAGACAAAGAGTTGTAGAATGTTAATTGCTAATCCAAAAATCGTTCATGTTAACGTATTCTGAAGATACATTCCGTTGAAGTTGACCAACTTTAACGCCGTGTATCTTTTTAATGAGTGAGCATAAACGATTTTGGAGAAGCAATAAACACTCTGCAACTCTTTATCTTTACAATGATATTTCCGAATAACTTTTATTTTAAGAAATGGAGACGCTAAATGACACCGCGTTTACCCCTGCAACGGCTTGCGCGGCGAAAAGTGCATAAATTTAACATGGGCTCTTATGGAGCCGCAGTTCCAAAAGTCGCCGCTAGTGTCGCAGAAAAACGAAAACTGCCGTTGGTAGGGAACCCTCTTAAAGCCTGCATTCTCTTCTTGGGGAAGATTCTTTATGACTGAATTAGTTTAAGTTAGTAGGATTAACGGAACGTGTTTGAATAAGTTTTAGGGTGGAAAATTAAACTTTTAAATGAAAGCTTTAAAAGTACAGTATTTCATGCCAGCTTTTATAATCATGAGAAAAGTCAGATATAATATTTTTATATACTCACTCCTTCGCTCACGATAAAAATTACAGCTGATCTTACTTCTGCTCTTTGAACTGTCAAATTGTAGTACTCACAGCTGTTTACAATTCAGTATTTGAGTGTTTACATCCTTATAAAATGTAAACATTGAAGCTAAGGACGTTCACGGGGCTTAGCCCGAGGGATTTTAAGGAAGCGAATAGGCCTATGTCCTTTTCTGATACAGAGGCTCTATTCCTGCAAAATTTCAGCAAAGTTGGTCCAGTATTTTTCCCGTGGTTGAAAGACAGATATTCAAACAAACATTTATACTTTCACATTTATAAAATTATAAAAGTATGAAGTAGGATTAGAGCACCTTCCACGACAGTTAGTTAAAATTTACATTCCATCAATATCTTGTAATTGGGCTATAAAGGATATACGGGATTAGCTAACTTCCCGCCGTCAAATATCTGGTCAGTTGCCCGAGTGGCCTAGTTATTTCGTGATGTACAAGACGTAAATAAACCCATAAAACTGCGTTTCCTTTCAACGATATAAAATCTCCAGTATTATTCTTAGTTGAAAACTTTGATGGCTTAAAATATTCTGATTGCCAGATAGAAAGTTTTCACTACCTAAAAGGAGCTCAAAATAGCACTTTCTACCCACTCATTGAATAACTATTGTGCTGATTTATTTCGTTGTAATCGTGGCATGTTTGCGTCGATCGCGACGTATATTTATTTTTACCGCAGCAAATGACAAGCGATTATTTTGTTACAAACCGGGCTTTTCCGCAAGAATCATACCGACAGGGTACAGGGATATGGTACAGGGTACAGGTGGGTGGGCATAGGGGGGGTGTAGGGTGTTTGTTTAACGCAACCCATGTTTGAGATTGAGTAATGCACATATAAAGATGAGTTTTGTTAATCTGTACGTTTTATCAAACCTATTATTTAAGTTTGATCGCATTTAGCTTATATTATGTGTCCAAACAATCCGCCATTGACATTTATACAAAGTTGTGCTCACTCCATCAAATTAAATTCCCAACACGTTTTGCAAAGTATACAAAGTCTTTACAATATCTTGCATTAAATTTGTTACGTTTGTTTTGAGGTACTGGATATCCTGTGAATTGTTTTCGTATGCCTTATTTTTTATATATCCCCTAAGTTAATAACCTAGTGGGGTCAAATCCGGGGATCTTGGGAGGGGGGGGTAATTATTCACTGATAAATAAAAATTGTGTTGCGTTTAAAATGTATATTTCGCAACAAGGGCCGAAAATGAGGTTTTGCAGGCTCGAGATCGTGTTTCCGTCTCGAATTTGAAACGATCGAGAGCTGCAAAATCCTTTCGGCCGAGGTGCGAACGCTATTTTTCACCACACTACACAATGAAATATACCCTAAATAATAAAAAAAAACTGATTATTATTTGACTCACTTGAAAACAAAACACAGCTATGACAATCATGATCGCAACTATCCTGTCTTGAATGCCGTATAATTTTGTGATCTTCTGACGTTGTTTCAAGCAAATGAACTATCAGCTGACTTTCGGCCCTAGGGCCCCCAACGGTTTCGTTTTTTTTTTGTTTTTCCTGTGGCGGCAAACGGTGTGTTTCGGTCCGCGTTTGACGTTTGTAAAACAGGTGATTTCGTCGTAGTGTGTTGAAAACAACTTGTATTTACAACGAAGCACATCATTATCAAACCTACTTAAGCTGAAGCACCACAATCCCATACAAAACAAAATTTCAAATCAATAACTACCAACATACTTCTGCCATAAACAAACAATCCAAAGAAGACAAACAGTTCGGTCTCTATAAGGATCGCTTATGTCATTTGTTTGTGCAATAAACGTTCCCGGACGCGTTACAGACTGGATGTTGTCAACAGTGGAGCCGCTACCGGGAAGGAACATGACTTGCGTACCGGTGACACAACCGCACCGGTTACTTGTAACTTGTAACGTATCCCCGGCACGTACGCTAGCGACGCTGTTGACCACATGTGCGACATACCTCTCGTCTGTGAGTCGTGGGGGTACGACGCAGTGACACAGTTGACGAGTTTTGTTTGTTTTTCACCCTGTTAAGAGGAGGTTTGAGTTGGCGGTCATATTGGATTTATACTCCATAAGAACCAATGTTAATTGGTATGCAGGATTTCTCGTTTATTTTTGGACGGAAAACTAAAGTTTATATGTCAAATTAAAGCTCTTTTTAAACTCTACCGGACGTAGGAATTACATTTTCACATAAACTTGCCATTTTTTGTAAAATTGAAAAAATATCTTTTGATTGCGTTTTTTACGTCATTTATCAAATTTATCGAAAATCGACTTCCTACGTCCGGTAGATAATTCAATTGAGATTTCTAATATTCGGCTTTCGAAATTATCTAATTAACGACAATTTCTCGCATACCAAAAAGCATGTCAAGCGAAAATTCCGGTGCACCGGAATTGCGCACCAAGTTATAATCCCTAAAAGGGCTCTCCAGCTATGCGCCGGAATTGCGCACTTGGCCCGGCAGGTACCTGAGTCCTCAGCGGCCACCGCAACAGCTCTGGATTGTGCGATTCATGTCACTCTTGTATGTGGCAATGACCAGGGGCTTCCAAAATTTGTACTTTGCATCTTTCCATACCACCCACCCCTTTCGACTAGTACCTAGGGAATTGTGGCGAACAACGAAAATGCGTGTGAGAGTTTTCACTCTCGATTCAACAAGGAGTGCCCTTCGCCCCATCCAAATATATACATATAAAAAAAACTTAAATGTACGCAGACAGACACTTATGTCCGGCTCAACACCTGCGATGCCCCTAAGAGCAAAAAGAAGACGTGTGAGAGAAGAGCCTCTCTTATAAACAAAATTCATCAGCTGAATCAAAATGAAATTGACCTACTTTTTACAAAATGTGTTGGATATAAAAATTCACCCACTATGTTAGTTTTTTAAACGCTTGATGATGAACCCCCTGGAACACAGGAACCGTAGGGTTGTTACTAATTTTCACTCTTGCTTAATTAACCGAGGGATATCTAGAAGAAGAGCGCAATACCGGTGTGTGTCCAGGGGCTGTCTCTCGACCAAGTGCGCTATTCCGGTGACTACCTGAATAATAGTGCGCAATTCCGGTGCGCCCGAAAATTCAAGGTAAATTTGAGCTTCTGTTCTCGCTGATTTGAAGGAATTGCTAGCGATCAGCTGACTTGTGATGAAAATTAGCCATTCAACACACGGCAAACGGCACTATTTCGTGCATTATATACGGCGGAGCAATCTAGTTTCAAGCTTCGCCGCATCATTCTATTAGCAGCACCCGTCTATCCAACCTCCTCTTAAGAGTTGAAATTTGGATGGCCGTTTTAGTTCTCTATTTACCTAATTTTTTCGCTGCATTAGCTAATTTTAATGAGGAAGACGGGGATGGATGCCTGATTAGTCCACGCAGTTCTATCGTACTGCAGAAGTTGACAATGGGGACTAAAATAAGTTACCATTCAAACAGGTACCTCTTAATTTGTGATGGTTTAATGGGTTTATTTCTGTGAAACTAATCCAAACTTATTCGGCAAATAAATAAAACTACTAAAAATGCTAAAATCAATCCTACAGGTGATCAACGTAAGCCAATAAGTAAATAGTCAAATGTAATATAAGCATTCGTCCACTTGGCTATCCGTTATGACCATTGAACCACTAATTTGTCCCTCTTCCCTTGGGACTCATGTGACGTGATGTTTGTCTTTAGGGACCAACAATAACTTATTGTCAATAAGAGATATTGCTTTTTAGCCTCTTGTTTGGATTTTCGAATTCCATTCAGGTAAAATTTCTGGATATACAGTAAAACCGGGTGTGGATATTCCTGGTTTGACACTCCGGAAGATTGGGTTTAAGTTTGATGCTTAACTATAGAAAATAGTCCATGGGAATTATAATTATAATTCCCATGAACTTCTGTATAGTTGGGTAGTGAACAAACGTGGCGCATTGCTCTTCATAAGTTTCTGGATAGCTCTTGGTACAGTATCCTGATGCAATAGGTTTAACGAACTCATATTATTATATTCCCGCTTCATTTTCATGGCACGAATGGCAACTGCTCCAGTGCCCTACTTAGCTGGAGTACAATTAATTATTAGAGAATACAACATACTGCATCGACTTCATTGATTAAAATAATTGTATCCCTTTCTTCTCGTAACTGTAAGTCGTAATAGGCTCCAGCCCCTCTTTGGAACTACAATTTTTTACACGCACTTAAAGTTCTTGGAGCATGCATTAACAATCTATCCATTCTCGTCCAAACTTTTACTCTGCTTCAACAATTTACAATCTAAGAAATCATCATTGACACTGAAGCAGGCACACTTGACTTAATCGGTGGCCAGACCCTCTTGCGATTTCGCAACTCAACAAATAAATATACCTTTCACAAAAACAATACACAATATACTCATTACAGCATATTCCAGTGTTTAAACAACCACCAATTCTGGAAGCCACTACGATATACTGGGAAACACTTTACAATGCGATCATAAACCTCTCCATTGAGGCCAAGCCCGGTAGCTGGGTGGGAGCCCAGAAACAATCTCGCCGTTGCAAAAACAACAACGGCGTGTGAAGTTGTGAAGTGGTGAAGTGCAAATAAAACGGTAGTGAAGACGCAAGGTGCGGGTTTACTGGCCGTAAACGTAAACAATCGACGCACGTTCCGAGAACTAGCGGCCGATCGGCGGTCGTAAACCTAGAACACACGGAGTTGCGGACGCTGCGGGAGTGAGAGGTGAGTTGGCTATATTTAGGTTATGAATGATCGCTTAGTTCTCGGTGCTCGGTAGGTTTTGATGATATGATCGGGATGAGGGTTGATTTAGGTGATTTTGGTGGCACAAAAATATGTCTAAAACACGCTCTGCGCGGTGTCATTTAGCGCCTTTAGTTTTCAAAATAAAATTTAACTAGTGGCTTATAGGGGCATAAAGCCCCTAAATAACTTAATGCAAATGCTGATTATTCAATAAAAAATATTGAATGATAAATATATTTATGTGCTGGGGGCTCTTTTAACTCAATAACAGCTGAACGGATTTATAACGTTATTATAATGAAAACAGAAAGACATATTTCACTCATAATGCTTTTTAAATGGTGAATAGGCTAAATCCCCTAATTACAAAATAGGCATATTTAAAAGTTAAAATTCGTTATCTGTTACAGACCGTCCAACCTACATACTTAGCTGGCTTTGAAATAAACCTTATGTCGACATCTATCATAAGCATGAAGGGTCTAAAGGCCCCTAATGAGGGAAAATTGAATCAATTCTTATGTATTATAGTACAAAATTCCTTCATAGCAAACTGTATCTACCTTATGTTAATATCTATCATCCCGTATGGTTTTCAAACATGTATCAGCATCACATGTTTTTTGTTAACAAATCAGAAGTTTTTAGATCCCAATGCTTTTTAAATGGCAAATATTTAACGTTATTTATCTTTTTCTGATGAATTTCGAGCATTTTCAGTATTTTTCCCGCCATCTCGGAATGGAAACCTTTCAATTGAGCCCTCTCCCATCTTTCTTCGGCTTGCCAGGCACCCACAATTATGACGCAAAGAATTACCTTACGAAATTAAATATATAATATCTTATTTTCTGATAAACGTTAAGAAATTTCAGTATTCTTTCCAAGACCCTGGCATCAATACCTTCCATTTAAGCCCTCTCCCACTAATATGCAACTTGCCAAACCCCACAATTTCGGCGCAAAAATTTCGCTTACTTATAAATTTATATCGATCATTTGGCATTAAATCGCCACCGTTAGAACCTAAGCCAAACAAACGCAATTGAATATTTATAATTTTAAATTATAAATATCTACTCAAACCAGTAATTAAAAAGTCTGAAAATCTTGAAGTTAAAATATTTATTTGTTATAGTACATTGAACATAGTTAGCTGCCTTTTGAAAAAAAACCATATGTCAACATCTGACATCTAGCATATGACTTTGAACTAAGCATCAGCACCACATGTTTTAATGTAAACAAAGCAGACGTTTTTAGATCCCAATGCTTTTTAAATGGCAGATATTTGACGTTATTTCTCGTTTTTTGGTAAATTTCAAGCAATTTCAGTATTTTTCCCGCCATCTCAGAATAGAGACCTTTAATTTGAGTCCTCTCCCATCTTTCTACGACTTACGAGACGCCCACAATTTTGACGCAAAGAATCGCCTTACGAAATTAAATATATGATTTCATGTACCATTTCAAATGTAAAGAGTTGTAGAATGTTTATTGCAAATCCAAAATCGTTCATATTTGCGCATTCTGAAGATATATTCCGTTGAAGTTGACCAACTTTAACGATACGTTTCTTTTTGATGAGTGAGCATAAACGATTTTGGAGAAGCAATAAATATCTTTGCAACGGTATTTCCAAAAAGATTATTTTTAGAACTGATGACGATAAATGACACCGCGTTTATCCCTGCATCGCCTTTCGCGGTGAAAATTGGACAAACTTAACAGGTGTTTTATGGAGCAGCAGTTCCAACAGTCGCTGCTAGTGTCGCAGAAAAACGAAAACTGCCGTAGATAGGGAACCCTCTTAACGGGTAAACAGTTTGCAATGTATACATTGGGTTCTGTATACATTGGGTTCTGTATACATTGCAGGTTGTTCTTGTATCAGAGTTTGTGAAAGGTAGATGTGCAAGTGAAGTGTCAGAATGTCTCAAGTGTTAGGCTACACATCCCTAATAATGGTCCTGTTTTTGTTGGAGGTCGTAAATGAAATTAAAAAATACCACCCCCTCCTAGCAATCTCTATTTATATTTTCCTCCTGTATTGAGATTAATTTATTACCTTAACTTCTCAACAATTTTAAAATAATATTTTTATCTAAAAATAATTTTTTAATGAACAAAGACTCAGAGATTGCTGTTAAGTCGCAACTTTTGTATTTAATAGAGACATTTTAACTGGAATATAGTTAAACAAAATAAAAATTGTCAAACCAAAAATAAAATATTTTTGATAGGGTTTTTTATTTTTTTACATATACGCAACTTGTAACTGTATCTCCCTCTGTGTTTAACTTAAATCGTGGCTACTCTTATAGCCACGATGGGTTGGATCTTTCTTCAAATATCATCTTACCAGCCAAGTTAAAAAATTATCCTGTATAACACATTGCCCTATTAATTTGAATTCCCTTTACCGCCCCCCGCCCGATCGTGTTGGGAATTTCATCACACTCACACAACATTCCTTCTCAAAGCCCCAGACCCCGGGCGGATCTCCCAATCACAGCCGCGATATTTACGATTGTATTCACATTTCCATTGTTTCGCAACAAACAACGCGGCGGCGGCGCAGGCGGCGTATGTCACGGACCACCGAGTGCCTAGAAGGGATGATAACAGCGAACCCCTATTTATCTTTGGGAAATATCTATTTTGGGGCTAAAGCAACGGGGAAAGTGTATATTTTTTCAGTACTATTGAGTAGGCGATTCAAAATATTTTCACCGGTTTGTGCAACGAAGGTATGTTATAACCGTACCTACACGGTTTTATATGGCAGGTAGTTTATATTTTTGTGCGGTGTGAAGATTATCAGATTAACACTAACAACGTATCCAAAAATCACCAATACCCGACCTTTGGACACTGTATTTTATTCGTTTACTGGACTAAAGTGCCGCTATGTGAAAATGGGACTTGGGCACTTCCTGTTATAGTACTTGTCATGTGAAGGTCATTGCTCCAGGGTGACACTTAGTCAACTGGGAATATTTACTTGAAGTACATGTTAACAATACAAATTTCCTTATTTTTGTCTTGTATTCAACTTAATTTAAATACAAAAATATTATATAAGGTAATATTATATCTATATCTTACAAAATACTCAAAAACCTTTGTTTTTACTGCTGGAGATGTAATAATATTTATTATGGATGATGATTAGACCTTTCAAATAAGATATCACATGTCTAAATCGGTTGCGTGATTTCCGATGTATGTGAAATTATTATAGTTAGTATTGCGGTGATATTGATGACGTCACTGCCCGTGACTTAATTATTTTTAAGCTTGCTTCCCGGTTGATTTTCACTTTTCATATGTATTTAGTGAAAACCCAAAGTATGGTGCTGCTTTAAGGAAGTGAAAGATTTCTGGGTAATATTTTGTTTGTTCTGCGGACTAATTAAACCCGGTAAAAATAACCTAAACATATATGTTTTCCGATTCATCGGAAACGTTATACACCGATATCCTACATTATACCGGCCATACCCACCGTAGGCGTGGCCGGTTGGGCGGGGCCGCCGTACGGTACAGCGGAGTATCGCTATTGTATGCTGATGGCCAGCCACAAGCGGCGAGCGCGGGCCATCGCGACCCCTGACCTTGACCTTGACCTGGGTCAACTGACCGGCGTTACGTCACTTGTTGAAGGAAGTGCTGGAGCTAAGTTATAATGAGATTAATCCTGAGGATTAGTAGGTAATCTGGTTAACTTGGGCTGGAAACAAGATTTTTAAAGTTTGAATTGTATTTTATGAGAAAAATGTATTTTCCCCCACCTGCTTTTTTGAGGCGCCTTTTATTCCTTGTAATGCGGGAGTAAAATAACTTGTCTCCCAGCGGGAGTAAAGTGATCACTTTGTCTCCCGGTGGGAGACAAAGTAAACATTAAACAATAAAATTGAAATAAATTATTACAAAATAAGAGCGCCTTCAAATTTCCACGCACACATACAGATATGTTACGCACGCACGAATGCAGGCGCTATACCAGCTGATTTAGTGGCAGTAATACTTAAATAAGAATAACATCAACGACTATCAGCTGTGCTTATGAGAACGTCTAAAAATTAAGCATGTAAGAACTTTGCAACAATCAACTGATCGCTGGTGCATGAGTGGTTTGAGCATCGATGTAAATAAGTACACTGGATTGGTAACTCAGGCCCCGCAACACGAGCCGCCGGCAGTGGATGCGTTTAAGATTTTGCAGGGGCGATGGGGGAACGCATCTTTTGCCGGCCAACTTGTACTGATCGTCTAGTTAAATATTAATTGTAATTACTTAATAGTTATAGCAATACATCTATTATAGCAAGCTTTACCCGTAAAACTGCTATCAAATCCGCCCGGTTTAAATACGGTTAACAATACAGTTTCGCGCTGTTTCCCCCAACGCCCCTTCAATTCGGCCCGGCTGCAACCCCAACGCACAGCTGTGTTGGCTCGGAAATCACTACACGAACCTTACGGGGAGCACGCTATCCAGTTGTACTTATTTACATCGATGGGTTTGAGTGATTCACGTGCAGGCGCTAATTGGAGACCGAAACAATATAAATACTGTTTGCTGAATGCTTAAGTTAATGAAACGATTTCATCACACGAAATTCCTTCTCAAACCTCCCAATCTCAGCCGCGATATTTACATCGTGAAACATTTTCACTAGTGATTTGAGACAATGTTGTTCTTTACTCAGTCTACATGCAGACAACTAAAGCGAATTGTAAGATGAGTTTTTGGCTGACTGGCAATTGCAGAGTGCGTTGTTCATTTTTTAATGTTTTTGGCGTCTGGAGACCTCAAAACGAAAAGTTATGATGGTCTAGGGCTTAAATCTTACCATGAGACCTACGGTAACAGCTTCTTTCCTATAGGGGAAATTCGCTTAAAAAAAGGAAAACAATTCCCTTTGTAAATAAAATGGCAATCTGATATCGTTTAAACTAGCCAACTATAGCATAGACCAGTATTCTATAGTATAGTGAACGCATTACATGTAGGCTTTATAGTTTACACCTACTGCTACCATGGATTTTCGCTTACACTTCACAAGCGGGACATCGCGACCTCGCTGTCATGACCTTGACCTAGGTCAACTGACCTCAGACCTCCAACGTTACGTCTCTGTTTGTTGAAGGAAGTCCTAGAGCTCTGTGTTATTATTTGGATCAATCCACAGAGTAGTGAAACTAGTTTGGCGCGACGTTTCAGGATCAGGATTTAAAACCGTCTTCAGGATGATATTTAGCTCTTAAGAGGATTAATAAAGAAACAGGATAACTTAAGCAGGAAACTGTTGGGGTCAATTTCGTCGGTTGCAGTGTGCGTGTTTAACTTATTTAAGTATCTAGTATAATAAAAAGCATATATGTAGTTTACGCATCAACTAACTACTGTTAAGGCTTTTTCGCATACACTTCACAATCACCAAAATTAATTTCATCGCGTGAATAATACTCCTTATCTTCAATGAATTTTCTTGCGCTTGGATATTTTCATTGGTATGGAATTATTTTCATTGGATGAGTGGTGTTTGTTTATCGCTTAGAATAAACTGGTCAAAACCGTGGGTTTTATATTTCGATCAGCACGTCATATAATTAAATTATTGTCATTGAAGTGATTTTAAATGCATATACATTCTTTCAAAAGATTAACAATGGTTATTAATAAAGATGCGTGATAAGGATATTACATATCAGGCCCTTCAAATAAAGGACAAATATACTCATAGATTTTACGTTCAGGGCTTGTAACAGGTTATTTTTTTATTTTTTTGTTATTTTTTTGCACTTGGTTATTTATTTTTTTTTGGAATCCGGTTATTTTTGTTATTTTTTTGGAATTTTGGTTATTTTTTTATTTTTTTCAACCTCAAGAACTGCTGCAAGCCCTGTTTACAGTATTCATCTGTCAGACGATCTTGTAGCAGCATCGCAGCAGACTAATCTCATCATCCTAAAATGCGTGAAATCTAAAGTCTCGTTGCGTGAAAACCAAGTCTCGCCGTAAAATCTAGGCAGATTTGTGATTAATCTGTCGAGATTTTCTTTTTTACCAAGGTTAAGAATGTATTATCCCCAATATAACGCCGGTTTTCTAATTTTTGGCAGCATTTTTTGTGTACAAAAGGTTATTTTTTGGTTATTTTGTTTCTTATTTGAGTTATTTTTTATTTTTTTCAATCTCAAGAACTGTTACAAGCCCTGTACGTTCGATAATATTGAATCTGCTTAAAATCAAGCCGTATCATGGTATAGTCTTCTTTATTCATTTCTTGTCTATAAGTTATTAAAATGATATTTAGTTTTGCTCATTAAATTGTTATCAAATCAAATAATAAATACTCCTAACGTCATCAGGAAAATATTGTTTATATCCCTTTAAAGTGATTATGCAGTAATATAAAGAGCTTTAGATAGTTGTAGGTTTTATTTTTAATCTAGTCAATGATAAGATAAACATAAGTTTATAGTCAATTGCAGGTTTATCATTGCGGTGTTGTGGTTGTTTCAGGTGCAGCTGATTAACTCAACACATTCGGTAAGTCTCACCAAAACTAAACTTTTTTCTCACTAAAAAATTAACTTTCGTCAATTTAGCCCGTTGTAGTAAAACTGCTGAAGTCCAAGAAACGAGTGTTAATGTTTTTTGAAGAACATTTTAAATACTAAATACATACTGTACCGTAGCTTATCACTTCAAGCTCGTCACAAATGCCCCACATAACACGTTTAATTCACACATTTTAAGTAGTCTTTTGATTTTCAAGCAACACCACCTCTAATTAATTAATATGTTTGTGACTTATTGTCGTAGTTGTAAAATTTAACTACTGTTTTCAGTATAGAGTTTTAAACTACAAAATAAATCAAACAGAATAAAATAGGGAATGTTCATTTTCATTGTCGTCGGCCCCTCTGGCCAATCATTTGTACTCCTGCCTGCGTCGTCTGCGCCTATTCCCAGCTGTTTCGACACTCATCTGAAAGAAACGTGTGCTTGCCCAACAAAAACTGTGAGAAAAACTCACCATCTGTGTATTCCTGCGCCACTGGAGAGAGTTCACTGTGTTTCCACTGCTATTGAAGCTGTGATGCTGTTTCTCAAAGTACATTTGGTTTTTTGACATGTCAACTCAGATGGAGATGGTTCTTTAGTGATCGTCTGAAAAAATAGAGTTACACGAATGCACGAATGCCAATGGTTTTTGTCAGATGGAGTTCCACCAATGTTAATGTCAGTCCCTTTCTAAATCGATACATGCAGTAACCCTTCGCCATTTATTGTTTTAAAGACTGTTGGGGAGATATAATTTTAGGAATGTTCCTAACAATTAGGATAGGCTACAAAATATTACGATACAAATAAATAAAGGTATAGACATAAGTTTTGAATTGCATCGCCAAACATAATACAATGATCTTAGATGTGTATAGATGGGTTATCTTCTTTAGATGGGCGTCCTACTGAATGTGTCCATTCAATTTAATACGTGAAAGGTTGGGAGTTTGATATTAAAACGTGCCATTGCCGTAGCTAAAAGAATAAAAATATCACTTGGAGTAACCGAAATTTTTTAATCTCATAATAGTGTAAAATCAGTTTATTATATAGATTTTTACGCATAAAATATTGCACGTATTGCTAATTGGCTATCCTAAACATAAATATTGATATTGGGCAATAGTGCTTTAGACAGCACTTGTAACCAAGAGTTCAATAACAGCTTTTTGCTTATTGCAGTCCTTACAACGTTTTTTAATTTTAACTATTCCTGTAATCATGACTGTCCTTTGAAACTGTTTCCCCTCCCCTCACGTATTTTTTTGTATAACAATATGTGGTTACTACAACTTTTTTGTGAGCTTGCTTGCACCTTTATTTTAGACAAATTTTTATGATTGAGGTGTAAAATTACTGGAAATTTTGTCAATATTTCCAGAAAATTGTTTATTTTTCTTTAGGTTAAAAAGTGTTGCCCCATGGGGCATGTATGTCACACACCAATTTACATGTATTTCTTGTGGAAGAAATATTTGTTTAAATATTTATAAAACTAGTGCTTACCTTGTGAACGATTGGACCAAAATAGACATATTATATACTTTTCTTATAAGAAATTTAATTTTCCTTAACTTTCCAATTTTATTAGGAATACTAAAGGTTTATAGTTTTCAAGAAATTTAGGTAAAACCTATAAATGGTACCTTCAGACCCCCCTCCTTCCTCCCGCTCAAGGGCTACGGGCGGGGACTTTTGATAAGTTCACCTCCTAACAAGTCAAAACAAAGCTGCAAAGTCAAAAATTGTGCTCCAACAAATTTCCTCAGTACACTTCGTTGTCTGGACCTTAACTTCGTTCCTCTTTTTCATTTTTATTTCACCTGCCTCCTTTCCCCAACGGGATGTTCTAAGACCCATCCTCGTGGATACAGCGATCGCCCGGAGCGAAAGGACGTGAAAGTGCGATGTGTAATGTGATGCGTCGCTACATCGCTGTCGGCACTTTCCCACTCCGACGCAGGCGCCGCCGCTCGGACCACTGCGCTTGCGCACTTTCAACACCGCAAACCCAATTTTCCCGTCCGCTAAACGCCCGTTATCCGCTTGTTAGCAGGATGTATGGGTGTTGTATGTAAATGGTTCGCGGCAGTGTAAAGTTTAAATGTGGTTCGTGTGTCTGGAGGAAGAGTGGTTTTAGAGGAGGTAATTCTAAAATAGTGTTTATAAGGTGCAGTTTGGATTTGTCTATAATATTATTAACATTAAAAGGTTAACGATGGTTATTGGCAGTTAAATTAATCAAGGAAAATCTTTACAAGTTGAAAACCAACTCTATCTAAAAATACAAATTAAAATATTATGATTATAAGTTTTAAATCCCATTTCCAAAGACACTCCTCTTTAATATCTTCTTTAGGCCGCTGTCAACGATTAACAGGTAATTCCTCTGATTCCCTCACTCAGTTCTTCCCATTAAAAGTCCCAGAAGAACACAACGCAAAGAAATCTGTATTTTCCTCCCGGGTTGTTAGTGCTCGCCAAGAAAGGGTTCCGTGTTTATACGTGCTGATACGGAAACGGAAATCCAAACAGCTGTTCATATTACAATAAGTGAAGATGACACCCAGAATGTGCTTCCTATTCCTCAGTAGTTTCAAATGTATCAAAATAGAGTTCTACTTTTAACCTTGAAAATCTAAAAAGTTACAATTATTTTGATGAGATTACTTAGTTTGTAAATAATATTATTTTTTTATCCATAGGCAGATATATACACTCCCCAATCATGGTTTTATTTTTGCTCAGTCATTTCTCAACCACCATGATTTGGAGACAGGTAATATAACGTTATAATTAGTACATAGCTGATAAGTAGAAGCCTTTTGGTTATACGTGGTGACACAGTGATGTGAAGACACCACTCCTTCAAGTATTTCCACTCTATACACACATTTTACATGTTTACCCATGTTGAGACAATACCCCCGTTGCAGCAGACCTGCATACTCAGCGAATTTCAAATGCAAAACAACGTATTTCAATCCAACATAGCGAGATTTGACATGTTTTGGTTAGCTCCATAAGAATATCATGGGGAATGAGTATGCAGGTCTGCTGCTACAGGTATATTAAAACTGGATGGTTTTGATTCAATATTTAGTAGATATGAACTAGAAGAAGCTATTTACCAAGTTTTATCAAGATATGTTGAGAAATAACCGAGATATAGAATTTTACTTATTTCCCATAAGGTTAACATTGGGACAACGCACTGTGTTTACCACTTTCAATATCTCGGTAACCAATGGACCGATTCAGATACAAGATATAGCAGTGATACAGCAGTGATTCAAGATACTAAATTGTTTTTTTTTTTAGCTGAATTCAATGGTGCCAACAAAAATTCGATAAATTTTATTTTTCTATGTAAAAAACTCAAAAAACCTATTTTTTTGAGGGGGTTTATCCCCCTTTACCCCCCCTTCCGATGGTCCGATCAGGCTGGTTCACGAACTCATCCGATTAATTACTACTTTACACGCCTGTGCCAAATTTCATTCCGATTGGACCATTTTTGCGAGCGCTATCGTGCTTACACACACACACACACACACACACACACACACACACATATATATATATATATATATATATATATATACTGTATATCTAGAAATTTGAACGAATGGTGTTTTTTGCTTCTGGGGGCCCCAAAACGAAAAGTTATCATGGTCTCGGGCTTAGGTCTTACCATGAGACCTACGGTAATAGCTTCTTCTCTATAGGGGAAATTCGCTAAAATGAGCATGGTCCTTTCTCAAGTATGTGATGAACGACCGAGTCGCCCCGGCTCGGCGGCTGGTCCCACGCGAGCGCAGTCAAAACACTCGAGAAGGGCCGACTTGTTACACGGTGTACTCGAGATAAGTAATGGCCTCTCACAAGCGCTGCAGTGTCGTAGTGTGTTTACACTGACCGTCAAGTGGCTCAAGATTGTTTTAAAAGCCCGTCACCGGCGTCTACTTTGTGTCTGGAAGGGCCAAAGAATAGTCTTGTAGTTGACTAACACAAGGATAATTCGATCAGTTTGGAAAGATCCGTTAATACTCTGTTATTCGTGTTTCTTGTGTTCACGTCGGAAATTTCATCTTCTTCGAGAAGACTCTTCCCCTTCAGACCAGGTCTTAAGTTAGATTATTCAGTGAAAGGAGTAGATTTTTGGAGATGTGCGTGAAGGAGCAAAGATCGAATGGACATGGATTATGGAAAACTATTGTCACTCGGTATTTCACCAGTGACATTTACTGCCAGGATGTTTTGATGAATCATTTTCATGAGGACATTTTCAACCTCGACCTAGAGTCTTTGAAAAAGATGTTTTGAACCAGAAGAACTTTAAGGGGCAATCAATTCTTTTTGAAGGGAACACTATGTATAATTATTTATTATAAAAACCCGAGTATGATTATTTTATATACTCGATAAACGATCTTGAAACAGTCTAACAGTCTACGTTGAAAATAACGTTATAATGAAAAACGTCCTTTTCATCAAAAAGTCAAGACTGTAAACGTTAACAGGTGAAACAACTATTCACATTTGTTTTCCACAAGAATCCATGTGCATTCGGCATTCGATCTTTGCTCCTTCCTTCATTTACGTCTCTTGCTTCATAGAATAGGAATAACATTAACTTAGGATCTAGTCTTAAGAGAGCCTTCTGGGGGAAGATGAAGTTTCTGGCAAGAACTCAAGAAGTCAAGAATCATGAAGAAATGTGTGCACCGATCTTCTTAAGCCAATCAAATTACATTTTGAGTTAAATATAAGACTGATCGTTCCATACTCATAGTATAGACGCCGGAAACGGGCTTTTTAAACATTCTCGAGTCACTCGATAGTTTTATTTTTGAAATTTGCAAATATCAAGAGTATGTTCTTGCGTATCGTGCCTTCTAAACCACGGCCATCTGTAGTAACAAGGCCGCGGACTTCGACCTGGCAACGCCGCTTCTCAAGGGTTTTTGCACAGTAAAAACCCCTACAGAGCCAGCTGGTTTCAAGTAAACAAAGAATAGCGCCATAAGAGAGCATGGATAAACAAATCAGGTGAACCCTTAGGCGCGCTGTTGCCATTTACCAGCGCCGCGGCCTTGTACTAGAGATGGCTATGCCTAAACACGACAGGTCATCAACTACAGGAACAAATCCTCTGAAATGGATTATTTCAGTCCTCCGTCCTGACTCCCGGGACCCGCGTGCAGCTGCGAGCCCGCCACCTCCCGCCACATCCGCAGCCGTTCCCGCCGGTTTATATATATCGCCGGATGCGGATATGCCTCCGTCTGATCCGGCTGTGAACCCCGGTAAAGGGAGCGATCGCCAGACAGTCTCTACACGCTGCCACAGCCGTTCCTGGCTGTAAAATGAAAGTGTTTGGGCTTATTTTTAGTGGAATTCCACGCCTGTAACATTTTTACGTGTGACTAGTATCATGAACTTACCTTAGGCCATGACCAAGTTCATTATTTTTGCACTATTGAGGGGAGTTGGAGAGTTTTTTATGACCCGTTTCCACGGAAACCACTGGTTAGATTGCTCTGAATTTTTTTGCAACTGTTATGCTAATTTTTAGTGGAATTCCAAGCCTATATCATTTTTACGTGTGACTAATATCCTGAAATAACCCTAAGCTATAATCAAGTTCATTATTTTTGCTCTAGTTGGATTGCTCTGAAAACTTTTTTGAACTGTTTATGAACATGTTTTGATCACTAAGGCCGCAGCCTTCGAACTGGCAACGCCGCTTTGCAAAAGCGGTAAATTAGTAAAATATGGAAAACATTACTTCAGTACCTTAACAGGTGGAAGTTTTTGGAGCACCAATGTTACTAGATAAATTATATTAAGTTGACAAGCCGTCATGTAAATTTGCAAAGTATTCCAGATTAATTACGACCTAAAATGCTCTGACATCCATCTATGGAAGCAAAATTCGTGATGTGGAGTGGTGAATTAGTAAAGCACGGACTTGTATCAATGTATACAGAACCCTCTGTATACATTGCTTGTATTGAGGGTAAAAAATTAATACATTCTCGATCAAAAAATAATTGTGCATTAATTTCCGGAGTGGGATGTATGCAGTAGGTATAGTGGATTGTTAACATCAACAAACGTTAAAAAGCTTCCCTCCAAACCTAAACCAACCGGAGTTCCAATTCAATGATTTTGCTGATCAACCAGGTTCTAATATAAAGGTGTCTCATTAACAAAAAACAGCCGGAATTCCTCAGAATATACCTCTACTTACCGAGATTTCCGGATCTGCCGTGGTTTAAAGGTGCCAAAGCATCCCTCCACTAACCAAAAATAGTTGGAATATTCCAATTTGCTGAGCTTTCCTGATCAATTAGGGTCGATATCCGGATCAACCATAGTCTAAAGGTGCCAGAGCATCCCTCCACTAACTAAAAATAGTTAGAATATCCAAATCTGCTCAGGTTTCCTGATCAGTTAGGGTCGATATCCGGATCAACCATGGTATAAAGGTGCCAAAGCATCCTTCCCAACCAAAAATAGTTAGAATGTCCAAATTTGCTCAGGTTTCCTGATCAATTAGGGTCGATATCCGGATCAACCATGGTATAAAGGTGCCAAAGCATCCTTCCCAACCAAAAATAGTTAGAATATCCAAATTTGCTCAGGTTTCCTGATCAATTAGGGTCGATTTCCTGATCAACCGTGGTATAAAGGTGTCAAAGCATCCTTCCCAACCAAAAATAGTTAGAATATCCAAATTTGCTCAGGTTTCCTGATCAATTAGGGTCGATTTCCGGATCAACCATGGTATAAAGGAGCCAAAGCATCCCTCCACCGACCAAAAATAGTTGGAATATTCCAATTTGCCGAGCTTTCCTGATCAATTAGGGTCATAATCATCTCTCCGCGGACCGAAAATAGTCGTGTATCAATCTGCAGCGCCGGGGCCCGGGGCGGCCGCATGCCGCTGCCACTACCGGTTCCGCCGCTGACCCACATACTGCGGTCACTCGCGAGTCGCGGACCGCTCCGGCGTTCTGGCTGTAAATGTGTTGTATATGGCTGGGACATTAGTTACGGTGCTTCCGTATTAGTTGCAAAGAAATATCAGATAAAAAATAGTACATTTCACCAGTAGTCATGAAAGTAGCCCATTTCGGGGCAAGATAGTGTTTTCTTGCGAGGCGTAATCCGAGCACGTAAAATACTATCGAGTCCCGAAATAGGACGTTTGTGACGAGTTGTGAATAGTACTTTTCATCACAATGCAAAAAGGTAACCGAACTTATAAAAAATAATCCAACATTTCATAATTTAGTCATCTTTCTACAAGCAAACACAGTACGGCTAAACTGTCCATTAAGTTTAAGTCAGATGGTTGAACTGTCAAATGGGTACGGCAAAATTTTGTTTGGATACGGTGACCCACATCTGCTGCGGTCACTCGCAGACCGCTCCGGCGTTCTAGCTATAAATGTGTTTATATGGCTGTGATGTTAATTACGGTTCTTCTGTACTTGCAAAAAAATATCAGTTACAAAAAACAAAAAATATCAGTATTAGGTTTTCAGTTTAATATTTACTGTGTACTACGGTCACTCGCGGACCTGCAGACCTCTTCAGCGATCTAGCAATAAATGTGTTATAACTGTGACATTAGTTACGGTACTTCCATATTTGTTACAAAGAAATGCCAGTTAGAAACCCTAATATCAGTATTGGTTTTCAGTTTAATGTTTAGTGTACTGCGGTCACACTCGCAGATCACTCCAGCGTTCTAGCTGTTAATCGCCCTCATTGGTTAAACCCGAGGGTAAACATATCAAAACTCCCAATTTCAACCCCTTAAAAATTTCCAAAACTTTTACTTTTTCGTGTTTTCATACATTTTCATTTTTTCTGACTGAAATATCAAATTGATGACATTTTCCTCATCCCCAGGATCCCAGGCCCCCTCTCAAACAAAATTAACCCCACCCCCTCCACCATAAACCACCTCCCTACCAACTACTCCCCCCAACTAACAACCCTAACCAAACACTACAACGATGAATTTTGGTGAAGATTTGCAGTGTTGATTCGTACTGTATTGTGGATTTTCAATACATTTCCCTCCTTAGGGGCGAACCCCCTCAAGGGGGCCGGGGGGTGGAGCCCCCTGCGAGCCAAAGGCGAGTCTGTACCACGGTCACTCGCGGTCCGCTCCGGCGTTCTAGCTATAAATGTGTTGTATATGGCTGGGACATTAGTTACGGTGCTTCCGTATTAGATGTTAAGGAATATCAGTTACAAATTCTAATATCAGTATTATACTGGGACGGTGGCGTGTCCTGTAATCCAGGACATGCTACTTGGAGGTCACGAATTGTGGATATTTATGAGTGATGGCTTGTGGACGCGGTGTTCCCTAGTGGGGATTAACGTCCGCACTATTGAGTACTCGTTCATGGGACCATCTTCATAATTAGACCAGTTCGTAAATTGTTAACCGAGGCGAAATCGTGGTTCGGATCCCACGTTAAAATGTAGGTCCCTTAGTTGCCATTGGCTGTTGGGCTATTAATTAACAGTCCTGTCTAAGGAATATGTCGGCCTTAGTCAGTAACAAGACTACAAGATAGCGCCACAATCATCCTTCACCCATCTGTCATTCATACTTGGCTTAAAATATCTACCTGGGTAGGTCGCCATTTCAGCTAATGTATCTAATGTAGGTTTCCAGTTAATGTTAGTGTACTATGGCCACTCGCACACCGCTCTGGCGTTCTGGCTATAAATGTGTTTATATGGCTGAGGCGTTAGTTACGGTGCTTCTGTATTATTTGCTAAGGAATATCAGTTAAAAAAACTAATATCAGTATTAGGTGTTCAGTTTAATGTTTTTAAAATCCTGGCTCAGAATTGAGCCACAAACGGATGAAATCTGTTAAAAAGAAATTTATATAGATTGAAAAATTATTAAAACTAAAACTTAACTTATGAGATTAACGAACTACCAAACTAGTTTGGTAACGAACTAACTTACCTATGAGATTTAATCAATTTTATAAAATTATTTGTTTACTTCTATTGTTTCAAAACAATCCCTACAATAATAAATAGACAATTATTTTATTTTGTAACATAACTCTGATTATGATATTGTTAAATAAATGAATAGTCACTTGGAATAGGCGACAAACAGCATTTTTGAATGAGTTTGATTTTTTTGAGTTAGACCATATCAGTACCCCATTTTGTGTTAAAGGCTATCATCCCCAAAGGTTTTGGCCTCCGCCGTAGTGAAAGCCTATACATCTAAATTTAATTTTAACTTTTCGGCTTAAGAGTTAGATGGAAACGATGAAGCCATCTTGACTCATTAATGTTGAGAAGTTTAACATTCTATCAGGTTGCAGGTTGACGTATTTTCTGTTTTTTCTTATACGTGGTATTTTTTAAACTCCTACTTTAAACATTAAATTGATTGAATCGATAATGTATACCACTAAGTATGTGTAATTTTTTGGGATAAACCTTTAAACTTTCAATTGCTTTCCTTCAATCCAAACCGTGACAAAACATTTCTTTCAAGATACTTTTAATAGCTTCGCGTAGGAACACAATATTCATCACATGTGTTCCGACCCAGCCAGCTGCAGTTGAGCAGTTCCGTAACCGAGCGTTTATCCTGGACAAAGACCGATGGACTTGGACCGCGGGGGCGGGGGCGCGGTGGGCAGAGGAACGGAGGAACGCGGGGTCAGAGGTCACGACAGAAGGTCACCGCCGTGACCTTGCCCCCCCCCTCCCGCCGGCACTCCCGCCACCCCGACCACGCGAGCGCGCAGCGGCTACAACCGTATAAATCTTACAATTCATGATCAAGGTCGAATAAACAATGGAACGGAACGGAACCGGTTTGAACACGTAATTACAATTAATTACCCCTTGTTTAGTTTGTAAGTAATTTGAAGGCGCTTTGTTTCTGTGTAAGGGCTGGCCTTCGATGGTTGACGGGTTTTTTTCCAGTGTTTTGCTTGACCATATGGCATGTTGCGAAACGGTACGGTGTTAGCTGGTAGGTGAAGTGGGATTTAAAGTGAATATTTTTATATCTTAGCAAAAAATATGATTCTTTATTGTTTTTCGTGTTTTTCAAAAAAAAGCAATCCGAAATGTAAAAATTGTCTTGATATTTCAACACGAGATCATTCGTTTTGACAGGTTTTCATCAATAATAATTTTAATAGATTTTTAATTCCAGCGTGTGCTACTAGAGTATGCCTTGGATAAAAACTCCTCTCATACCTTAATACTAAATCACATAACCTTATATTATGTTAGCATTTTTGTTATTTTTGTTTTTAGTTGCTACCAGTATTTACTATAACATCATTAATGAAAAACTCACCGTCTAATGCAATCCGATTTTTATTAAAAGCAAACAATTGATTGACCCCATTTGTTTTCAGTGCTCACTAATTTTTTGTTAAAAAGGTAAAAAATCATATTCAACTCTTATCTCATAATATAAAACATGAAATTAAATTAAAAGTATTATTTAACCTGATGTCAATTTTTTGCATTAATTTTTAAAATTGAAATGCAAAAGATTGACATTAGGTTAGAAATGAAGTTTAGATTAAATGTAATTTTTTATATTATGAAAACAAATTACGTAAATGTTGTTTTACCTTTTTAAGACTCGCAAATTAAGTTTTAACAAAACATTAGTGAGCGCCGAAGATGCCCCTGATTTTATGAGGGTGAAACGATCGTTATTTTAATTATAAATTGAATTGCATTAGACGATGAGTTTTTCATCAGTTATTTTAATTTTTTTGTCCTATTGAGGATACTCCTGGCGCATTTTGTGAGGTTTCGGTGATTTACACCGAATTACTAATTCGATGAGTCACTATCAGTCATTGGGCAAAGAATTACCACACCAATTGCCTATTTCAATAGGCCTTTTTGAGACGAAAGTCAACTATTTTCAGATGGCTATGTACTCGTACCATACTATGTAGCATAAGGTAAAGTATATACCGAGATAGGCAAGACAGGATTTGGGTGTGGATCAGCCCATATCTAAGGGTACATACTTTATGTTACAATAGTATATTACGTTACTAGGCCGGAAAGTACTGTTTTGCCGGACGAGCGACGAGCATGACAGTTCCCGTGCGAGCGAAAGCGAGTGCGGGATTTTCATGCGAATACGGTATAACTTATCGGCCGAGTAACGAACGATACTTTTCATCATACCACTCACAAAAAACATACTTACAATCATAACGTAGTAGTTGTATAAACCAATACGTTTCTCAATCCTTCAAACCCAACTTATAACAAACAGAACAAAACATTTGCTACTGCTGCCTGTGCTGCCACTACATTCCTCTAGAATGTACCCAATAAACAAGCATTAAACGTAGGTTTGCTTCAAATCAGCTGATTGTTTACTTCCGTTTTGCCGGCCTAGGACGGCAATGGGTAACTTTCAAGCCAACAAAAAAAACAGATGTTTCTGAGTCAGTTATGGCGTAAAGTCATTTTGCAATAATTTATCAGCACTCAGCGGCATGCAGTACGCATCACCGAAGAAAAACAATGACTAGAAAACCAAAGAGATTTATTTGTCGATTGTGTACGATGTATGAGGACGCGGCGGGATGGCAGCGGATGGCAGCAGCGGATAGCAGATATGTCGGACCGTGAAGGACGGACAACAACGCGCGTCACGTCACGGTGTGGACAATATCACGGCCGTCGGCCCCGCCACCGGCTACAGAGGAGTTAGCTCGACATGTGGCACGCTGGTGCACGGTTATTGGTTGGTCGGCAAACACTAAGTTATGGAAATCAAACTGTAAAAGCCTCGTTTATACCAAAGTCAAGTTTTCCACAAGATACGGAAATTAGTTGCTTTTTCTACAAAATGCTGCGACTAAATTCAGTCGTCAACTAGTGGAGAGACAAGTTTTCCCTCTAAATGTCGGTTTCCCGCGGAGTGTCGGTAAAGATCAAAGAAAGTTGACAAATACAAGTGGATGACTAGTTGCTGCCAGAGTTGCTGCACGCTTTAGGCAAGCAACTAGTGGAAAACTGCCCCACCTACTATTTTTCCAGATTCTCCACAAAAAAATCTTCCATTTGTTGCTCTATTTAATATTTGGAGAACAGCAACTTCGGTCAACTTTTGGTTGTCAACTTTTAGTTGCCAACGCTTCCTTGCAAACGTTATAAACCCGCCTTAATAGTCGTAAATCACAGAAGTAACCATAGGCTTTAGTGATTCACACTTTACTTAAATAACAGAAGTAAACACAGTCTCTGATACTTACACTGTAACTCCAGAGATTCACCTTCAGAGGAGTCAACATGTGGTAGATTATTGCATGTTTGTAGGGTTGGTAGTCAAATATAAAGTTAAGAGACATGTTCCTATTGTTGTCGATTCTGGCGATCTTCATAGAGCAGCAGAGGAGAGATTCAACGTGTAGTGGACTAGTGCTCGTATATAGGGTGACCAGACGTCCCGTAAAAACGGAAAAGTCCCGTTTTTTGACATTGCGTTTCGTTGTCCCGAAACACTTTATCGGGACGTCAAAATGTCCCGTTTTTAAAAAGTAGGCTATATATGAAAAAACCTAACGTTATCTTAAAAATTTAGAGGCATCTCAAATGGTTAAAAAGAATATTACGAACTTTTACCAAATGCTAAACAAGATTTTAGTTTTACACTACCTACTTGAAGCTCTTCTTCAAGAATGATATTATAACTTCAAAATGGATTGTTGCCAGTTCTACAACTATATTATAATGAAGAAAAAGGACTGGAGTAAGTGACAAGTATAACAAAACTTGAAACGTTTAATGAACTTATTGTAATTTTTGTATAGCTGTTTTCCCAGCATAACAATTAACGATAAGAACTAAAAGTTTTAGATAATCATGATACTTTTTTTACCCTACTACAGTATTTTATATATATTACCATTGACTTTAAATCTCTAAAGAGATTTAAAGTCAATGATATTACCACCTACATAATTCATTGTTAGAATTTTTTTTTCTTTTGTCATAAAATGTTAAGATCTTATAAACGTGACTTGATTATTTTTATTCCTCAGTATGTGGTGATACAAAAAAATCCTTTCATGGCTGCATGCCATTTATTGTATTCTTAAAGAAAAACTTTAATAATCGTGCGCTGTAATAAGTTGAATAAATGTAAAATAAAATTCATGGTCTAAAAGCTTATAAAAAAACAGTTTGATATTAATTTCTTCAATTACAAAATGTGTAAATTACAGAGACCCCCAATTAAACACCTTGGAGTGTGGTGTGTTGTATTGGGCATGGGGGTTGAGTTTTTTTAAAAGTGTCCCGTTTTTATTTGGAAACAATCTAGTCACACTACTCGTATATAACATCAAGTTACAAACATGAACTAATCAAACAAAGTTACAGACATGAACTAGGCAAAGTTACTAACAACTGAGGACGTAACAATAGTCTGTAGTTGTTAACGCTGTCACCACGACAGCTGTAGAAGAGTTGGGTCAACCACTGAGAAAGAACATAATTTTACTGATGTGTTATGACTTCCATTCGTACAGTTCGTCCGTTTTATCTTGAGCTATGGCCTACTCCGTTGCTGGAGCTGTCAAACATTGTTTAATCCCAATTATCACGGACAATAAACAATGTAAATTAATTGCAACAAACATGAACTGGGTTTATTTACAAATTTCTGTAAAGACATAAATAGACAGCTATGAGACAATGTAAACATGTCAGGCTATTACGACTTTAGAGATCAGCTGTAACGTTCTGTTGTCTTTCACTCCACTCCAACTGCTTCATGTGTAAACGATTCCCAAAGCTCAAGATAAAACGGACGAACTGTAGAAAGGTTTGTAGTTATGGGACTCATGTCCTGATTTTCTGTTATGGTTCACGCATTATATCCGGCTATGGCTTCAACGCTACCAACTGTTTCATATGACATTTTCGTTAGATGATATTGGTACACACATCGTTTGACAAGCAGCGGGGCTTTAGAACAATATTTTCATAAAAGTACCACCTCTTCTTTCCCCCGCGTCTTGCAACCAGCTGACTCAGCCATAGCCGGAGATATAATGCGCGGACTGTACTATGTGGTTTCCAGCTGTGACTTATACAAATTATTAATTATGGGAAACAGGGAAACAATGAAAATTACTCTGTGAACAGGAAAACTCCATCCTTCACTCTTGGTCTTGATCTTTGCCCACATTTTTGTGTTCACAACATTTTTAAAGCACAACACCCCACGCGAGTTCCTAACATCCATCCTCGAAAGAAAGTTTTTACACTCCAGCTGTGACTTTTATAAATTGGTAACTATGGGAAACAGGGAAACAATGAAAATTACTCTGTGAACAGGAAACCTCCATCCCATTCTCTAGGTCTTGACCTTCCCCATTTTTTCTGTCAAGAATCATTTTTAAAGCATTAAGCAAAGACACAAGAATCCCCCTAAAACGTTTTTGTCAATCCATCCTAGTAGTTTTTATACTCTGCTTTTTAATGTTACGCAATGCCAGTTTTCGTTTTACCTCCTTCGTCCTTCTTTACTTCTACCTTCTGCTTATCCTTGGACAACAATAAGCAGTGTAAAGTACATAAATACCCCATCACATCCGTACTTTCCACCAATTATACCCGCTTTTAGCCATCCTTTCAGTCTATTTACCTCCCCCCCCCTCCACCGACTGTTTGTCCGCGGAACGGCCCAGATACGCGGATTGTTTGTCAATATCGCCAACCGCGCGTGGAGCTGCTCTGTCCCTGCTCCACAATTAACCGCCAAACTACTGTTATCCCCACTTTACATAAGCGGCTTTCTCTCCTCTCTCGCAGTCTTCGCTCTCCGCTCGGTTTCCAAATAATTATGAGTCTCACGGAGCGACGCAGCGCTTCCTGCTCCTTTGTGGAGACGAGTAGTGGAGTATGAAACGACGGCGGTTGGAAGTATGGACCGTAAACACGGTACTTGTGAGGCTTTGATGCTATCGGTAGTCGATCGTGGTCGTAACATGCCAAGAAGTGTTGGCTTCTAATGGACTTGGTATGTTTTGAAAGGTGTTATAAGGAATAACTTGATCAAACGAAAATCGTTCTTCAGTTTATTCGGGGTTTGGTTTTAAACAGTATCTGTATTGTATCTTAATTAATGAAGTTTGATGCAATTTGTCGTAAAGAAATATTTTTGAAGAACCTCAACTTTGTCTTATTTTGAAGGTGGCATTTGTTATTTACAAAATCATACATTTGAGTTGTAAAGATTTATTCGCATTGGTAGGGAACGCTATAAAATTACGGGCTTTATCATATTAACTAAATATCGTAAGTTTGCAAATCAACAATTCAGCAGTTAATAATCTATAGGTTCCAGTGTACAGGAAAATTTGTCGTTTATGTAAAAGAGTATTCAAGTTCATATTAGGTGTTAAAAATAATTAAAACGAATTCTTTGATCGAATACACATTTTCTTTACAAGCTTTATGATTACGAGTTATGTGTTGTACTCTAGCCACCTTCTATCTACTTCCATTGTCCTCTAGATTATGCTTTATCACATTAAACTTGATAATTAAATATAAGACAAACCATGAATTAATTTGTTCAATAAAAATAAACTCTTATTACTTTAATTCCAGATTCTCTTTTCAGAATGGAATATCCAAAATCTGTGTTGCAATTGGCAATTAAGGTTGTACTAGCTATATGAAATAATAATCATCTGATGATGTTTTGTCTTCTTTGTTGACAAAGCAGGCTGAGGTGTAAAGAACCATGCAGCCTCTAAGGCACTATTCCTGGGTGCTTTCACTGTTGATCTGTAGTGTCGTTAACCCAAGATTGGATAACATAAATCACATGATAAACGAATTTAGTAAACAAATACATTCAGCAAATGTAATAGACTAGCTATCTCCCACAAGGCCTGTATTGAAAGGTGAACGTGGAAGTTAACCATCCACAGATTTCAACGCTCACTTACGGAAAACAGTAATTAAGGAGTAAGTATTTGTAAACATGTATACTAGAAATGATAATCCAGCAACTGGCGTCAGTACGGCACACAGTCAGCTGGTGCCGTACTTCCCTACTCCGGCCCGCGTGATGACCGCGAACCATACGACAATTAATGTTCCCGTTACGTAAACTCACACAACCCGCCATATGTTGGGGACCTGGCCCGTAGCCCCACCTCCGTTGCGGAACCTCCCTAGCCCCGGCCCCACCCGGTAATTAAATCCACTTTTACTACTTAACTGCTTTAATTACTCCCCGGTGAAATGTGCGGTCAAGAAAGCGGGCGAAATGATCTCCATTATATCGATAATTAAATGAACCGATATTATCGATGGGCTTTTGTGCCGATAATCGAATTTCGGCTGGATTTCTAATCGATGAAACCGATCGAGGAAACGTTTCTTGATAATTTAATTAACCTCGATTGTGAAACTCGATGATGCGTTTGAAAATCTTTCTGTATTATTGTATTATTTAATGTGGCTAGCCAAAAAGGGGTTTATCGTTCGCTTTCAGTGTTTCCATTTAGGAGGGCTCCGTACACCTACGCCAAAACATGGCTAAACATGCTCCGCGCGGTGTCATTTATAGCGCCTACAGTTTTCAAAATAAAATTTAACTCAACATAGCATTTCAATGATAAAGAGTTTTAGAATGTTAATTGCAAATCCAAAATCGTTTATGTTAACGTATTCTGAAGATACATTCCGTTGAAGTTGGCCAGCTTTAACGCCATGTATCTTTTTAATGAGTGAGCATAAACGATTTTGGAGAAGCAATAAACACTCTGCAACTCGTTATCTTTACAATGCTATGTCCGAATAACTTTAATTTTAAGAATTGGAGACGCTAAATGACACCGCTTTTACCTCTGCACCGGCTTGCCTGGCGAAAAGTGCACACATTTAACATGCACAAAAGTCGCTAAGTTAAATAAAAATGCAACAAAAAGTCGCAAGTTAACAAAAAATGCAAGTTAAATAAGTCGCTAAGTTAAATAAAATAAGTTAAATAAATGCTAAGTTAGTGGAATGCATGTTAAATGTGCACATTTAAGTGCACATTTAACATGCATTCCAAAAGTCGCTGCTAGAGTCGCAGAAAAACGAAAACTGTCGTTGGTAGGGAACCCTCTTAATAACGATTGGTTGTTTCTTTATAAAATTGGTCCATCAGTAATCGATGAGTATGAAAGCCGTTCAATAGAAAAATCTCTGTAGATAAAAATAGACTGTGTAAAAAAACTTCAGCAACAGCTGCCTCCCGCACCTTTTTGCCCTTCGATTTAAACGTAATATGATCGTGTCTTCTCTTTGTTATTGCACGAGGCTTAAAACGTTGGAAACGTCTGATAAACTTCATCCAAGGGACCTCCATGCATTCTCGCGTTTCATCTTCCTTCCCGTTTCAGCTTTCAGATCCTTCCATCCTTCCAAGTTTTTGCAAATCGCTCGTCTGTTGGAAGAATAAATAATCTATGAGGTCCATTGGGGGAAAATAATCCGCGAATTTATACCATAGATAAACATAAAATACTTTATACATAGTATAAAGATACTTAGATACTTCATCTTTCAGATCTTTCGCGCACAGACCTTACTTCACCTTGATTCCTCCTCAAGTTTTCGCAAATCGCTCGTCTGTGTAAGATTAAATAATCTCTGAGGTCCAGTGGGGAAAAATAATCCCGAATTTATACACAGAATCCAGTTCTGTAAACCATTAATTTGTGATAGGTACTGTACTTGGTATAAACAATTTGCTAGGTCCAATCTCAACGACTTCAAGTTTTCACAAATCGCTCGTCTGTTGAAAGAGTAAATAAACTCTGAGGTCCAGTGGGGGAAAAATAATCCACGAATGTATACACAGTATCCAGTTCTGTAAACCATCAATTTGTGATAGGTACTGTACTTGGTGTAAAAAAATTGCTGGGTCCAATTTCAACGACGGTTTTAAAGTGTCATTTGAAGAGGGCACAAAGAAAAAGGTATATTTGTTCAACAACAAAAACATTGGTAAACCGAGCAAAAAGTATTTGCTGATAGCCTGCAAATGTTTTTGTTCTTGTTCTGTTTTTGTTTTTGTTCGGTTTACCAATGTCATTTGGTCGAAACACATTGGCTGGGATAGCAAATTTAGTTTGTAGGAATACCATAACATTGGTGATTACAGCAAACAAAATTAGTTTTAAAGTAGCAAATGTATGGAACCAATACCAATGTGTTTGTTATAAATACAATGCACGTTGGTATTTATAGCAAATTTGTTTTTAACAAAGTAATATTAGTAAATCCAACAAAATAGTTTTGGTACTTCCGACAAAACCATTTGTTGTGTCAGCAAATTAATTGGTAAAAATCGCTCAACAAATGATTTCACCAATGTATTTTTTTCTGTGAAGGAATCAGTATGATAATTATGCGTCAACACCATTTGAACGGATGATTTCTTACAGAATTTTAAGATAAAGCGACTCTAAAACACGAAGTTTAAAACGTTTTTTTGCAGGGATTTACAATAAATCCCCCCCGTTCCGAGTTGGCAGCGAAGTGGCGAGGTGGATAATAGTGTTATTGTACGTGGACGCCGATGAGGGACAGTCCAGTTAACGTAACGGTAGCGCGGCCACTGACAACCGTGCTGCTTCACACCTCGGGACGGGGAACGGGGGAATCGGACTGCGGTTTGGACTTCGACTTGGATCGGGGGAATCGGACTGAGGATTGCTCGTATTGCATTGTCCTCATACAACCGTATAAAAATACCCCCGTTGCAGCAGACCTGCATACTCAGCGAATTTCCAGTACTAAACAACATATTTCAATCCAACATAGCGAGATTTTACAGGTTTTTGAAAGCTCCATAAGAATAACATGGGGAATGAGTATGCAGGTTTGCTGCTACGGGTATATTAAAACTGGGTGGTTTTAATTCAATATTTAGTAGATCTGAACTAGAAGAAGCCACTTTCCAAGTTTTATCAAGATGTGTTGAGAAATAAGCGAGATATAGAATTTTACTTATTTCCCATAAGGTTAACATTGGGACAACGTACTGTGTTAACCACTTTCAATATTTCGGTAACCAATGGACATAGAGCAGTGATTCAAAATACTAAATTGTTTGTTTTTTTGAGCTGAATTCAATGGTGCCAACAAAAAAGGATTATTTTTATTTTTCTATGTAAAAAACTCAAAAAACCCATTTTTGGGGGGGTTTACCCCCCTTTACCCCCCCTTCCGGTAGTCGGATTGGGCTGTATTACGAACTCGTCCAATTAATTATTACTCTACACATCCATGCCAAATTTCATTAAGATTGGACCATTTTTAGGCGAGTTATCGTGCTTAAAGACACACATATATATATATATATATATATATATATATATATATATATATATATTTATGAAAATGAACGAATAGTGTTTTTTTGCTTCTGGGGGCCCCAAAACGAAAAGTTATCATGATCTCGGGCTTAGGTCTTACCATGAGTACTACGGTAACAGCTTCTTCCCTATAGGGGAAATTCGCTAATATGAGGTAATTTTAGTTTTGAAACTTATAATGAAGACGCGGGAATGTGAATTAAAACGAGTTAAAACTCTGGGTTAAAGGGAAATCGATTGGATTACCCCGGATCATCCTTTGAACAAAGGGAACTGGATCCCTAAGTGCTCATGGAACTTAGGAAATTTGAGTTATACTGAGGTACCGAGCTCGCTTCTGAAAATGAAGGCCGCCAGTACCGAGCTCGCTTCTGAAAATGAAGGCCGCCAGATCCTCAGCAAGATCCTGAGACAATAGATGATTTTTTTCGAAATTTACCTTTCGTTGATTTAGGGCTTTTAATGAATAACACTGATAAAATCACTTAACTGGTCTCTTTGCCAGTAACAAATCTATCAACCCATCCTACCCACGCCCAATCATCTTTCACTCATATTCATCTTAAAATAGTACATGTACGTCGGGATCATCCTTTGAAATATGAAAAATGTGAACAATTTAGAGGATTTTGGGACATCGGCTTAAGGAGCCATGCCTAGATGAAAAAACTATGTAATTTTACTTTACTTAATCAAAAATCAACATATTATATACGCAGGCATAATGTAGAATGCTTTTGAGTTGCAATTTCCCTAACAAAAACCCATCACCGAATCATAGAGTTTACACAACACAGACTTTTATTAAAAATCAACCCAAGGTGAACCCGATCGGTTAAATATTGATCGTGGCCGGCACACCAGGAAGTGATAGCGTTGTGGGTTGTGGGGTGGGGAGCCAGATGGACGGGAGATACAGGCAGCTGTCTGGGCGTTATAAACGCTGTTATAAACCCAAGAGCTGATGTGACAGCCGCGCCGCAGCCGCAGCATCTGATACCGCGATAACGGTCTCGGTACTCGACTTTCATTTAGGACAATTATGTCAGTACTGTAACGAAAAACTTCTTCTCCCCTCCTATGTTAAGACGCTTTTTACTCCTTGAAATAAGAGAGTCAAGTATTTTGTCTGTCAGCGGGAGTAAAGTGATTACTTTGTCTCCCGGAGGTGCAAATTTGCTGAGTTTCAACAAACTGAAATAATGAAACTAATGTAGGAATAGTGTCTTTCGGAGTTATGTCTGTCGGAGAAATGACTTTTGGAACAGTGCATTTCGGAACTATAATGCCTTGACCTTGACGAAAACGCATTTTGTGTCGGAGTTGTGCCTTTTGGAGTTATGACTTTCGGAGAATTGCACTGATCTCAAATAAATGGGAACACTTTATTTAAACTGAAGGCACTAACTGATTTAGTGACAGGAATAATCATAAAAGAATATCGCAAGCTTGGGCGCAAAAATTTCCTCTCGTGAGATAGTTTTACCCTACTCAGTCAACACACAAATAACTATTTTTATAAAAGTTTTATTCACACCGATAAATGTATCTTGTACAATGTACGTATGTATAACTTTTGAAATTTAATAAACATTTGTTGCGTTAAAAGTATTTAAAACGGGTGTATGAAATTGAATTGGTGCAGTTATGTCAAAAGAGAATCCAGCTGTTTATCGCAAAATAGCCTGTAGTTTTAAGGCCCGTTTATGTGACGATGACGTTGCAACGATCTCGTTGCTCAGCATTTTACCTGATCATCGCTAAATATCGTAACATGTACGGGAGGTTGTTAGGTTTTTTGAGGTTGGAAGATTACTGAACATTTTAATCAACCTGGAAACAATCGTAATGAACCGGAAGTAGGAGGAAAAGATTCGAACGTATAAACGAAACTTCAACCAAAGCGCTGCAACCTGACATGTAAATAGTTTACGAGATCAATAATTGTGTAAAGTTAGATTAAAAGGTCATTGCACATTATCCTATCGTGAAAAAACGGACGTTGCAACATATCGTATCGCCGTATCGCCGTATCGCCGTATCGCGTAAGCGGGCGTTTACTTGTACACAAACCGCCGGCAAGCTTTGTTGATATAAGGGGCGCTACATTGTAATCGGTTTTTTATATCTGTTTTGTAGAGTTTTGTTAGTAAATAAAAAATAATATGGAATCCTTATACGAAAACTGGACCTGAGCATTCTGCAATACTATATAAACTATATGTTTAAGAAAGTACGTTATATGGCTGTAAAGTCCCTCGTTAAAATAATAATTCTCGAAATATGGGTTTTAAATAATCAATCATTTACTTTAATGAACCGTTAAGAACAAATAAAAAAAATATAGAGAAAAATCTAGATAGTAAATCACCCCACTTTTCTCCTTAGGTGATTGTACACATAAACATGGCCACATGTACACGTAATGTTACCTAAATGTTTATGAAACTACGTTATAAGGTTGTAGACTCCGTCGCTAAAATAATAATTTTCTTCATATGGGTTTTTAAATAACCAATTACTGTATGTACTTTAATGAACCGTTTAGCACAAATACAGAAAACAGTCTAGATAGTAAATCACCCCCAATCCACTCCCTTAGTAAGGAATTGTACACATAAACATTGCCACATTTGTACACGTAATATAAACGATGTGTTTATAGGAAACTATGTTATATGGTTGTAAACTCCGTCGTTAAAATAACAATTCTCTACATATTGATTTTAATATAACCATTTATTGCCTTTAATGAACAGTTTAGCACAAAGATAGACAACAGTCTAGATAGTAAATCACCCCACTTCTCTCCCTTAGTAACAGCTTGTTCACATAAACATGGCCACACTTGTACACGTAATATGACCTATTTGTTTATGAAACTACGTTATATGGTTGTAGACTCCGTCGCTGAAATAAAAATTCTCTACATATGGATTTTAATATAACCATTTATTTCCTTTAATGAACAGTTTAGCACAAATATAGACAACAGTCTAGATAGTAAATCACCCCACTCCTCTCCCTTGGTAAGAGGCTGTACACTGCTCCATTCGCTCCACGCGACGCAGCTGGCTGGAGTGTTCTAGACTATAAACATGACCCGGGGCCGGGGCAGAGGTCAGTCTGAAGGTCGTCCAGAGGCCTTTGCGACACTAGAAAGTCTCAATATCTCCCTCACCTAGTGATGTGCGATACGGCGTTACGATACATGTCGGTGGTGTGTATCGTATCGTCCGTATCGTATCGAAACCGTATCGTCCGTATCGTATCGAAACCCTGTATCGTATCGTCCGTATCGTATCGAAACCCTGTATCGTATCGTCCGTATCGTATCGAAACCCTGTATCGTATCGTCCGTATCGTATCGAAACCCTGTATCGTATCGTCCGTATCGTATCTAAACCCTGTATCGTATCGTCCGTATCGTATCGAAACCCTGTATCGTATCGTCCGTATCGTATCTAAACCCTGTATCGTATCGTCCGTATCGTATCGAAACCCTGTATCGTATCGTCCGTATCGTATCGAAACCCTGTATCGTATCGTCCGTATCGTATCGAAACCCTGTATCATATCGCCCATATCGTATCATCCTAAATATCTAAAACGATACATATCGAATCGTATCGACCTAAACAGTTTTAAATAAAATAACAGGAACTAAATACTGTAACTACCCCCGTTACATACTCAGCAAATTTCAAATGCTTCAATGGTGCCTCACATCAAGATTTTCCAACGTACCATGTCCATAAACATACAGAATATTCTCAATAAGAATAACATGAGATATGAGTATGCAGGTGCTGAGGTGCTGCCATTAAAATGTCAAAATGGGAGATTTTAGACCTTAATCAAGTAGATCTCAATTAGATGAAGCCACAAACCAAGTTTTATTAAGATATGTTCAGAAATAAGCGGATTTCCCATAAAAATTCGAAAATATCGTAAAATATCGGAAATATCGCCTCTATGTGACGATAAGGGATCGAATATCGTTTTTGGCGATACGATACGTATCGCTTTAAAAATATCGTATCGAAATATCGTATCGTCCTTTGTATATCGCGATATTCCGATACGATACGTATCGTATCGCTCAATATCTCCTCGGGACGTCCGACTGGTCTAATTTATGTTAACTTTCATACCTCGAGAGTGTTCGGTGAACGTCACTGGCTGCGAGATGAATTATGAGTTGTGGGTAATAATGTTCATTACTTTGTAGACCCTCGGGCGTGGGTGACAGCTGTTTAATTATGTAATTTTCTTGTTTTGATATTATAATCGGGGATAGTGATTTATAAGGTTGGCATTACCGTTACTGTAATATCAGTAGGCAATATTTTCTTAGAGTTAAATATGGAGTTATTATCTTGGAGTTATATAAATATGGATATTAATCAGTTGCAGATTTATTTTTGGATTAATCTTGATAATTTATTTTTAAAAACAAGATTGTCTGTGTGTACAAGATCAAGTAGAGAAATAATTATTGCATTTAATTTCCTTTACAGAATACTTCAGACAAACCCACCGTCGAAGTCTCCCAACTCTTAAAATTTATTTAAGGGAAACGAAGACTGTAACAAATAGGGAATGTTAATGTAGAAGTTTATATATTCTTACATTTATTTAAAATAATATATATTTTTAAAAAGTGTTTATCCACATATAGCCTAGTACTTAATTAACCTAACTTATATGGTTTTGTTTCAGGTCTTCGGTTTATGGAAGTCAACTGAAGGTATGGTTTAATCTTTACTACTTTAAATGGAATTATTTCAATTCCTCCTTACTCAAAGAAAGGTACTGATTGATAATTTATGAGTATCTTTGTTGTAGATCTGCATCTACAGTACATCGTAGTAGGATAATCATAAGCTATCAGTCAGTATATAATTAAATCAAACAGTAATAACTAAGGATATCTTCTAGTTTTATTCACTACCTAAATGTAGACTGACTGAGGTTTTCTCGCCGGAAATTTGCGGAGGATCAATCTACTGCACATCAGATTGGGGAGTGATTTTAAATTTTTTAAGAATTTTAGAAATATTTCTTCCTCTGAATATTTGTCGCTGCTCTCGCACTGTTTAGACCGCACATCCCACATTGTTCCAGCGTGATACTGACAATATCGATAAGTCGAGCTTTCCGCGCCGGAGATTATGGCGAACACGCGTGTATCGAGAGATCGATGTTTTCTCGCCGGAGTGTATTGCAAAACTCGAGTATCGAGAGATCGATGTTTTCTCGCCGGAGAGTATTGCAAAACTCGAGTATCGAGAGAGCGATGTTTTCTCGCCGGAGAGTATTGCAAAACTCGAGTATCGAGAGAGCGATGTTTTATCGCCGGAGAGTATTGCAAAACTCGAGTATCGAGAGGTCGATGTTTTCTCACCGGAGAGTATTGCAAAACTCGAGTATCGAGAGATCGATGTTTTCTCGCCGGAGTGTATTGCAAAACTCGAGTATCGAGAGATCGATGTTTTCTCGCCGGAGAGGATTGCAAAACTCGAGTATCGAGAGAGCGATGTTTTCTCGCCGGAGAGTATTGCAAAACTCGAGTATCGAGAGAGCGATGTTTTATCGCCGGAGAGTATTGCAAAACTCGAGTATCGAGAGGTCGATGTTTTCTCACCGGAGAGTATTGCAAAACTCGAGTATCGAGAGAGCGATGTTTTCTCGCCGGAGAGTACTGCAAACACGCGTGTATCGAGAGATCGATGTTTTCTCGCCGGAGATTATTGCAAAACTCGAGTATCGAGAGAGCGATGTTTTCTCGCCGGAGAGTATTGCAAAACTCGAGTATCGAGAGAGCGATGTTTTCTCACCGGAGAGTATTGCAAAACTCGAGTATCGAGAGAGCGATGTTTTCTCGCCGGAGAGTATTGCAAAACTCGAGTATCGAGAGAGCGATGTTTTCTCGCCGGAGAGTATTGCAAAACTCGAGTATCGAGAGATCGATGTTTTCTCCCCGGAGAGTCCTCCAAACACTCGAGTATCGAGAGATCGATGTTTTCTCGCCGGAGAGTATTGCAAAACTCGAGTATCGATAGAGCGATGTTTTCTCGCCGGAGAGTATTGCAAAACTCGAGTATCGAGAGAGCGATGTTTTCTCGCCGGAGAGTATTGCAAAACTCGAGTATCGAGATAGCGATGTTTTCTCGCCGGAGAGTATTGCAAAACTCGAGTATCGAGAGAGCGATGTTTTATCGCCGGAGAGTATTGTAAAACTCGAGTATCGAGAGGTCGATGTTTTCTCACCGGAGAGTATTGCAAAACTCGAGTATCGAGAGAGCGATGTTTTCTCGCCGGAGAGTACTGCAAACACGCGTGTATCGAGAGATCGATGTTTTCTCGCCGGAGATTATTGCAAAACTCGAGTATCGAGAGAGCGATGTTTTCTCGCCGGAGAGTATTGCAAAACTCGAGTATCGAGAGAGCGATGTTTTCTCACCGGAGAGTATTGCAAAACTCGAGTATCGAGAGAGCGATGTTTTCTCGCCAGAGAGTATTGCAAAACTCGAGTATCGAGAGATCGATGTTTTCTCCCCGGAGAGTCCTCCAAACACTCGAGTATCGAGAGATCGATGTTTTCTCGCCGAAGAGTATTGCAAAACTCGAGTATCGAGAGAGCGATGTTTTCTCGCCGGAGAGTGTTGCAAAACTCGAGTATCGAGAGAGCGATGTTTTCTCGCCGGAGAGTATTGCAAAACTCGAGTATCGAGAGAGCGATGTTTTCTCGCCGGAGAGTATTGCAAAACTCGAGTATCGAGAGATCGATGTTTTCTCCCCGGAGAGTCCTCCAAACACGCGAGCATCGAGAGATCGATGTTTTCTCTCCGGAGAGTACTGCAAAACTCGAGTATCGAGAGATCGATGTTTTCTCCCCGGAGAGTCCTCCAAACACGCGAGTATCGAGAGATCGATGTTTTCTCACCGGAGAGTCCTCCAAACACGCGAGTATCGAGAGATCGATGTTTTCTCACCGGAGAGTATTGCAAAACTCGAGTATCGAGAGAGCGATGTTTTCTCTCCGGAGAGTACTGCAAAACTCGAGTATCGAGAGATCGATGTTTTCTCCCCGGAGAGTCCTCCAAACACGCGAGTATCGAGAGATCGATGTTTTCTCACCGGAGAGTCCTCCAAACACGCGAGTATCGAGAGATCGATGTTTTCTCACCGGAGAGTATTGCAAAACTCGAGTATCGAGAGATCGATGTTTTCTCGCCGGAGAGTATTGCAAAACTCGAGTATCGAGAGATCGATGTTTTCTCGCCGGAGAGTATTGCAAAACTCAAGTATCGAGAGATCGATGTTTTCTCGCCGGAGAGTATTGCAAAACTCGAGTATCGAGAGATCGATGTTTTCTCGCCGGAGAGTATTGCAAAACTCGAGTATCGAGAGATCGATGTTTTCTCCCCGGAGAGTATTGCAAAACTCGAGTATCGAGAGATCGATGTTTTCTCCCCGGAGAGTATTGCAAAACTCGAGTATCGAGAGATCGATGTTTTCTCGCTGGAGAGTATTGCAAAACTCGAGTATCGAGAGATCGATGTTTTCTCACCGGAGAGTATTGCAAAACTCGAGTATCGAGAGAGCGATGTTTTCTCGCCGGAGAGTATTGCAAAACTCGAGTATCGAGAGAGCGATGTTTTCTCGCCGGAGAGTATTGCAAAACTCGAGTATCGAGAGATCGATGTTTTCTCCCCGGAGAGTCCTCCAAACACTCGAGTATCGAGAGATCGATGTTTTCTCGCCGGAGAGTATTGCAAAACTCGAGTATCGATAGAGCGATGTTTTCTCGCCGGAGAGTATTGCAAAACTCGAGTATCGAGAGAGCGATGTTTTCTCGCCGGAGAGTATTGCAAAACTCGAGTATCGAGATAGCGATGTTTTCTCGCCGGAGAGTATTGCAAAACTCGAGTATCGAGAGAGCGATGTTTTATCGCCGGAGAGTATTGTAAAACTCGAGTATCGAGAGGTCGATGTTTTCTCACCGGAGAGTATTGCAAAACTCGAGTATCGAGAGAGCGATGTTTTCTCGCCGGAGAGTACTGCAAACACGCGTGTATCGAGAGATCGATGTTTTCTCGCCGGAGATTATTGCAAAACTCGAGTATCGAGAGAGCGATGTTTTCTCGCCGGAGAGTATTGCAAAACTCGAGTATCGAGAGAGCGATGTTTTCTCACCGGAGAGTATTGCAAAACTCGAGTATCGAGAGAGCGATGTTTTCTCGCCAGAGAGTATTGCAAAACTCGAGTATCGAGAGATCGATGTTTTCTCCCCGGAGAGTCCTCCAAACACTCGAGTATCGAGAGATCGATGTTTTCTCGCCGAAGAGTATTGCAAAACTCGAGTATCGAGAGAGCGATGTTTTCTCGCCGGAGAGTGTTGCAAAACTCGAGTATCGAGAGAGCGATGTTTTCTCGCCGGAGAGTATTGCAAAACTCGAGTATCGAGAGAGCGATGTTTTCTCGCCGGAGAGTATTGCAAAACTCGAGTATCGAGAGATCGATGTTTTCTCCCCGGAGAGTCCTCCAAACACGCGAGCATCGAGAGATCGATGTTTTCTCTCCGGAGAGTACTGCAAAACTCGAGTATCGAGAGATCGATGTTTTCTCCCCGGAGAGTCCTCCAAACACGCGAGTATCGAGAGATCGATGTTTTCTCACCGGAGAGTATTGCAAAACTCGAGTATCGAGAGAGCGATGTTTTCTCTCCGGAGAGTACTGCAAAACTCGAGTATCGAGAGATCGATGTTTTCTCCCCGGAGAGTCCTCCAAACACGCGAGTATCGAGAGATCGATGTTTTCTCACCGGAGAGTCCTCCAAACACGCGAGTATCGAGAGATCGATGTTTTCTCACCGGAGAGTATTGCAAAACTCGAGTATCGAGAGATCGATGTTTTCTCGCCGGAGAGTATTGCAAAACTCGAGTATCGAGAGATCGATGTTTTCTCGCCGGAGAGTATTGCAAAACTCGAGTATCGAGAGATCGATGTTTTCTCGCCGGAGAGTATTGCAAAACTCGAGTATCGAGAGATCGATGTTTTCTCGCCGGAGAGTATTGCAAAACTCGAGTATCGAGAGATCGATGTTTTCTCCCCGGAGAGTATTGCAAAACTCGAGTATCGAGAGATCGATGTTTTCTCCCCGGAGAGTATTGCAAAACTCGAGTATCGAGAGATCGATGTTTTCTCGCCGGAGAGTATTGCAAAACTCGAGTATCGAGAGATCGATGTTTTCTCACCGGAGAGTATTGCAAAACTCGAGTATCGAGGGATCGATGTTTTCTCGCCGGAGAGTATTGCAAAACACGAGTATCGAGAGAGCGATGTTTTCTCCCCGGAGAGTCCTCCAAACACGCGAGTATCGAGAGGTCGATGTTTTCTCACCGGAGAGTACTGCAAAACTCGAGTATCGAGAGATCGATGTTTTCTCGCCGGAGAGTATTGCAAAACTCGAGTATCGAGGAATCGATGTTTTCTCCCCGGAGAGTCCTCCAAACACGCGAGTATCGAGAGGTCGATGTTTTCTCACCGGAGAGTACTGCAAAACTCGAGTATCGAGAGATCGATGTTTTCTCCCTGGAGAGTCCTCCAAACGCGAGTATCGAGAGGTCGATGTTTTCTCACCGGAGAGTACTGCAAAACTCGAGTATCGAGAGATCGATGTTTTCTCGCCGGAGAGTATTGCAAAACTCGAGCATCGAGGAATCGATGTTTTCTCGCCGGAGAGTACTGCAAACACTCGAGTATGGAGAGATCGATGTTTTCTCGCCGGAGAGTACTGCAAACACTCGAGTATGGAGAGAGCGATGTTTTCTCACCGGAGAGTACTGCAAACACTCGAGTATGGAGAGATCGATGTTTTCTCGCCGGAGAGTCCTGCGAACACTCGAGTATGGAGAGATCGACGTTTTCTCGCCGGAGAGTACTGCAAACACTCGAGTATCGAGAGATCGATGTTTTCTCCCCGGAGAGTCCTCCAAACACGCGAGTATCGAGAGGTCGATGTTTTCTCACCGGAGAGTACTGCAAAACTCGAGTATCGAGAGATCGATGTTTTCTCGCCGGAGAGTATTGCAAAACTCGAGCATCGAGGAATCGATGTTTTCTCGCCGGAGAGTACTGCAAACACTCGAGTATGGAGAGATCGATGTTTTCTCGCCGGAGAGTACTGCAAACACTCGAGTATGGAGAGAGCGATGTTTTCTCACCGGAGAGTACTGCAAACACTCGAGTATGGAGAGATCGATGTTTTCTCGCCGGAGAGTCCTGCGAACACTCGAGTATGGAGAGATCGACGTTTTCTCGCCGGAGAGTACTGCGAACACTCGAGTATGGAGAGATCGATGTTTTCTCGCCGGAGAGTCCTGCGAACACTCGAGTATCGAGAGATCGATGTTTTCTCGCCGGAGAGTACTGCGAACACTCGAGTATCGAGAGATCGACGTTTTCTCGCCGGAGAGTCCTGCGAACACTCGAGTATGGAGAGATCGACGTTTTCTCGCCGGAGAGTACTGCAAACACTCGAGTATCGAGAGATCGATGTTTTCTCGCCGGAGAGTACTGCGAACACTCGAGTATCGAGAGATCGATGTTTTCTCGCCGGAGAGTACTGCGAACACTCGAGTATGGAGAGATCGATGTTTTCTCGCCGGAGACCCAAAACTCGAGTATCGAGAGAGCGATGTTTTCTCCCCGGAGAGTCCTCCAAACACTCGAGTATCGAGAGATCGATGTTTTCTCGCCGGAGAGTATTGCAAAACTCGAGTATCGAGAGAGCGATGTTTTCTCGCCGGAGAGTATTGCAAAACTCGAGTATCGAGAGAGCGATGTTTTCTCGCCGGAGACCCAAAACTCGAGTATCGAGAGAGCGATGTTTTCTCCCCGGAGAGTCCTCCAAACACTCGAGTATCGAGAGATCGATGTTTTCTCGCCGGAGACCCAAAACTCGAGTATCGAGAGAGCGATGTTTTCTCGCCGGAGAGTATTGCAAAACTCGAGTATCGAGAGAGCGATGTTTTCTCGCCGGAGAGTATTGCAAAACTCGAGTATCGAGAGAGCGATGTTTTCTCGCCGGAGACCCAAAACTCGAGTATCGAGAGAGCGATGTTTTCTCCCCGGAGAGTCCTCCAAACACTCGAGTATCGAGAGATCGATGTTTTCTCGCCGGAGACCCAAAATTCGAGTATCGAGAGAGCGATGTTTTCTCCCCGGAGAGTCCTCCAAACACGCGAGTATCGAGAGATCGATGTTTTCTCTAATAGAGTATCGATGTTTTCTCGCAAACACTCGAGTATCGAGAAATCGAAGTTTTCTCGCCGGAGAGCATCGATAAATCGATGTTATATATCGCAGGAGAGCTGCTGCTGCGATACAGGGAAGGGAACGATCTTGTTTCCAAGTCATTACGCGGATGCGCCGTGACGGTGACTAATGCCATTGGCTGCTTGTTGCAACAAATGTGGCCTCCTCACGCTCTCTCCGCCACATCGCCGCATCGCCACATCGCCACTTCGACTCGACACAGTGCAGTGCGTCCAGTACATCAACCGTTCATAGGGCTGTTGATTTGAATTTTTTAGGGTTCTAAATTTACACAATGGCGTTATTTTGTTGTAGAAACAAGACTAAATGTTTTATATAAAAAAATACACGGTGTTTTTTAAACGCAACCCATTTTTAAGTTTGAATAATGCACATATAAAGATGAAATGAGTATTGTTTTGTTAACCTTCTACATTTTATACAACCTTTTATTTAAGTTTGATCAGTTTAACTTAGATTATTCAAACGATCCGTCATTGACATTTATACAAAGTGCTGTCTCCATCAAATTCCTGAACACGTTTTGCAAAGTGACCCCTTTGAATTTCTTGTATTAAATTTGCTATGTTTGTTTTGAGGTGCTGAATATCCTGTGAATTATTTTCGTATAACATTCTATTTTTATAAAAATTTAATGCATTGCTCGTCATTGCTGTACAATGCGTAAAGCAACGAAATATATATAGACGTCCGATTGTACGGTGTTGCTCTAAACAAATTTTGCTCGTAATTTTCTTACATTCCCGCAGCGAGTAGTTCGTTAAAATCACATTAAATTTCAAATTAAGCCCAGCCTTTTACTCCAACAGTTATAAAATCTACTTAGAATTTGTAAGTTGTAAAGTAATCAGTTATTCGACCTCTTACTCTCAATTAATCTATCTCCCCTTAAACTACACAGCTGATAGTGTCCGTGCTAGTTAGTGATACGGTGACAGGTAACCACTAACCAGGCTCATTTACATGTCGGACGCCCCAGAAAGCCGCGCCGCTGAACCCAGCGGCCCAGGTGGGACGTTATCAGCTAGTTAGTGTCAGCATGTGGCGTATCGCTGTTATCACTGTACACGCCACTTCCGGTGTCCGTCCCCATTCACGACGGTTCGCGCATGCGCGTGTGACGTGTGTCGGGCAGTACGATGAACTTTGATGAAGTAGTTTATTTTGGTAAAGAATATTTAATTTATGAAGGAATATTTATTGTCTGAGTTAGTGATGGGAAGACAGTGATATGAAAGACGCTGATTCTAGATATTTAATGCGGATGATGAGTTTGTGGGATTTACTAGATGCATTCAGAAAAAAAGAATATTACCCATATACATAGAACTACATAGTTGTGTTATACATAGAACTATCATTTAGTTCTATGATCATAAAAAGCTCAGGGGCAAAGATACGTCTTAAAGGTGGCTGGGGGTATTACTACATGTGACGGTTGTTTATTGTTTTGTCTTAATGCATAGCTGCTTAATGGTAAAAGTTGCAGTGCGGCTATGATATTTAATCACTATTTAAAGTCGCTGATTCTAGAGTATGTAAAGCGGATACAGATGAAGATGAGTGTGGTTGTGGGAGTTAGGATCAGTAGACTAAGAAAAAAAGATGTGGTTGTGGGAGTTAGGATACATACAGAAAAAAAGGCATTTTGTTCTCCCCATAGAGCCATAGTCTTTAGTCGTAGCCAAGCTCAGGGGCAAATCTACGTGCTGAAAGATTGCTATAGATAATTACAGTGACGATTTCTAAATATTTTTTGCCAGTGACAGAATCAAGATAACCAAAAGTATATTCGTAGATAAAAATATACAATGTTACGTCACTGTATCAGCCCACTTAACGCATTTATTTTACACAAACCAGATGAACCAGAATAGTGTATGTACATGTCGTCTGCCCGCAATAACATGATTACGTTTTTAATCGTTAAAGGCTGCGTCACATTCGTCGAGTTAACTCGGCCGAGACAGCCCGGCCCAGTCGCTAGGATCAGTTGATTCCTACTCTTTAGAATCGTCAACTCGTCCACCACTCGACTCACCCACTTGTCAAGACCGATTTACATCGGTCGAGTAGGAGGGTGAGTCAGACGGGTGAGAGACTCGACCAGTGTAAAACGATCTTTTTCAAATGGGCAAGTCGAGTTGACAATTCTAAACAATAGGAATCAGCTTATATAACAACTCGCCCGAGTTGACTTGGCCGAGTTACTCGACTACCCCTACATAAACACTTAGGAGGAGTTACACTTCGTCCTTTCCTACATGAATAAATGTTCAATGTTGTCGTCTGCACAGTTTGGCAAGTCTCCTCCGCACATCTCTCGTCGTGTCCGGAGTGTCCCGGAGTGTCCCGAAGTGTCCCGGAGTGTCCCGGAGTGTCCGAAGTGTCCCGGAGTGTCCCAGAGTGTCCGAAGTGTCCCGGAGTGTCCCGAAGTGTCCCGGAGTGTCCCGGAGTGTCCCGAAGTGTCCCGGAGTGTCCCGGAGTGTCCGGAGTGTCCCGAAGTGTCCCGGAGTGTCCCGGAGTGTCCCGAAGTGTCCCGGAGTGTCCCGGAGTGTCCCGAAGTGTCCCGGAGTGTCCCGGAGTGTCCCGGAGTGTCCGAAGTGTCCCGGAGTGTCCCGAAGTGTCCCGGAGTGTCCCGGAGTGTCCCGAAGTGTCCCGGAGTGTCTGGAGTGTCCCGGAGTGGCGCGGGCGCGTGGTGGCGAGTTGAGCGACCTTGGCATGGCGACAACCGCAAAAAACACGCGTCTAGAGTTACCTCGGCTCGCGGTCGCCGCTCGTGTTACCTCGTGTTACCTCCTAGCGACAGTCCAGCCTGCGGTCTGACCCGCCGCGGCGACCTCTGGCAACGGGACTCCGGGATACGGAAGTGTGGAGAGGTGCCGATCACAGATCGACCTACAACACAGAGAAGAATCAAACAGAGGTATCTTCTAAGTTGTGCTCAGCGGGTGTCCGGGGCGGGGTGCGCCGGTTTGCGTGTGTCGGGCACTTAAAGTTCTGGACAGCCTTACTGGCGGGTGGCGAAGATTGTAATCTCCCAAAATGTCTGCTAAATAAACACATGTTTTGGTAGAACTGTCAAAACTTTGTTTACGTTTCACCTCATTTACACTACAAAAGAATGCCTTGTAATATTTCACCGAGAGATTTCTTACGCAATTAAAATTTCTGGAAGATATTTGCGCAATGCATCAGCTGGTCTTTTTGTTTTGGCAAGCTTTCATCTTAAATGATTTGTTTACATTTAAGAATGCGTTTCCACACTTTTGTCGTCGTACTTCATGAATTGTGTTGAGCTTGCAAGCATTTAACATTAGTTGCACAAACGGTTGCAGTAAAATATTTTCTTGTGTAAAGTACCTTTACATAAACAAATGACCATGTGATTTATTAGCAAAACATTGCAGACATTAAATACTAATTACGACTACGGCAACAGCGCACTCACTCACCCGCCAATAAGGCTGTCCAGAGCTATAGTTTACCAAATACGGATACCGCGTATTAACGCCGCGAAAGAGCAGCATCGTCGCTACCCTCTCCCAATTTAACTTAACTGTAGCTAGTAACTGAGTGTAACTAGTAACTAGTAACTAATAACTTAACTGTTGTAACTGTAACTGGATTTAAATGTAACTACTACTTGGGCGCAACAGGAGACCCATTAAAGCGACCTCTGTTTGATTCTTCTCTGTGAATGACTATATTGGGGTTGTTTTTGTAGGTTGCGTTGAAAGTATATAGATGCATGTGCAAGATGTATTGCTACATAAGCTCTGATATAGAGCAGAATTGCAATTTACTGTATGTTGTCTAGTGGATATTCAGGATTACTAAAGATGGTTGAGTATCTGCCAGGTTAGTATGGACTCAGGCCTCGAAGAAGGAGGGGCAACCCGCAACGGTCTCTAGGATACAAGAATTGATGTGAAAAGCTGATCACAAATCGACCTATTGGGATTGTTTTTGTTGATGTAGCACGTGTGTTCAAGTTTTGTTGACTCACAAGTCTTTCCGAATTTACAAAATTATTGCTTTAGAAGCTCTCGAGCTGTTCAGAGTTGTCATTTATTATACTAGGGAATAGATATACAAGATTACTAAAGATCCTAAATCTGACAGGTCAGGAGGATCGTCGAAGAAGAAAAGCTACCTTAAAGAATAAAAGAGACTCGCTAGGTTTACAATTTTACGTTTATACTTTACAGAAAGTATACTTTTTTAAATTCGGTTGGTTTCGAAGAATGGTTGTATGGCAAAAAACCAAATTCCTCGCAAACATGAAGTGCGTTTTCCTTTACAGTAACGGTCCATCTGAGTATCTTGAAAAAACCCAGGAAAGTAAAACATACTATGTAGATTGTATAATTGTTTCTTGAGATCCTTTGAGCTTTGTTAAGCTTTACTTAAATTTCAAACAGAAATAGCCTAAGTCCACTAAGCCTAACTCCACTAAGTCTTCGTTAATAGCGCACTACAATTTGCAACAGTATTAGCATATTTTTCAACCTAAGTATATATGGTCAGAATCAATGATCAAAAAAGATTGTCTCGAAAGTACTAGCCTTAAGCCCCCTCACCCCATAATATGCCCCATGGCGCCCTACCTACCCCATAATATGCCTAAAACACGCTCCGCGCGGTGTCATTTAGCGCCTTCAGTTTTCAAATAAAATTTAATTTAAAATAACATTTCAAAGTCAAAGAGTTGTAGAATGTTAATTGCTAAGCCAAAATCGTTCATTTTAACGTATTCTGAAGATACATTCCTTTGAATTTGTCCAACTTTAACGCCATGTATCTTTTTAATGAGTGATCATAAACGATTTTGGAGAAGCAATAAACACTCTGCAACTCGTTATATCTTTACAATTCTATTTCCGAATAATTTTTAATTTAATAATTGGAGACGCTAAATGACACCGCGTTTACCCCTGCTCCGGCTTGCGCGGCGAAAAGTGCACAAATTTAAGAGGGTTCCCTACCAACGGCAGTTTTCGTTTTTCTGCGACACTAGCGGCGACTTTAGGAACTGCGGCTCCATAAGAGCCCATGTTAAATTTGTGCACTTTTCGCCGCGCAAGCAGGTGCAGGGGTAAACGCGGTGTCATTTAGCGTCTTCAATTCTTAAAATAAAAGTTATTCGGAAAGAGCATTGTAAAGATAACGAGTTGCAGAGTGTTTATCGCTTCTCCAAAATCGTTTATGCTCACTCATTAAAAAGATACATGGCGTTAAAGTTGGTCAACTTCAATGAAATGTATCTTCAGAATACGTTAACATGTACGATTTTGGATTAGCAATTAACATTCTACAACTCTTTGTCTTTGAAATGCTATGTTAAATTAAATTCTACTTTGAAAACTGTAGGCGGTAAATGACACCGCGCGGAGCGTGCTTTAGGCATATTTTGGGGTAGGTAGGGAACCCCCCTAAGGCATACGAGTTTGTAACATCAGCAAATCAAAAAAGAGGCACTATGATGGCATCTCACGCTCAACAAGTTCCTCAGCATACGATTCACAAATGGCCCAAAGCCAAACCGAGCACCCGCGACCATCCGAGCGGCTAACGGGAGACCCACTGCCTGACTGCCTGAATCCCTCCGCGTTTTTTCGCGCCTCGCCGAATACGAAACCACTACCGACACTGGATTTAAATCTCATTTCGGTGTTTAAATATCCCCGCATACTCGCGGACCGGTCGGACGTGGGTGGAGCGAGGACGACCGGCAGACCGTCTTACAGCTTACATCATCCCGTATCGGTTACGGGGGGCACCGTGTTTTGTGTTTTGTGGGTTACCCGAGCCCGCCTGACTTGTTTATTGCGCTATTTGTCCCGATGAGATGGTCGGAGTGGGATAATTCGGTTGTGTCCACCCATTGGATACGATGTGTTGGTGGAAGGAACGAGGCATGTTTTTTGTAAAATTTGTCCCGATGCCGCAAACTGTTTTGGTATATAATTCTGGTTTTTGGACGATTAGGTCTTGTTTTTTATCCCTCTTCGGTCGGTGATGAAAACCACGATTAGGTTCCGATATATATAAAATAAACGTTATTTACGTTATTTTTACGCCCCAATAGCCACACAATGAATTTCACAAACGTCTGTGTATTCATTGATGCGCCAAACTTTTTTCAAATCTTTTTCTTTATTTTTAAAAAGAGGGTGGCGCTTCTTTTTACCTTGCGCCCCCCCCCCACATAGACCTCAGGCCTGTGCGTGGAAGTTATCAAGCAAAGCAAGGAGTGAGCCAGTACAGTACGAGGATTAACAGTGTTGCTAAAAGTATACTACTGCCGCCTCAGAACCGGGGCCGAGTGCGCTACCAACTACGCCACCGATTCACTAAAATACTCAAGAAGTGCCGCGATACTATAATATGTAATAATCGTTGTTACTGGAAACAAAATTATATTTGGTAGCTCTAAATATTTTATTTCAATAGCCTGTTCAAAGTAATGCGGATAATATAGCCCTTTGCTTATTGGTGAACATTATACTGTAAATATGAAAATGGCCAAAACAAGATTTTTTTTGTGATGTTTCACCACTCAAACCGCCTATTGACAAACCAGGCTTTATGCTGCTGGTGTTCGATGAAGCTCTATTTTGTCCCGATGACCCAGTATAGTCGATTCCTTCGAAAAGTCCTTTTTCGTTCTTAGCTAATGCTTGTAATTATTTTCTATAAATTGTATTTGTGTTCAAGACGAATCAATTTTATCGCTCTAACTGCCTCAGTGTGAGATTTATATGCCGCCTCGGATAGTGTTTGGTATCGATATCCGATTTATCGTAAATATCGTATTTTGGTTCCGATATATCGTTATTTTTATATCGATATTAGACTTCCGATACTATCGCAATATCGATATTTTACTTCGATATTATCGTTAGTATTGATGTTAGCAAATTTTTAAGAATAATACATTAATAAAATAAAGTTTAACCCTTTCCACACTTTTTTATTAGTAGTCATTAAACATTATTTGGTAATTAAATATTAAAGATATGAATTTGAAAATAACAAGGAAGGGATATTATTTGTTGATATACAAAAGAATTTCATAAAAATATCTTGGCTATGTAAGCTACTTGAAACAAGAGCCTTGTGTAGTAAAATAATTTATATTTCAGTTATTGATCTAAAATTATACCTCAAAGTATAAATTGTAAACAATTTTACGTCAAATGGACGTCACAGGTGTGCTGCTAACTGTTGTGATACATACCGTATGCATTTGATTAATTTTTGACATCTTTCTGAAATATCGATATTTTTCTGATATATCGGTTTTTTTATGTATCGATATTTTTCTATTTTTAATTCGATACTATCAAAATATCGACAATGAGGGTCCGATATTATCGTCGATATAAATATCGATATTTTCTTTCGATATCCAAACACTAGCCTCGGATGATGCGCCACTGAGGAAGCCCCTCTCGTTGTCGAGGGTATCGAGCCGCGTTGTAAGTCTTCAACGCGGACACCTCCACACTTCCCGCTGACTCATTGTTTATGAAGGATTTTTAAATTCTTTTCTGGTTTCATAACGTCCTAATCTATTTACATTTTGTAATCCTATTTAAAATTAATTTAAACTTGTTTACGGCACGTGTTATAAATTTTGGAAAAATTTCTAAAAGTGTTTCAATACCAAAGTGTTTCTGAAAATGTCTGTGGATAGACCTAGTACGTTTTGTATTAAGATAAAGCTAGATTAGCATTAAAGTCAATCGGAAAATGAAATGGTTAAAGTACAAATCCATAACACAACAATAAGTTCTTACGTTCTTTGAATAAGTGAAATATTAGGATCGTAGGTTGGATTGTTCTTCTTAAAACTGTTATTTAGCTAAAAATTAACTTATAAGGAGTTTATTTTAATTTACTAAAACCAAATTCATTATCAACTGGGCTGTAAATACGACAAGTTAATTTGGTTAAATTACTTAATATTATTGCCAATTACACGTTAATTAATAATATAATTTTTGTAAAATAATAATATAATTGTTCTTTACTTTCATAAATGTAAATTCAGAAAAACAAGCAATATATACAGTGTGGAAAAAGTCCCACATAGGAAACCTCTGTATGGGCTGAGTATGTAAAATAATCTTCGAACGTTCACTTTCTTATTAGGGTTAAAAGAAAAACTAAATTCGTTGTTAATTATAATGCTGAGTTCAACAAAGTGGCAACAAAATAATGGATGGCTACTTTGAACTCAGCATCTTAACTAACAACCAACTTTGTTTTTCTGCTAACCCTAAGAATTGTTTTGAGAAAAAGTGTTGCACTTTAGAAAACAATTTATTAATCGTATTGTTAGTTTTGTGAGTTTAAGTTTCATTTCATAAAAAAACACTTTTTCCTTGTATCTTCGCTTGCTGTCATTAACTAAAAACCCAAATCACTATCATTATCACTATCCATCACTGCGTGATACCGGAACACTTTTTAAGTTTAAATAATAATACCCTCCTTAAGTTTATCAACAGTCCGTCATAATTCACTACTTAACATCTCAATAGCTACTTAATTTGACAAGTAGACAATGAGATTAGCACATCAAATTAAAGTCGTTTTCCACTCTACTGCACTCAACGGGGCATTTGTGAGGTAAACGGCTCCGTTTTATGACTCAATTCAGTTGTAAACTCGGCGCAACGCCTGGACGTGATAGTTCAACGTAAACGTCATGATTCACCGTTGAGGTTGTTAAATCGATGTGAGTGATGAAATTGAGTCCAGATAAGCACAGGAGATAAGTTTTTGGCAGTTAGGTGGATGGAAGCCCTTTCGCTGGTACTGTAATTTTGTGTAATTTGGAAGGAGAATGTGGTATAAATTTAGATAAGATTTTGATAATAAGGAGATGGGATCTGTTAAATGTTATATTTTTTAATTGCAGAATTATATCAAGGCCTCGATCCACTTTTTACGTAAGATGCGAAAGAAATGCTTTTCAATATCAACATTGTCATGAATTGTAAGAAAAAATTGTTTATTTTTTATAAAAGTAAAAGTAAAAAATTTACCCCTAAGAAATAGTTGTGTCTTATTATTTAGATTACGTTTAAAAATTTCATTTTCAAAAACATTGATTTTAAAACATCGCATTTGGGAGACAGAACTAAAAGTTTTGAAGAACATAAATCGGTAGTTTTTTAAGAACCGAATAAGAACAGTCTATAACCTCTGAATAAACGATAATTCATACAAGGTTAAAACTTACTGTTTCCCCTAGTATAGAGACTAAGACAATTCTGTCGTGCAAGGCTGCAGCCGCAGCTTACCGTTTGCCCGGTAGAGCGATATCACAGAGAAGAAATAAGCAGAGTACGCATTCATAAGGCAGTAGTGTTTCGGGTAACTGCGTAACACCAGGAAGTAAAACAATAGGGAGACAATAGACTTCCGGGCGCCCCCTACCCCCCCGCGCCCACTCTACGGCACTGTGTGACACATAGCGCAGCATTAGATGCGTCCTCTGTCTTATTTCTTCTCCGTGGCGATATTGAGATTTTAACCTCGTCAGGCGCGGCGCCACTAGAGGTCGCGCAGGAATAGCTGAGGTCGTTGGCAGCGGTGGAGGTCCTAAGAGGTCCCCCCTTGTCGCCGAGGTGTGGATCGTCTGGATCGCCCTCCTATAAATATAAAAGACCCTGCAATTGTGGTTTATTTACAGACCGACGATGCACAAGGTGGATTGTTGTCCTAGAATCGCCAGTGTTTATTTGTGTTTCGCAATGCGGTTTAAAGAGCTGTTGGAATTTATGTTTCGGTTGTAAGTTAGCATGACTTTCTTTGACCTACAAGTAAATTGATATACGTTTTGAAATAAAGAAAATGTTGACCAAGACCTTACAGCATATTTTATTAGAGCAACTTTACAAAAATAAAAAAAACAATATACAATTGAGTTTAATAAATTAATTAAGAAATTGCTTAAAGCATAGAACACAGGTGAGCAAAATGTAGAAGGTCCCTTTTTTGCTTCATAGGTTTTGCGTCAGAAAAGATTTCGAAATCGCTTTGGTATCAGCGTTCCATAACGTGTAACAAATGTTTTTTGCGGGCATTTAATATCGTTCTTGTAATAAAATTGAACAAATCGTTTTTGATATTGAGTCAGTAGTTTAACTTTGCAATGAAATCAAAGTTCACTGTAGGATGTAGTAGTAAAACCGAAGCGGTTTTATTTGGCGGTAAAACTAGGGATATGGCATCCAGTAAAGAGTGAATTTGCGGCTTTTATTGAATTGCATTCAGTGAGTTGGTCGTGTCGTGATATAGTAATACGCACGAAGAAACCATAAAACATCAGCTAGGTGAATGGGAAAAGGGGAGTAAATTTAGATTTACTTTAACTCAAGATATTTATTATTTGCAGGTTTTATTACAAACGCATAAACTTATTTGGAGTTTCGCAATGGCGTGAAAAATACCTCCCACGTGGAATCAAAATATATCAAACCTATATCGGCTTTGGCTCGTAGGATTATGTACGTGATGTTGGAAAGGCATAAAGCACCGTTACAGCTAACATGATTGCTCTATGGCAACTTGCATATAAAGATTTCATACTCCATGGCGTCATCTAGCGCTTGCATAACTCGAATAATGAATTCTGCAATATCAGTGTTATCAGTCAAGTGCATTGTTCAAGTGTAGGATTGTCTGCGGTAGGGCAGAGTAGTGTTTATCTTTATTTGATCATGTTTTCAGTGGGCCATACAAACACTCATACTGTTAAGGAGTATTTTGCAAAGTTTTATTGATATTTCACCTCTGTCAAGGAGTGTTATGAAAAGTTTTATTGCTATTTTACCTAAACATTTCGTACGCAACCCCTTTTTGTCAATTTTTGGAAAGGGTTGGTAAAAACGTTATCAGATCTACTAAAGCACACATTATTTCCTTTATTTGGAAATTACTTTTTATCTCATTGGAGTTACAAAATCGTGGAGTTTGTGATATGAATTTACTCATACAGATAAAAGTATTTGATTTTATATTACATTGCTAGTTTAATATCTGTCAAAATTGTGGTCTATTAACATTCTTTACATCATACTACACGGGAATATCTGTTTTCTGTGCCTTACTCTTGGCTGGAAAATTACTCTTTGCCGAAAACTGTACGGTAAATTTACCGTGCACCAGGAAACGGAAATAACGGAAGTAAGCAATCAAATCAATCAGCTCATTGCAGCAAACCTACGTTTAATGCGTGTTTATTGGTTACTTCAGAGAAATGTAGTGTCAGCAATGTTAGTAGTAGCAAATATCTATTTACTATAGGCTAGGTTTGACGAATTGAGAAACTTAGAAGTTTATGCCAGGAATACGTTAAGATTAAAAACTGTGTTCTTTAGTTGTATTATGTATAAAGTATCGTACGTTACACGCCCGGTTACTTTTACCGAACTCGCATGAAAATCCGGGAACTATCATGCTCGTCCGGTAAAATAGTACTTACCGGTCTGTACCAGGTAAAACTACTCTTTCATGGTTATCCATACATTATGATTAGTATTATATGTGCCCTTTTGTCCTATGCTTACAGTTGGGAACCCTAAGTTGAGTCACACAAATTTCCATCCCCGTCCTAAAAACGTGAATTACGTCACATAAGAACGGTTATAATCGCTCCGTTCTGTTTTATCTCTAAAAGGAACTGTGTTGTGTAAACGTTTAACCGTTATATCACCTTCCTTCTCAATAAAATCCCTCACTATATATAGAGCTCGTGGCAACGCCCTCACGTCGCGGTGACCAGCCACAGACTCGCAGACGTAACGACTACTTTCATCTGATCCCATTGTTGAAATGTCTAACGATCCGATAGAAGTGTCCGCGTTGAGGTAAAACAGTAAAACCGCGTGTTTATGAAACCATTGGAGTGTGAGGGTGCTGCCATTGCTGCCAAGCTGCCTGGGTTTAAATAAGGCGTAAATTGTATCTATATCCGCGGAAAATTTGACATATCCTATACTCTTATACGAGCAACGTTATCGTGCTTGCTTGCTTGTATGCTTGCACAACGATCTCAAAAACGGCTCCGAGGATTTCCTTCAAAGTCTGGAAATAAGTAATTTATGACTCAAAAACGTCCTTTATACAGATTACTTGGCCAGAGACAACATAATAACGTTATTAATCGAATTTTAAAGTTGTAAAATGTTAACATTGGCCTTATGGGTTGCCGTGATAGCAACGAAAATAAACAAGGAAAGTGTAAACAAATGAAGTAATCATATAACAGCTGTTTGGAATCTACAGTCTAGGGAAAGTACAGCAAGTGGGATGAAGTGTGCATGGAAAAAGGTTTCTATTTATCAATTTGATGACATTGAAATATTTTATCAGTAACTGGATGAACTGGTAAACATGAAATAACACCGAGCAAGGCTCGGTTCACCAGGTACTAAATATTTAATGACGGATGTGAATTTGGGTTTTGAATATTTAAGGAGGGAGTCTTATATTTTGATCAGTTCACTCGGTCGAGAAGAAGTGGTAGCAAGGTTTTTAAGTTTGTATAAGTTGTACATTGTCGCAATTGCCGAGTCAATATTTTGACATAATTTTTTGATGGATTGCATTTTTATAACTCCATAAAGTATATTGGGTGAAAATTGAAAGGAGTAAGCCTATTGTATATAACATTTAATACTATTGCTTTGCTGAACCTGTTTATGCTTTGCTTTATTATCATTGCAGACACGCACATATTCGTGTGAGATTCTGAGCAATCAAAAAAGTGTCATAACAATTGCAATCATTAAAAATAAACTCTCCAAGAGTTTATATACGCCTCAAATTAAGGACGAAACATTCCTGAATCGTTAATTGTACTCATCCGTAGTCGTAAGATTGGACATACATTGTATCTGCTTTGAAACTAGTGTAAATTCTCAAAGTCAGTGGCTGCTGGCTGCATATGTCGTACGAATTAGTAATTGCAAAGGACTTACAGTATCCTTCCTACTATCTACTATATATTTGTCAAATACCACTCTCCCATCATCGCACAGCCCAAACTACTTGACCAGAACCTTGAAACTTGCATGAACGTTCCTCTCAGGGCATAGGCATCCACTAAGAACAGATTTTTAAAAATTGCCTCAGGGCTACGCCCTATGATACATCAAAGTTTCAATGTTAACGTATAGGGGAGCTCATGTAGTTGTCATGGCAACCTTAATATTAAATGTGAATCCAAGGAAGTTTTTCTGTTTTTCCACGGGTAAAACCGTGTTGATCAGCTAGTAATTTTATAAATTTGAAAGTATGGATGTTTAAGTGAATATCTGTCTTTCAACCATCACGTGAAAAATACTGGACCAACTGAGCTGAAATTTTCTGGACCAACTGAGCCACTGCATTAGAAAAGGACATAGGTGTATTCAATTCCTTAAAATCCCCTCTACGGCCCGTGAACGTCTTAGGTTCAATGTTTACATTTTATAAGGATGAAAACATTGAAATAATGAATTGTAAACAGCTGTGAATACTAAAATTTGACAGTTCAAGGTGCAGAAGTAAGATCAGCTGTAATTTTTATCGTGAGCGAAGCCACAGGCAACTGCTAGTTATTTTATAAACAAGTTATGTAAACCAAACAATGTCTAAAACAAATATGTCGTACCAATTAGTAATTGTGAAGGGCTTATTAGGCGTACTAAATAAACTACGTGAACCAAACATTTTCCAAAAACACACACTTGTCAAACTCGAAAGATCAAAACTAAAGTGAACATAAAGCCTGACCGAATCTGAACACACCACACCCACCAAGAGCCGAAGCGCCGTCAAAGAATTCGCCCGGGGCTCAGAAAAAACAAGATTACAACAGAAAGTGTTCAGAGGGGCGTCGCTGGCGTCAGCGTCAGCTGGTCCGCGGGCTGCGCTCTGGCGGGTGGTGGGGCAACTAATTAATAGGCCGAAACTCGGCCGGGCACGGGCATGGGTAATGGCGGGTCGTTGGGCAATGGGCAATACGGACCACGACCACCGGGCAAGTGTGTCCAGACTAGCTCGAGTCGTACGAAAATATTGTTTTCCTACTACTGCGTGGAAATAATCACATTGCCACACCTGTCAACCGTACGCAAAACTGTTTATTTCCGCTTTCATTTCATTCTCGCTCGCAAAAGCGAGCGGGAATGGTCATTCTCGCTCGCTAAATCAGGGTTACTTATTAGGTTAAGGTGGCACGCAAGAGAAATAAGAGATAACTATGACGTCAAACAAAAAAAAAACAGTTTCTATTGGTCAGAATTCCCTTGTCACTCACCGTATTCTAAATTCTAGTTGCCTTGACTAAATCAGCTGATTTCACTGTCGGCGTTTCTACACACTAACTTCCGGTTCGTTCCAATAAAATAAGCAAATATAACCTCAATGAATCTTTGTGTAAAGGTTAGTTAATAAGTTAAATTGTTTAAATGATGGTGGTAGGAAAAATATTGTGTGTACTACGAGCACAAATGGTCGTTGCCGCTCTCGAAATGTTTGGCCACACTCAGCTAAAGCTTCATGCGGCCATCTACAATTCTCGAGCGGCAACGCGTATTCTACGTACTTCGTGCTCTTAATACACAAATAGCTATTTCTACGATCATTTAGCCCCACGTACTGTAAACGTTATCACACCGCACGATATCCCCGTTATATTTTGGGTTCGGGACAACAAAACACATTTTTCATAGAAAATAACAAAAATAATAAAATATTCCAGAGATATAGTAACTTAAAGAAAATATATAGTACGCAATTCATTCTGTAAAGGAAGGTATTTTTCGTTAACTTTCGCTAGTAGAGTGTTCTATAATGTAGCTTTACACGATCAAAACGAAATCACTCCTACATTCACAGTTTCACGTATACGAAAAGTTGAGAAGTGAATTTTAATAAGTGAGCAAATTAAGTGAACAAATAACTTAAGATGAAAAATAACTAAAATAACTTACAGTATTATACATATTAATTTATAATAATCATTAATTTGCTGAACAATTTAGTTTGTAATACTTTCTTTTGCCCTTGGATGTGTGTCGTCCCCAACCACAGGCGAAAGCCCATTTGGGGACTAATTTCCAATTGTATTTTTGTATTATTATTATTAATGTATATTATTTTCTATTTGGAAATAAAATATTCATTCATTCATTCATTCATAGTGACAGTGACACTTCGACTGTTAAATATGTTGATTTACGGAGAGGTTTTAACTCTTACACCTGTTTGACTAAAAATAGATGAATTTAATAAGTAATTGACGCTAGTTTTGACCGAGTTACTAGGCTTATTGAGATCTCACGATAATTTAGTCTAAAATACGATAATTTTGTACTGATTATACGATAATTGGCTCTGGCACAGATGAAGAACTATACAGATTAGCAACCCAATGCACTTTTGCGTGCACGTTTTTTCGCGCGGCGTCACGTTTGTTAGGTCGTTTTGCCGCACATATTGCATTGGTATCAAGTATAATTTCGTCAATATCAAATCTTCAGGTCCCAAAGAACAAATATAGCCATTAATAACTTTAATACCAATGCAATATGTGCGGCAAAACGACCTAACAAACTTGACGCCCCGCGAAAAAACGGGCACGCAAAAGTGCATTGGGTTGCCAATCTGTATGGTTCTTCATCTGTGGCTCTGGCAAATCTGGACACACTGCAGGGGGCACCGTCAGTAGTGGGCACAGGGCAGTGGGCACGCTCGCGCCTGCGGGCACGTCAGTCACACAGTGGAGTTATAGACTCGTACCGCACCGCGGGCACCGCTGTCGCTGTGAACTTGAAGTGTTTATAATAATTAAATCCCGACTGGTTCTAACGTTCGCCGGTGGCTACCGGGAAACTGGTAATGTTAACACGATTTGTACAACTTGAACTACACGCTTTAAATGTCTCAAGCTGCCTGCATTCGGTGGATTGAATTACTTAATTGTGTTGGTTAGTTGCGGAAAGATAAACTGTAATTTATAGTGATGCATTACATAATTTCTGTTAAATTAGATGGATGGATACATCACTTGAAATGGTGGCCTACCCATCAGGTAGGTATTTTAAGCCAAGCATGAATGACAGCAGATGAGTAAAGGATGATTGTGGCGCTATCTTGAAGTCTAGTTACTGACTAAGGCCGACATATTCCTTAATCGAGTAAGTTAATTAATAGTCCAACAGCCAATGGCAACTAAGGGACCTATATTTTAACGTGGGATCCGAATCACAATTTTGCACGATGGTTTGCAATTTACGAACTGGTCTAATCATGAGGACCGTCTCATGAACGTAACTTTCAGTAGTCCGGACGTTAATCCCCACTTGGGAACACCGCGTCCAAAAGCCATCGCTCATAACTATCCTCAATTCGTGACCTCCAAGTAGCTGAATTAGAGGACACGCCACCGTCCCAGACATTTTGGGAGAATCTAATGGGAGTCTTGTTCTCAGCTCATGGCATGCTGCAAATCGCTTAAATCTGTACATACTACAGTATTCAAAAATAAACTGCCTATGCAGTTTTATTTCTTTATTATATTATTTCTCAAGTATTGGGCTCAGCTACTTTTCGGTTCATTTAGTAGGTAAGGTAGAATAGTTCAGTATAGTAACATCAATTGGTCCTGCCCACTCTAGCAGTTTGGTAACATTAAACCACACTCAAATCGGCATATCCATTACCGCATATTGAAAGTGATTGCTCTAAGTGCTCCATATGAAAGTGAGTGAACTAATCTCCCGAACATTCGAAATCATCGGGCGTAAACGTCTGTAATTCTCCCAAGGCTGTTCGTTTATCCATCGCAACAAGAGGTAATTGTACACCGCTAACAGCCGCGTTCAATCGCACCATCGCCGTGTGGGTGTACTTTGCATGGACCGCGCGCTCCGTTTCGTAATATCATTTGTAAATGCCAATCGCTTTGCCAAATGTGGTAAACGTTCATTATAACGCAGTGTATTGGCGCCTGGGGCCATCGAAAAGGTCAGTTCCGCATGCAACGTCGGTTGCACAGTCGTACGGGGGGTGTAAAGCAAGTTATGTTAATTGTTGTGGTTTGCATTACTAGTGTAAATCGTACTGTGGATAATGGTTGGTAAATTGTCCGACCGCAAATTGCATTCTGTACCTCTGCTGATCGCATGAAGTGCAGCATGAGGTGGTTGAAGAATGAGATGAATGTTGATAAAGCGCGTTGTCTTAAAATTGAGGCTATGTCTCTTTATCTGAGTTATATTGGCTGTATTGGTGTCTTAGGTGGTATGTAAATGCTCGTTTTGTTATCCAAAGATAGTAAATTTGGCTTCTTTACTAAGTTTTCTTAAGAAACAGCAACTCCCCTGGGTTTTTTCCAAGGAACATTATTTTTGTATAATGTTTTCATTAAAAATTATATCAAAGTTTAAGCAACTGTTTACAATTTAAAATAGGTTTATAAGACTATCTCAGAATAGACACCACTTTCCATAGCCATTTTACTGTATTAATGTGAACCCGAACCGAATGAAGATAGTGCACAGTGAGTATCACCGAATAAAGATGGGAACATAGTCAACTAGTCAACTAATGCTATTATGTAGAAATGTTGACAAAACACTTCGAAATTTGGAATACTGTAGCTTATGATTTAATGTTCTCTCCGATACTGCTTAGGTAAGTTTGTAACGAACTTTGAATTGAAGAGGGGCGGAATTCTAAAGTTGGTAATAGCATTTACCATCGCGGTAAGTTAACTTACACACAAAGTCATTTGGTGGTGGAGGATTTCATTACCTATCGTCTAGTAATTGATCGTTGTTATTATTTTTGATACCTGTATTCTCTATGGAGGATGATTGTGAAAAACGCTCTGGAGCCTTTTCCGTATCGTCTGAACTAAAAAAACGCCTGCCGTTTCGTACCGTTAATAACTTAAAATATCATTACATCACATCAACCCCATCTACTGCCCCGATCGCTCCGACAAGCCCCCCCGATTTCCCGGCGATTTCCACATTTCCCCGACGTCCTCTCTCGACGCGTGTCGTGGACCACTTTCGGCGGACTGCTTTCTACGGCTAATTGATTATTGGCCGTTGTCCGCGGCCAGCGCGCGCCATGCGTGCAAAAACACGCGGACGGCGGGCGGGTAAAAACGCGTAGCACGGGGCCCGGCAGTAACGGCAGCTGCTGTGTTTTTTGGCTTGTTATTGATCGTGGGGAATTAACAAGTTATAAATACAATAACCTGGTAATACTTTGGTTTAAGACGTTAATCTCTGCTACAGCAATCCTATACTCTTATATGAACAGTGTTATCCTGTATGCTTGTATGCCTATATGTATGTTTGCTTGCTTGCTTGCTTGATTGCACAATTATCTCTAAAACGGCTCCGAGGATGTCCTTCAAAGTCTGGAAATAAGTAATTTATGACTAAAAAACGTGTTTTATGCAGATTACTTGGCCTGAAAAAATCTGATAGCCTAATAAAACAATTTTAAAGTTGTAAAATATTAACATTGGCCCTATGAGTTGCCATGATAGCAACGAACATAAACAAGGAAAGTGTAAACAAATGAAGTAATCATAACTACTGCTTGCAATCTACAGCCATCAAGGAAAAATACAGTGAGTGGGATGAAGAGTTCATGAAGCAATAAAAAAGGTTTCCATTTTTATCAATTTTATGGCAGTGAAATATTTTATAGTGACTGGATGAACTGGTAAAGACGAAATAACACCGAGCAAGGCTCGGTCCACCAGGTACAAGGTGAAAGATAGTCGGATGACTGTGACGTCACCTGAGTTTGTTAGTGCCACACGAAAGCTAAAATTAGGGAATGCTTGTCTCCAACAAATCGCCACCCTGATAGATCACCACCTTTTAAAACCCGTTTGGAGGAGGCAGGTTGTGTGTCGTCCACGTCAGATCGCCAACTTTGAAGAGGTGGCGATTTGACGAGATGGTTTACTGTCACCTGTTGTGACGAGGTGGTGTGTGTTGTTTGGAGGTGGCTTTCTGTCGTGTGCGGTGGCGTCAGATCGTCACGTCGGAGTAGAGAGGGTGGCGAGTTGTCGGGGTGACACGACTTGACGCGGTCGTGCAAGGTGGCGATCTGTCGTGTGCGGTGGCGTCAAATCGCCACCTTGAGCAGAGAGGTTGACCACTCCATTGCCACCCCAGAGTCAGTGTGGCACCTAGACGTCTACCCTAAAACTACTTTATAAAAACCGTACTGTAGTAGGTCCCGATTTGTCGTTGGAGTTTCTGTCGTACACCCGTAACAATTTAAAGGTCTTTTTGGTGTTTGAATTTTGTTGTTTAGATTTTAGAGATATTTTAATCGTCGGAGACTGATGTGATTTGCAATGTTCATTGTTGATCCCTGAAATGGATCTGCTCTTTTTGACTTCCACGACGAAAATTCGTTTGAACATATTCTTCCAACAAACGAAAAACCTCTCGGGCTTTTAATCGATCGAAATCGTCGAAATTCACTCCATTTCTATACCGCACGAAAGACCACCTGCACTGTCCCCGTCCCCGTCACCCACGGCGACTCCGAGTCTGATGTTTGATTGACTTATGAAAGTGAAGACAGCAACCACCGTGAGCGGAACGGCGAGTCGGAACTGGAGTAAGGAAAAGCGGCGAAGTGAGGAAACTCCGCCGGGAGGAGAAAACCGATAGATCGCGCTGGAGGATGTTGTCACTTCGGTTTTTAAACCGAGAAGTGAAACTGGCCTGATTTTTGTCTCGGCTCATCTGCTTGGACCTCGTGCGCCGGCATTGCTTCAAAAGCCATAACTTCGAATGGCACTGTGCCGACACTTTTTTTTCCGAAACAGTGCATTTCGGGGTTACGCCTGTCAGAGCAATGCCATTCGAAGTTATGATTTTTGAAACAGAGCCTTTTGAAGTTATATCTTAATTTCGTATTGCAAATTGTGAAACGAACTTCTGTTTTATAACGTCGAACGGCTCAACTCCGACAGACAGAATTGCGAATGACACTGCTCCGAAACACATTACTCCGAAATGCACTAATCCCGAAATTCATTACTCAGAATGTCACTGCCCCGAAAGTCATAACTCCGAATTGCACTGTTCCGAATTTCATAACTCTAAAAGGCACTGTTCCGACAGAAATATCTCTGACACTTTCGAAACAGTGCATTTCTGAGTTATGCCTGTCGGAGCAGTGCCATTCGGAGTAATGACTTTCGGAACACTGCATTTCGGAATTATGCCTTTACAAAATATTGTTTGTCGGAGTTGTGCCTTTCGGAGTTATAACTTTCGGAGCAATGCACGGATGTCCTTGGACCTAGTGACAGGCTCATAAACACCAAGTCTGTTGGAATTCATGTCTAACGATTTCCTCCAAACTAGAAACTGAGGTGTCTTCTGCGGTTACGAGGGGCGAACTTCTTTTTCGCCTATAGCATGAAGGAAACCTATCAGCGCAAGTCCTATCCCAAAAATAACTATCTTTAAAGTGATACTACAACATTTCGTGCGTTTTGCATGGTTTGACACTGTTGCTTTCCTATTTTTTAGCGAATTTCCCCTACAGGGAAGAAGCTATTACCGTAGGTCTCATGGTAAGACCTAAGCCCAAGACCAGGATAACTTTTCGTTTTCTGTTTTGTAATTTGTGGGTTTATTCATCGTCGCTTTGGTAGTCTGGTTAACGTTCTATGGTTTGCAATTTTCGTATAGCTCATTTATTTATTTATTTATTTTTCAACGGCTGACGCCAATACATAAATGGATACAGTAAGTGAAAACATGCATAAATATAATGCAGAACAAAATTCCAAGATGCAGTTGATATTTTACAATATATAAATAAATAGTTGATTAAATAATTCTTAAATTGAATAACAGGGAATAGGGCTACCATGCACATAACAATGTAAATACAGTGCAACAACAAACCAGAACCAAGCAAACAAGTAAGCAAAGGCAGTGTGGGTAAAACATGAACAAACATAACTCTAAGATTCATTAAGGCTAAGAGGCTAACGCTCATGTCCAACAATGTTTTGTAGAAATTAAAAATCTTGACCTGCATTTTTTATGTCTCCAATAACAAACATTTTTATTGCGTTCAATAACAGGTAGGCCCAGATCAACCAGTTCACAACACTTACTGTTGACCTTTCCATATGAACTAATGACTAAGACAGCGATAGTCAAATATGCTTCCGAATACCTTCAACCAACATTTCTTACGGCCCTGAATCTGCACCGTCAGCATTCATCATCACAATTCACTGAATTCACAACCGTAATAATTCAGAAACTCTCCATCAAACTGATTGTACCACTGTACTCTCCTGCATGGTTATTCTTCTTCCTCATCGCCGGCTGGACGTGTGAAGTTGTAAATCGTCACAATCACAGCTCGAGCTCGAGCTCAGTGCTAACGAAGGTGCAGTTGAGCTCATTAACCATCGCAGCTCTGATCCGACCTCTACCTTTACGTAATCACCGACGCTAACAAGATTGCTGGCAGTTCGCTGTTCGCTAGGTGTCATTTGTAATCGTTTCATCCTTGTGAACTGTTTTATTCGTTTTTTATTAATCGTGATATTTCTGCAGAATCATGTTCTCAGGTGTTAAATTATTTCTGGGGACGAGGTTCTTGGGGCATGTGGGTAGAAGAAGGAAAATGGTGGAAGCAGTTATCTCCTATACTCTTATATGAGTAATGTTACCGTGCTTGCTTGCTTGTTTGTGTGCTTGTATATGCTTGCTTGCACATTAATCTAAAAAACGGCTCCGACGATTTCCTTCAAAATCTGGAAATAAGTAATTTATGACTCAAAAACGTCTTTTATGCAGATTACTTGGCTGGAGAAAATCTATTAACGTAATAAATCGAATTTAAAAGTTGTAAAATTTTAACACTGGCCTTATGGGTTGCCATGATAGCAACGAACATAAACAAGGAAAGTGTAAACAAATGAAGTAATCATAACAGCTGTTTGGAATCTACAGTCATGAAGGGAAAATACAGCAAATGGGGTGAAGAGTCCATGGAGCAATAAAAAAGGTTTCTATTTATCAATTTTATGACATTGAAATATTTTATAGTAACTGGATGAACTGGATACATGAAATAACACCGAGCAAGGCTCGGTCCACCAGGTACTTAGGCTTTAACAGTATATATTTTTTCAATGTTCTGTTTAATGATCCTATATGTCTATTTTTGATTGCAAGCTACATGATGTATTTTATGCTTGAATAACTTTGAATATCCTAAATTTATGAATCTTGGCGAAATCCCGCCTCCATATGGGCTTATTGGGTCAACACCTACATTATTAATGTAAAACAGTCAAGCCATCGATTTAAATGTGTTCTATGCCAGCACCATACAACTCAGTTCAGTAAATCAAAAGGACTCGATTAAATTGAATATACAATACTTAAAATTCATAAATTATTCTCATAGGTTTGCATGTTGTGGACTAGATGCCCTAAAATACTAAAATGAATTATTAAGTTTTAATTAAATACAACGTTTTATTACAATTATAAACCCGGCAATGGGAATTGTGACTTATTAGAACCATGGTGGAAGTATATGCTTCCACCACAATTAGAACAATAATGTGGGATCAAGTACAATTAACAGCACTTATTATTACTAAATGCAGTAATAATTTGCTTGTCATAAATTAGGCCTATATTTTAAGGAGCGCAGTGATTAAATTTGCCATGGGAATTAATTACATTGACGGTTCCTTCTGTTTTAATTATGAGAGTCAAAAACATCGACCTGTTTTCGTAGCTGAATGAATACCGGGTATTGAAAAAAAACCTTAAGATTTTGAAAGATTATGCTCATTACTTACATTCTGTACTTGACTTGGTATTGGAGTTATTTTGTGGCAAAATACTTACAAAAATATACCTGATACCTGAACAGACTCAGTTTGTTCAATGCTCTTGTAACGCACAATAATAGCAAAATGTTTAACGATACGGAATATCACCAGGCGTTCTTAATTTAGGTAGAGAAGATTATAAGAAAATGTTAACTGTAACCCTGATTACAAAACTCGAAATATGATGCTATTTAGTCATATACTCTTCCTAAACCGGGATTGTCTGGAGTTATGTAGAGATACCTCCCAACGATGCTTTCATTTTGTTTTTGCTTTTTACAACAATCAGCTGATTGTTTTATTTGTGTCAGGTTAGACTGACAACAATGAACAACTATCGATGTATCGAACACATTCAACAATCGATTGGGGAAATGAGCGATATGCAACAATGCAGTGCAATTTATAATAATAACCGATAACCACTCTCGATGCAATCGATAGCTCAACATCGACCCTGACGTACACACGTATCCAATACATTATAAAAGGTCCTCGACATCAGCTGATTGCTGATCCTTATTCTCCCTAGGACGAAAAAGAGCTTATATAGACCCACAACACGTGTAATGAAGACTGTTGTATAACGATTGGTGTAATTTCATTAAAGTAATGGGCTATGATGAAATAATTTAATGGTTGAAAAGCACCAATTCGCAGCGGTATATAACGGAAATAGTATATTACGTTACTAGGCCGGAAGTATTGTTTTGCCGGACGAGCATGATAGTTCCCGCGCGAGCTAAAGCGAGTGCGGGATTTTCATGCGAGTACGGCAAAACTACCCGGCCGTTTATCGTACAATATTTTTCATCATACTACGCAAAAAAAAATACTTACAATTATAACGTAGTCCTCTCATAATCATACGTTTCTCGTTTGTCAAACCTTCAAACCTAACCTCTTACAAACAGAACTAACATTTGCTACGGATGCAGTGCTGCCAATAAATTCCTCTAAAAATAAACCAATAAACAAGCATTGAACGTCGGTTTGCTGTAAATGAGCTGATTGTTTACTTACGTTCTTTCCGGCCTAGGTCGGATAAGAGTTTATCCGGCCTAGGCCGGCAAAGGGTAACTTTCTAACCAACAAAAAGGAACTGAAAACAGATGTTTCTGTGTTAGTACCGTATGATGAAAAGGTATTTTTGAAACATCCTGTTGTAACTCTTTACTGGCGATCCACGTATCCGAATGTCTTCTTTGTCACACAAAGTCGAATATCTCTATTGTAACCTGCCAGTTGGAGTTACATAACAACCCGATTGCTGGAGACCTTTTACAACTTCACATTGCGCCTGCGAATGTCGAATCACTGTGTGAATTACCTCTTGACATACATCGCCTCCTAATGATCTGTTGTAGCCTAGACACAGGGTGTGACTGTGAACAGCCTGTTGTAGCCTCGACGCGGGGTAATGAGGTGTGCGAGGCTGCGGCTGTAAAAATGTAATTAGCACATGCGTATGTGTTTGAGTGTGGGTCCGTACGTAACTGACGTATAGGTGTTTCGACAAGGGAAATAGTCCTACTTATTTGTATTTAGGCTTCAGTATGTCGCACATTTTATATTTGATCCGATTTAGCACCTCGTAACATTTTATGAGTTATTGCGATCTATAATTCTTGGAAGAAAATAATACATAGCAGTAGTAACATTTTGAAAGACGCGTCATTCTGACTGTAATCTTATGTAATGAAAGGAAAGCACAATCAATTGTTGACATTTCATCGACGATAAATTGCTTTTAACTCAGCAATGTAGATGTTTTGACGCTTTGAACCGTATCTATACTCAGTTCCACGTTCACCTTTCAGTATAGAATTTCCATAAGCTATGTATTTCATATGCCATTTTAAATTGTACTAGCCAAATTATGTTACAATCAGCTGATAATTTCATTACATGTTGTTATGTATATTTGTAAACAACAAATTCCACATTCACCTTTCAGTATGGAATTTTCACAAGGCGACACTAAAAATTTTCATTAGCCATGTGTTTCAAATGACAAATAAGGTTGTACTACCCATATTAAATAATAATCAGCTGATGATTTTGTCATCACATGATACAGATTTAGTAAACAAATACACTCTGCAAAGGTAATAGAATAGCTATTTCCCATAAGGCCTGTAGAACGTGGAATTGAGTATAGGAAAGCTATCTCCCATTATGGTCTGTACTGAAAGGCAAATGTGGAATCTAGTATAGACAGTGTCACAAATAAAATAAATATATTTGTGATTGTGCTATCTTACTCAATTTTTATTTTGATTTGATGAACATGATCTCGATTTCAGTAAATTACATATATTTATATCAAAGAGATTGTTAAAACCGATTGCTGGATGCTCGGATTGCTGATTGCTGAGTGTAAATTTTCTCTTATGTTTTCATCTCAAACGCTTTTCCTACTGTTGTAAATTTAATTTGCGATAAAATTTATGCACCTACTGACTGACATCTTGGCTCCGTAATATCAGGAACCCAACATCGACATCTCCCGAACAATCGCCCCTTCACGTGAGCGAGTGAGGAAGGATGGAAGGATGCTGCGGAAACGGGATAGGAAGCGCTGCAACAGGAAAATAAACAGAGGATGCGTTTAATTTACCGCGACCAACTTGGGTGATGCAACCGTCATGCAACCGTGCAACGTGCAACCTGCAACCAGACAACCAGACACGCCATCGGCCGACGTGCTAATTAACGATGGACTACAGGACTATCATTACTGCGGTGGTGGTTGGAGGTTGCGTGTGTCTGGTTGTAAGGAGAATCTCGTTAGATGAATCATTAAAACGTGGTGTGGCATGATTGCTGGTGCTAGCGTTATATTCAGTCTGGTTGGGGCGGTTTTTGATTTGCGGAGTGAAAAACATCCAATGGTTGGTGTGATCTAAGAATTTTACTCGTAAACGATGTCGCTTGAAGACACTCAGTTGGTAAGGAAAACTACAAGGTTTTTAATTGGATGAACAGAATTATTCGTTACCAAAGATGGCCATGGCTGTGGTAAAGGGGTAATATTAAAAAAAGTCAATCTTCGACTGTGACGTATTTCATTTTTTGGAATTTGGAGACCCAATTTACCCGGTCATAGGCTTGCAGGCTAATTTAGGCATGTTGATTTAAAAAATAATCTGGTTGCAGTTTATCTCCATACTCGACATGTTTTGAATGGATTAATGAAAAATCGTCGTTATTATCTTGGTCGAAGTAGATTGTTGCTAGTTCAACTCATCGATGTAAATAAGTACACTGGTTTGGTAACTCAGGCCCTCGGATGAAATACTCAGGCCCCACGACGCGAGCCGCCGGCAGTGGTTGCGTTTAAGATTTTGCAGGGGCGATGAGGCGACGCGTCTTTTGTTGGCCAACTTGTACTGACCGTCTAGTTTAATATTAATTGTAATTACTTATTAGTTACAGCATTACATCTATCATAGCAAGTTTTACTCGTAAAACTGCTCCCAAGTACGTGCGATTTCAATACAGTTAACAATACAGTTTCGCGCTTTTTCCCCCAACGCCCCTTCAGTTCGGCCCGGCTGCAACCCCAACGCACAGCTGCGTTGGCTCGGAAATGACTACACGAGCCTTACGGGGAGTGTGCTATCCAGTTGTATTTATTTACATCGATGGTTCAACCTTTCAACCTCGTGGGATAAAGTTCGATGGCAAGCCTTTGATTATTGTTCATTTTGGCGATCCACGTATCCGAGGGCCATGTTTCCTGCATTATTTAACCTGTCATGTAACAAAACAAACGATACATACAATAACTAGACCTACGTAACTTTCAAGCAGAACAAATTACAAGACACAAACACATCTACATATACTCTCGAACGGTAAAGGAAAAGTAAGTGATCTTTCGGAGACCTGCTGCCGCTTGGAAAGTGAAGTCAAGTCGCCAGTCGCTACGACCAGTCGGACTGCTGATTGCTCCTAAACCTCTCCCGTTTCGGAGCAAATCTGCATAACGGCGAGCGTTGACCATTTTTGGAGCCTCCGCCATCTGTCAACTGCGGACGTGTCTCAATCCCGCAAGGCACCGCCTCCGTGTCTCCGGGAAGCGACGACCTTTGTGCGTCATCTCCCCAAATTATCCTAATGTCCTCGGGCGGGTTTCTCTAGGCCCTGTTGTCCCATCGACCACATAGTACAATAGACAGAGCACAAGAAACCACGACTTGAAGTCTAAATTTGCTTCTAGTCCCTATGCATGAAAAAAACAAAGTACTTAAAAAATTACAAATATGGTATCAAATTAAAAGGTCTGAATCTCAGAATAACTATAACCTACCAAATATAAATGGCTTACAGGTAGTTTACAAATCGTAAACACTGATAACCTAGAAGCTTTTCCTGACATTTTTTGAAAGAAGCTGCCGCCACGGAATACACCTGTAACTTTCCTGTTATGTGTAAACTGCCTCTAAACCATTTATAATTGGTACCATAGTAATTGTGAGATTCCGACCTTTAATTTGATACCACATTTGTATTTTTTAGTATTGACTTACTTTTTATGCAGGCGCCACACAGATAAACTCTCCCGCAGTAACTAAGTTATCGACCAAACTACTCAGCTAATTTTTTCAAAAAATAGGATGATTTAAAAAATTCAACTCTCTAGCAAAAATATCCAACGTTTTTTATTTTGCCTGACCAAAAAATAAAATACACCCGTTGCAGCAGACCTGCATACTCAGCGAATTTCAAATGCAAAAGAACATAATTCAATGCAACATAGCAAAATTTGACATGTTTTTGTAATCTCCATAAGAATAACATGGGGAATGAGTATGCAGGTTTGCTGCAACAGGTATATTAAAACTGGTTGGTTTTAATTCATTATTTAGTAGATCTTGACTAAAAGAAGCCATATACCAAATTTTATCAAGAAATGTTAAAAAATAAGGAAGATATCGAATTTTTTTAATTTCCCATAAGGATAACATGGGGAATGATTATGCAGGTTTGCTGCCACAAAAATGGAAATTTCGGGGGTTTTAGACTAAAATACATTATCATCTAGATGAAGCCACAAACCAAGTTTTATTAAGATATGTTGAGAAATAAGCAAGATATAGAATTTTACTTATTCCCCATAAGGTTAACATAGAGACAACGTACTGTGTTTACCACTTTCAATATCTCGGTAACCAATGGACATAGAGCAGTGATTCAAGATACTAAATTGTTTGTTTTTTTGAGCTGAATTACAAGGTGCCAACAAAAATTCGATAAATTTTCTTTTTCTATGTAAAAAACTCAAAAAACCCACTTTTGGGGGGGGGGGTTTATCCCCCTCTACCCCCCCTTCCGATGGTCCGATCGAGCTGGTTTACGAACTCGTCTAATTGATTACCACTTTACATGTCTGTACCAAATTTCATTAAGATCGGACCTTATTTACGGCCGCTATCGTGCTTACAGACACATATATATATATATAGATAGATAGATAGATATATATATATAAATTTGAACGAATGGTGTTTTTTGCTTCTGGTGGCCCAAAAACGAAAAGTTATCATGGTCTCGGGCTTAGGTCTTACCATGAGACCTACGGTAATAGCTTCTTCCCTATAGGGGAAATTCGCTAAAAGTAGCAGCCGACCCAGGGGCAGACTGGGTACTCCATTAGGGCGTAAACCTTGACTAGCCTGAGGCGCACAGGGGGGGGGGGTCTGGAGGGACGGAATACCCCTGAGGTCTGCAGGGGACCCGGCGGTCTCCCCCCCAAAAAATACGGAAAATTGCATCCTACACATACGATGATTTGATGCTATTCTGACAGTAAGTTTCCAAACAAAATACAAATGATTTTTTTTAGGTTCTTTCGTATTATATTTATGTACTTTCACTATTTTCCTATGCATGCATATAATATAAAATCATGTGCTTCCTGTTTACAACCTTCAACTGCTGTACAATGGCGCTGTAAATACAGAATTCATATAAAATTTTCTATGATATAATTTAATTAACACATTCAATATGTTGTTAACAAACAAAAATTCATTAGGCCTATTGACTTAAACTGGTTTACCACTGAATCAAGCCAAAACTGTTAGCCTAATAATTATTGAAATAAGTTATATTTTTCTGATTTAACTGCCAGCTAAGAAAATAAAATAAACTATAATTTTTCATCATATTTTATCAATTTTTTGTTCTCATAATTTTTTAAGATTAATTTTATCAAGATTAGTTTTGTTTAGGCTTAACGTTATTAAGATTGGTTTTGTTTAGGCTTAAAACTTTGTCAGATTTTGGAATGACGACACAGAAATGAAAGTATGAAAAAATGTATATTTTTACAACAACTGAACTAATTACACAAATGACAGATCTAAAATCATCTTACAAAGCTTACTTTCATCAGATAATTTGATAAACTGCTTTAATGTCTTTGAAATGTATAAGTAACTTTTTGTTTGTAATTTACAAATTTGTAAGTTAAATTTACAAACTTTTAATTTTGTAAAAGTAGTGATTCTACAATACTACTCACGTCCATGTATCCTGTGTAATGAATATCAAAATAAATTGAAGAGTTTGACTCAAATCAGTTTAGAAATATTAATTATTGACAGCTCACACTCTTCACTAGTTTTTAGTTTTACGTTTTCGTGACTATGGTTTCCCACAGACGACACCGATGCAGTGTAGTTTTCTCGAGTTCGGCGTGAAATGACGCAGGAAGCGGACAGCTGCTTTAAGTCGCTCAGACCACAGAGTAAAGTACCTCCTACTCGGTCGGTACAGCCCAGAGACAGCCTTATGGAACGCAATGGACGGCTTTTTTAGTTCGTGGCCTAGTAGTAAGATGTCGTTGTTCAAGAGAGCTCTTCTTCTTCTTCAGAGCGACAACCAATCAGAGCAACGACAGCAAAATGCCAACTTCCTTTTCCGTTCCCCCTACTTCTGTATGAGAATAAACAAAAACAAGTCGAGTTTTGATTTCCTTTGTATAATTAAGATGCCTCAGCAACTCAAATCTTGTGCCGTATTTGGCTGTAAATCAAAAGAGATTAATGTTGATCATAGTTATTATTTAAACTGTGTACCTAATTTTTTTGTCTTTCCACCAAATATTGACAGGTAGGCTAAGCATTGTTTTAAAAATGTTACCTTTATATTATCAAGCTGAAAGGTCTTACAGCCTAGCCTGACTGACTTTTCGGTTTTGTAATGTCCATTACAAACAAACGATGTTTTGAATAATTGAATTAAAGTAGCCTTATCTTATTTAGCATTTCCTACTGGAACAATTTAGAGTGATTACAGCCTTGTCAATGAATGGTGAAATCATTCGTTGGCTTGTACCTTTAGGCCTAACTTACAAACCAAATCATATTTCCAAACCAAGTTTATGTAATGAAGAGAGATCTGCTTTTTCTAATACTCAATTAATTTTATATCTGCTTCCGTTACAATATATAATTTAAGGTTGGATTTGATTTTTTACAAAACATATTCCTTTTATTGTAGGAAAGAAGCTACCAGTAAGCTTACTTACCTACTAAATGCTATTACGTTATGGAAGTCTTTGATGTGCTGTGTACCTCAAAACTATCAACTACGTCATCTGATATAGATTATTTTAACTTTAAAGTTGTAATACCAGCCACAACCTCTTGAGGAGTTGACTTGGCTGTCAATCAAAAATAGGTATTTGAGGAAAGTACCTCACTGAAAAAATTGGGTGGTTAAATTGTTGAGAAAATAAATAATGCCGTTATTGATATTGGTAAACGTACAAAATAGGCCATGATGTTGTCCAATGTTATCTCATAAATACTTGAATAATATTTCTTTGCTAACCTTTTTATAAATGATAAACTAAGGCCTGCTCTCACCCCTGAGCAGGCCTGTGTTAAGGCCTAGCCGATATTAGGCCTAGCTGTTAACACATTTGAACTTACTACCATAATTTATGTACCAGTAACTTTTTCTTTTGTTGCATTGAAAAAGTATTTTATTTGAACAAGTATAACTTATATGTATGTTACTTTTTTTCATTGATAAGTTATTTGAGGCTCTTATTGATACCGATAAAAATTTTTGGATTTTTATGAATGGAAGGAAAATGACATTTATTGGCTCATGGCTAGCTTAGTGAAAAAAATGGTAATATTATTTCTATGAGAATAACGCAAGTAACTTGAAATGTTTCGAAGACAAAGCTGATTACACAAGAAGATCTAAGATCAATTTAAGAAATCATTTGTTTGGTATATCAATTGTTAGATGATCAATTAAAAGGCCTATGAAATCTGAGAACATTTATAATCAGCCTTAAATATTAATAATATTGAAAATCAGCCTGTTTTCTGTAATAATCAGCCTTCTGTAACAAAACCTGGTCCATGATAAAGTCCTTAAAGTAGTTTTAGCCGTTCAAATAACATAAAACATCAGGTTATATGGGTAGTTAAACTAATTTATAGGCTAATATTATCATTACTCAGAATTTTGATATTGTTTCTTGAGCTTCCTATGGCCCTTGTTCCTTGAACAAGGAACAAGGGCCAATGTTTTCTATGGCCCAATGTTTTTCTTGGATTATTTCAAACTAAACTGTAAACAGTAGAACCTTGATAGGAAGACATTTATAACACAAAAACCTAATGAACAAGAGTATTTTTCAAATCCCCTTGAAATTGTCATGACATTATTTGTCTTGATAACATGAAGCTCAATAAGAAGAGTTCCTTTCAAAACCATACTGTTTTTAATATTTCTTTATATTGAAGCTCTATTGATAAGAACTCTACATTGATAAAAAAATCTGCTTACTCAACAAATTAAAAATAATTTTATAAACATTTCAACACAGCACTAGGGAAAAAAGCTCTGACTCCATAGCCTGTAGGCTAACTTTGTGCTTAAACGTGATAGCTTCTTTTTCTCTGTAAGGAAATTTAATCAAAAAATTTAAAAGAAAAGTAATTTTAAAATTTTGTTGGTGTTATGATGTTACCTACTTTAAACTCAAAAGCCCCTAAAATTGGTGCCCCCCTAAAATGGAGGTAGAATGTTCCGAATTATTCCTCAAATTAACCTGCCAATCAGATAATGTAAGAAAATCACCGTAAAATTTAAAGGAAATTGGATTATAATTGTGGCCTCTAAGAGTGTAAAATCCCCTTATGATGATTTATTTAAGATTTATCAATCCAGTGACAAGACCTAACAGTAACTCTTGACGGTATGATGTCTTCGTGATGGTTTTATTATTATTTGATTTTTCGCTACTCATCACTAAATATACAAAAAAATAAATAGTTTTTAGAACGATATATTTCGGTCTTGTTTCCAAGACCATCATCAGTCTTATTCTAAAATTATTATAAAAATAATTAGTAAGACTGATGATGGTCTTTGAAACGTTTTTTTTTTGTATATTTAGTGATGAGTAGCGAAAAATCAAATAATAAGACCTAACAGTTTATTTAACCTACCTTGGTTTGACTACAGGTCTTATGAAGACAATTTTTATTCTGTTCAGTAAATTCACATTTTTGTTGATAAATCTATTATTTTTTAGCTGAAATTCTGGAAGGGTCCTTAAAATTGTTTTATGTTCATTTTCAATACTAAAAAATATAAATTTAATAAAATAGCATGTGGGGTTCATATGAACTTTTTGGGTCTGAAAACCCCAAATTTGGTCCTATCTTAGAAAAGTCCTATACTAAAATTATCGTACAATTCTCATAGTGTAATGTTAGGTGTTGAGCTCGTGTCCTTATCACTGATAGCTATCAGATACCACACTCACTGATACCACGGATCGTACCTCACATTACACTAGTCTTTAGTTGTTTTTCCCCTCCTCGAGGAATTAAAATTTTTTCCCCCTATTTGAAAATTAGGTAAATTTTTTATGTTTTTTGAGTTTACAACATACAAGGGATTATTTTCAATAAAATTTGTTTACGTTAATAAAATTAACCTAAAATGTTGGAATAACCCAGCTAAAATATAGTGTGAATGTAGCCAGCCAGCCCCGCCGCGCGGCACAGCCACAGACAGTCAATGTCGTGAACACTAATATAATGGGGCCTATGATAACCTAGTAAAAAATGTATTGAGTGTCAAAGAGCTTGTCATTACCATACCGAGGGTGTAAATTTAAGGTGTATGCGGCCTAAAATAGTCGAGTTAAGTTTGATTATAGTGAAAGCTTGCGATTGGTAGGGGTATTCTCGACGCTGTAGACATTAGGGTTCATACCGCAGGGATGAGAGTAAATGTATCTTAAAGTTCATGTAAAGGTGCAACTTTTAAGCCCAAATTTATTAGATTCGGTCAGTAAGTACCTAAGTTATTAGCAATTTAAAATTTGTCAACCAAGTTTCCTCAGAATTGAATAAATGTATACATTTTGGCTAACAGTAAACGTATTAAGGTAAAACCTTAGTATATTTTAATATATAATCCTTTGGTTCGACTAGTTAAAGGGTAATATACAAGTTTAAACCTTTAATAACATATAATTTTACTTTAACAAGGGCTAATAACGGCGCGAAAACTCATTCCAACAGAATATGCCACAAGGAAAAATTTGTGAAATCCATGTAAAGTGTGTAATTAGGTTATGAATGTAATTTTTCTAAACTAAACACTATTTAAGACTAGAATAATAAAAATTTGAATCTTACAGCAATCATAATGGAGGAAAAATTCCCTTAATAGCTCATTTTTAAACATTTCTGACACGTATACTAACCATATGGTATTAGTTGACATATGATACTATTGAAGGTAATCAATTGAAAAAAGTGATAGTTACTGACGATTTATACTCATTCAGACTATTTAATAAGAGTTTTACTAGATTAGGGATAGTATTTTCGGTCCAACAAATAATTTAAAAAAAATTTTAATTCTCGGATTTTTTAAAGGTTTTAACATACCTGTTGTAGCAAATCTGCATACTCATTCTCCATGTTATTTAATGGAATTTAATTTCTTTACTTTCACATTTTTAACATTGTTTTATAACATTATTAACCCCCCACCCAAAGGCTGCTTAGCAAGTACAATTATTTAAAACCCCTCCCCTCCATTTTTCAATGACACAATTTCAGTGATAATCAACCCTTTATGGCTCCCTGAAATAAAGTGAATCTTCACTGATAAAGAATGCTTAAAGTTAAATTGAAGTAAAAAACGACCTATAACTTAAGCCCTTCAAAAGTTTAGGCCTGATCAACGCCGACTCTACTACAGCGTTACTATAGCATAGATAGTAGTAGTAGGAAGCAGTAGCAGTAGAGGCAGCCTACTACCAATTTGTTTTTTTCCAGCAACCTTTCAAGAACCATTCTTCATCATGCCCTGTAAAACCTTTTCCGAAATACCACAATAATGGATTTTTTTAACACTATACCACAATAAATCTATAATATAGAGGAATTATTGCTTGAATTCTGCTCTCCATTTCTCATGATGACTATAACTTTGACACCAACAATGCATGTGAAGGTAAGCTCATAATTATTTACACCTTAATAATAAACCAATTCTCTGTTATAATTGATCATTATGCAAGGCAAGGATTGTTAGAAAATGTTTTCATAATTATCATGAATCGTCACGTAGGCCTAACACTGGTACTTTCCCAATGTGTAGAGATAAGATACTGCAGTGCATATTCCCAACTTACTTTTAAATACCTTATATTTAAATAAATAAAAAATTATAAACTGTTTTAAATTTAAAATACAGGGTTTGGCAAAAGTCTGGAATATATTAAGTAACTTTCATTTGATTTTGCAGAAAGTAATGAAACTTAACAGTTGTGTATCTATTACAAATACAAATATTTTGGCCTATTTTCTCAGTTTTTCGCACGATGAGGGGACGGTCCACGCTGGAAGTTTTGAAATTCTTAAATGTAAGCATACCTCTAGCTATACCTCATTTTAAAGGTCTTAATCAGTAGATCATGACAGCACAAGCCACGCCTCAAAAGGTTAATCCAATCAGAAGTTACAGCTCCTCAACGATTTTAATGTTGCCCACTAAACTGTATGCGATAGTTAAGAAAAAAAGTCTATTAAGCACTCGGAACTATATAGGTGAGTTTTAGATACATGTATTTTTCATTAAAAAGGATACTTTGACGTATTATAAAATCTACAATTAAATTAGGCTACACTGTTTCGAGTGCTTTATTAGTAATTAGACTGTTCTCCTTACTTTTTGCTTAGAGTTTAATGGCCAGAACATTAAAATCATTGAGGAGCTGAAACTTATGAATGGATTGACTTTTTGAGACACGGTGTGCGCTGTTATGAATTTTGAAGACTTCCAGCATGGGACGTTATTTGGTCTTGCGAAAAAATAATAAAATACGTGAAAATATTTCTATTTATGACTAATAATGCACAACTGCAAAGTTTCATTACATGGACCAAAATAATTTAGAAGCTATTTCATATATTCCAGACATTTGCTGATCCATGTATAATTAAGTTAGATTAATGATATAAAAGATTTTAATTGTTTTTTGAGTAGTTTTTTTTTCAAGTAAATTTGTGAAATTGTATCGATATCCTCGTCCAAGATTAGTAAGTGTGAGCAAGAATGAGAAACGATTACGGTGATACCGTACATTAAACCATCTGTGTGGCACACTTATTACCATAGTTTTGGTTTAGCTTAAACTGACAAGAGTACCATATTTTCGGTTTAGCTTAAACTGACAAGAGACCAAATATTTCCTATAACACATAAAACATACTACAAGTGGCAGAAAATGAATGGTAATGCTGATAACAGGTCTACACTCTTGTCGAAAAAAGGTGAGATCAAACGAGGGTGTTCAGCATGATGCACTTGGCAAGCCTCGTTCTACCTTACTCTCGTAAGGCCACATACTTCAAACCCACATATTCCTATGTCAATTAACAATTTATACAGTACTTAGTACAGTTATTGTCATTTCATAAATCATGGTAATTATAATCAATATAAAATTGTTATGTGAGAAAAAATGTATATTTAAAAAAATATTGTAATACATCTGTGTTTTTTACAGTAAACAACAACCACTTTCCTGAAAACATGATCAAAACTTTGAAGACGTTAGATGTAAACTGATCACAGAAAAAGAAAGTCTTTGAATGCATCAAAATGAAGAATAATATAAAATGTTTACGTTCAATGAAAAATTAATGATTAAACTTTTACTTTTGTAAAAACATACGTTACAATATACTCATTATACGATGATATATAATATAGGCCTATGCAAAGTCAATGCTTGTGCGCTTGAAAATATACTTTTTACTTTATCATCTGCATTTATCTTCTGATTTTCTTTTGTATCTGTATAGAGACATCCCCTTCTGGTGATATTTTAGAAAACCCATTTTTGGAGAGTTTCATGCCTCAAATCTGGTTTTTAAATCTGAAAAATAATCCCAAAACAGATCTCAATAATGTATTAATACATGATAAAAAGATTAGCCTACCTTTTCCCTGTACTGGCATAAATATCTAATAATTAATTGGTTCCGATGTTTTTTTTATATACTATATTCTGTTGATTTTATACTCAACACCCTACTTTATGAAGGTTAACATAAGTTTAACGTTTTTTACCTAAACCTTCTTGAATTCATGAATGGTTTTTCAATGTATAATAAACATCAAAAGTAGGCTATCTTTCAATTTGCACTAACAGATAAACTTAGAATATTACAAAACTAGAATACAGGCCACTGCCTGTAATTGTTTTTTTTACTTAAAATTTCCATAAATCATGATAGTTGCAAATGCTTTGAAACATATAGTTTGTAATTATTGTTAATCAGTAACGGAATGTTTATAATTAGAGATTAAATAGTTTAGGCCTACTAGTCAAAATTCAATTAGAAAATATTGAGGGTTTGTTTTCAATCCTTCCTGCAATAAAAAAAATTTTAATAGATTTGGCTACATTTTGTTGCTATTCAGTAACCAACAAGGCAATTTTTGGTACAACCATAAAAACTGAGTGGCTGCAAAAATAATTAAATTGTAGGAAACTGTGTCTTCTTCCAAGTTGCACCACTTGAGTTTTTTTCTGTGGGAATAATAGTAGGCCTATTCAAGATATCCGCCCAACACACAATATAACGCCAATTCAGTAAAATGATAAAAAACAGCAAACTTAGTGGCCCCAAGCTCCAATGCATCCAGCAACATGAGTTAGGGCCTATGGAAATTCAACTGATATAAATCTATTTTTTTTGTTACCTTAACGATTCTTTGACGTCTTGTATGGGACTAGTCTGAATAAGTCATTTGCTATAACAATCCTATTTAATTTTTATGGTCCTTAACACATTCGCTGCGTACCACATACCAGTATGTGGTCCGCGTCGCGACCCGAGTGCGGGCCACATACCGGATTGTGGTTACACCATTCACAAGGATTCAGTTTACCGTGTCCCAGCACTTAGCTCGGGAACGTTGATTCGTTGCCCGCATGTGGTTCGGAATACCTGCTTTTCAGTTGTGTACTTCGCTGTATATACCAGTATGTATATATGTGGAGTAAGTACCTATATTTATCCCGGCACATATAGGTATTTTGCTGCCGCAGTGAATGTATTAACTATTAGAAATTAGATTCAAGCCTAACTTAAACGTGCTGCCATTAATATTTATTTCATAATAAATTAAAATAAGTTTTATTGTTGATAAAAACATAGTTGGTCCTGGCATGTATATACATAGGCTAGATTTGGCAGTCTGAAAACAAAATTTTGGCTCTCTAAAATGATTAATTTGTTAGACTCAAGCAATTAGATACTCTCTGCACATTAGGGTGTCTCCTTAAGTGATGGCCTTTTTGAATTAAGGTTTGAATCTGATGGTCAAAATCTATCAGACGCATCAAGAAATTTCCCTGACTTAAAGGAAAAAGCAGCCTTTGTGCAGATGGGCTAATAAGTCAAGTTCAAGAGTAAGTTTTTGTTAGGCGAGGGCAGGACTTTTTTCACTTAAATGCGATGCTTCACTGATTAATTAAATTAGGGAACTATAATTTTTTTAAGCACAGAAAGATGACACGGACATGTGAACTTTAGAAACTTGGTAGATTATGACGGCTATAGTCAGGATTTAAGGACTCTGTAGGCTAATGTTGCCTATTTAAGGGTCCTAAGAGCCCTCGCGAGTCTGCTGTTAACTTATTCATCAGATAATTTTTAAGGAATCCATAGTAACAAGAAATATAATTAAAATATTAGCATTTTCTCTAGTTTTAATCTTGATCCAGATGAAGACTGGTTGGCCCATCCAGGGATTACTTCGGAGGAGTTGATTTTAAAGTCTAGTATTAAGATTGTACGGTAAGTATGTAAAGAATGTAGGCAAAAGTACACAATGATCATGTAGGGGGTATGCCTTTTATATCTTCTACTATCATCACTATTATTACCCATTTAGCCTGTTGTTTTAGGGAACTAACTTTCATATTCAATTTAACCTATTACAAAAGTAACCTAACTTAAAACACTATACTTACAGTTTGTTTTTTAGTACATATTATACAGATTTTAACAATGCCATATCTCATCCAATTATATTAGGGATTTTATCGTGATCAAAACTTTCAATAACCTTTGTTGATTTATCTTAAAAATAATATCACGCTTCATACTAATTTAACTCTCATCCATTCATCCGATCCATGAAAGTATTAAATCAAAAGTAAACAAATAAAATGAAGCTAGGCAAAGGCAGACGACAGATGACAAGAGGCGCCGTTTTTTTGTATTTTTTGCTAGATTAGTTCGTGGCCTAGTTGCCAGGCAGCGCTGCTGATTGAGCCACGGAGTTAACAAGGGACTGGCAACTCTTAACGAAGTTATTATTACTCTATGGTCGGTAGTAGGCTTAGGGGTACACGTACGAGAGACCAACGAAGTTATTATTATTACTCTATGCGAGAGAGAAGAGCTGCTTTGCTCACGCTCTCGCTTGTCGGCAGTGTCAACTTCAGGTCTCACACCCGACTTAATGTTTTGCTATTCACTGCTGAAATTCTCACTTTGAGATTTCCTCTCGCTTTCTAGAAATGTGTCTAGGGTCATTGTTTGAATTTTCACGATTTTTTTTTGAACGAGGGCGCAAAGATTGTAATATTGAGAAGGCGTATCGGCCAGTCGGCCGGCGGGCCGGCGGGCCAGTCCGCCCCTGAGCCGACCCCTTTTTTCATGTCATGTTTTAAAGTTGAATAAAAACTAGAATCTTTATCATTTTTTAAAATAGAAAAACAATTTTTGAAATATGATTGATATTATTACTGTTAACAACTAAAGGACTTCACATTTCAATTTCAAACTTAAGCCTCAATGGTATAAACTACGAGTTATTTGAAACATGCGCACTGTCAGATTACGCGGTTTTAGGCGCCGTTTTATGTTTCTATACCCAGACAATATGGCGGCCCAGGCTTCACTTGCTGTAATGCAAGTAAGATAGCTAAGTTCCGTCTATTTCTACTATGTGGTCGTTGGTCGTTGTGTTGTCCCCTCTAGCAGTTGTGAAGACTTGTGAAATTGGACACGTGCGTGGGGGAGTGGGACTTCTGGTTGTGGTTGTGGTGATTTTTTAATGAGGCATCATAAAAAGTGACTGCCGCGATAGAAAGAGAGCGTGCTGGGTTTTGGTTTATGACGCCCTACTATGGCGGCCCTAGTCCTAGAAAGTTTATTTATTTGTTTATGAGTTTCACTACATGATGAGATATTTGCCACTCCGTAAGGCCACGTCCATTTAATAAAATTCAAACCAAGTTTTGCTTCTTACCGTAACCCCTCTTTTTCCCACTTTCCATGTCATTCGACCATTAAAATTTTCATAACAATCACTCGACCTTGAGATTCCGAGGGTATTGTTAATATTGCCTAATTAGTTTTCCACACCGAACACGGACGTTGCTCAACTCTGCAATGTTGCCACACGTAACACGCGATATTTACACTTTTCCCTCTCGCAGGAGTAATTAATTACTTTCATTGTCATCAAAACTATAAATAAAATAGCTGGGTTCAAAGACTTAGGGCCTAATGGAGTTTTATTTTTGGTTTCACAACCAAAAATATATTATTAAACACAGTTTTTTACACAATTGTTTTATTTGATGAAGAAAATGCTATAAAGGTTTAACAAAAATATTCAAATTAATAAAAACTTGAGATATTTTTATTGTAATTTTAACCTCAAGCGTTAACTATATCCGCTGTAAATTAACTGCAATAGGTATAGACTTGCCATTCAACTAAGCAGTTAATCTAATCATCAGTATTCAAACTGCATCAGTGAAATTTAATTAATTTAATATTGTTCCTTTGCGTAACCATTTTTTACTGGTTTGTACCAAACTCTTGTAATTGTTCAGGTTATCTTTATTTGTCATATACCTATTCTTCACTTTCATACGCCCTTATGTCTAGAAAATTATGAAGGTTGCAAAAGTACACTCTCTTCGTCTCCAATACGTAGGCCCATAGAAGCATTGACTACTTAGATGACCATGTCAAAGATTTTAATAATTTAATATATAAGTAAATAATTCATGACAAAAATCTCTTCTATTATGTATGTAATTAATCGCAACTACTAATTCAATTCAGCTCTTAAATGGATTTAACTGGTTTATACTTGCCTACCCTCTTCAGGAAATAAATAAATACCCCGGCGAAGGATAAAATCCCTCGCGGTGGCAACACTGAATGGGCGCGAAGGCCACCAGGTTGGCCAACCTTTCAGTCTCGTCGAGTGAAGGATCCGCGACGGACGTATGTCAAACGGCAGCTGACCGGGTAAACAAACAAAAACGCTGAGTTTTGTGATTCTTTTCTTTTCTTGCTGAAAGTTTTCTTTGTTTTAAATCCGATAAAAAAGTGTTGTGGAAAACGGTTTTTGTGTTTTGTGAACAAGTGATATTTGGATTAGTAGGAGAACACCGGAGGTACGTTCCTAGTCGACATCCGTTTACCTATGATATTCATTCGTATCTTTTTTCACATAGGCATAACGGTTAAGATGTTGATCTTGGTCATGTTTCGAACTTGGTGTAGTGGAGGGGACATGGCGCACAAAGTTAGTTTTCTAAGGTAGCTGAAACTATTGAAATTGTTATTATTGAATAATGAATGAAATTGATGTCCAGTCCCCATAAGAAAATTGTCACTACACTGATAATAATAATAGGCCTTATTTGGAAAATAAAGTTAGCCTACTTTGATTTGCTCATGGAATTGGCCCAGGGCACAGCTTGTGTGTTAGGTTACAATCCTCGGTGAACTTGAGAATTGAAAAACGAGTAACAAGATACATTCTTTCTCTGTGACTAGGGTCAGATTAATGGTTGTGCTGCTTCAGTGTTTGTGCAAATTCATCGGTTACGTTAGCCGCCTTAATGGTTTTCATGGCTAGACTATACGTTTAATCTTCACAACGCAAATCCAGCCTATTTCAGCTTAAGTTAAATACTAAGCTGGAGTTCTTGGTTTTTAGGAGTAATAAGGCTAACTGCGTAAAAGTACTTCGTGTACGTGAAGATCTTGAGCAACGAGCAACCCAGGCATTTGAATGATCCCTGACCAACGTAAAGGGATTATCCATAATCTCGAAGGTCCTGAGTGACGTCACGCAACAGCCACCCTCTTCCAATTCAATGTGAAGTAGCGATTTTCAGTTATTTACGACCTTTCCACCAATTTTCAACCTGCTAAATTAAAATTCCGCAATCACGCTAAATTTTGCACTATTTTCCTGCATTATATGTAAAAACACAAGTAGGCCTACACATAAATATGTAAAAACAAAAGAAGCGGCTGCTGACGACCTTTGGGGTATCAGATGATAGTCAACAACAGTTCGCCAATAGCCTTAGCAAGGCCACACTAGTGTGGCCTTGGCCTTAGCCTATATCCTGAAACGAATCCACTCTGACCGACTGCTGGTAAATTCTTTGATCGACAACCCAAATGACTGTTCCGTGACGATATAAAATCATTGCAAATAAATCGCTGAACTGTAGGAACAGCCGTTTCATGTAGGCCAACAACGTCCGCGAGTTCATTTGACCGAAACGAGCGAACAGCACATTGTTTGCAGCAGTTGCGGACCGACTGACCACCCGACGGCCGGCGGAAACGCCCGAGGACTTTCCGGCCCAGTTGCGATGGTTGCGATCATTGCGATCGCGACCATATACACTACTGGTGGTGATCGACTGTGACCTGACAACAGCGTCAACATAGGACAGAAGCGCCCCGCACTGAGCAAGCGACAACCTTCTCCATCTTGCAAAAAAATGTCAATTCGGTACGGTATGTGGTTATAAGCATGGCCATCTCTAGAGGGCTGTGATAAGACAACAATCGCGAAAAGGTAATCCCACTATATAACTGTAACTCTGAAAATGGTTAATATTTACTTCTTCATGACGTTTCAGGAGGTTAAGAAACTCTTTTCGTAGTGACCCCAAGTGGTACCACTTGAAATCGGGAGGAGTTTCCTGCCGAAACGCAGTGTATTTAACATTAAATCGAAAGAAGAAGTCCAAATATTTAAAACAAATCATTCGCTATCGCGAGTTTTTAAAATACTATGCACAAGATTTTACATTTATTCGCTACAGAATCTCACATACCAACCGAAAAATTCATCCTACAATCTCTAAATCATGCACCTTCAACTATGGTATCGAGCCTCTCGAAAACTTTCCCCAAAATTCATTCAGGATAAATTTCAGCGAATCGCAAACTAAGACCACCCCCACCACTTTCAATCACCTTCGCCTTCACCAAACCGATACAGCACACTCTGCAAACCGCCCCGGGGGGTGAGGGGTGATGTAGACAGGTCAGCACCTGGGTCTGGCCTTGCGCGCCAAACCCGGTGTTGGGTGTTGGGTGTTGACAGCTGATAAATCCGCCCTGACCTTGCACACGTCACGTGGACAACGGACACAGACACAGCACTGTGGGCCAAGGTCCGGCCCCTAGCGCTACATTGAGAATGCTGATCAAAGTGCTGATGGGATTTTGATTGTTTGGCGCCTGCTGATGCTTTAATTCATTCAGCCCTACCTTTAAAATAATTAGGAATGCCTTTTTTTATTCCAATTGAACATGTGCAAACGTTTTACGATACCTAATGTGATGACTTAACGTGAACACATCGGTGCAACGCTTTCCCGAAAACACACAGGGTTTTCCGATAGGTAAACAGACCATTTGTGACGAATACTTGCGTAAAGGGGATTTCTTTCAAGTACGTTAACGGATAGACTTCAACACTACGAATAGAGAGTGGTTCTTCCCCAGCAATAATCCCACTACGAACAGAGAGTGGTTCCTCCCCAGCAATTTATGACTTTTCGGAATATGTCGTCCTGTATAGATTTATTGCACTGGACTTGTTTAAAAAATATCTTTATCCTTTATTTAAATGGATGGTTCCATCCTTTTATATCGATCCACCTGAATCCTCCAGATCCATCTGCTCTGCCGTGCTGTGCCGGACGGCCGGGATTGTGGATTGTGTGTTGTGGATTGTGGGATCCGTTTGACGGACACGGCGCGTGATTGAGGGGTTTTCGAAAGCCCCCAGCCATTATCACGACAGTTTCCCAACGCTGGAGGTGAAAGCTCTCTGGGCAGCGGCGGCCGATATTGGGGAGATTCTGGGAATGGGCTCAAGTTCGGTTCGATCGTCGGTCCTGTTATTGGGAGGAGGTATGGTGGGGTAATACTGTACCGCACGATAATGTGAGAAGCGATTTCGGAATTTAAATTACATTTTTTTATACTTTTGGTAGTCATATGAATTCTTGTTGCAAGTGTTAATTAAGCATTAAGAAAAAAATAGTCTATAATAGTTTCGCCATTCTAGAGAGACCAAAAGACGGATGAAGCAGTAATTCCGTCAATGATTATTCCAGAATGATCAAGATTAGTCCTTCTTTTTTAACAAGATTTGTTTAATTTAACAACTGGTTCAGATTTGTGTAAAGGTAGTTTACAGTAGGGTAGAAAGTCCTCACAACCTAAATTTTTACATAGTCTGAATAACTTGTTTTGGCTAATTATTAAACTTGTTAATAAATATTCCCAGATGAATTATTGACTAAACAGTGAAAGTGCCCTCTATAGCAAAATGTCGCCCATTAGATTTATTTACCAAAACTGTTTTATGTTACAGGAGCCGAGAAAATAACTCCGTTTCTGGTGAGTAATTATGAAAAACAACTTCTTAGGCCTAATTAAAATATTAAAATTCCTTCAACGCGCCAACGTAGGTGAACTTTATCAAGTTTATTTGCATGGCGAAGTTTCGATTTCAAGTAAAATGAACATCCATGGCTTATTAGAATCCAAAACGAATTCAATAAACCAAACAAGAATTCTAATATCCCAAAGTAGACGCGTAGCATTTACCTACCGCAGCCCGAGAATCGAGAATCAAGAATCAATCTCTGCGGGAATGGCGGAAGAGGAACGTAAACTAGTCGCATCACTTTATCGACTATCGAATTCGACTATCGACTGTAGGTTAATCTAGACGCTGACCTGAAACTGGAAGCGGACGAGGAAAATTGGCTGTAACACGCCAACTGGCTGGCCCAGGGTCCAGGGACTGGTTCGGAGATGCTGAATCCCGGTAATAAGGTGGTAGTTGGGTCGGTGCGCTGCCGTTCGCCAGACGTGGCTTGTACTTAAAATACCAATTTCCGATTTATTGATCGGTGATCGGTTTGTAATTCGCTTTGTGTTTGATGCTGCCCATTTGTGTATGGAGTATGAACCATAACGTGTTTACGTTGAACCGTGTAGGAATTGAAAATCACTCCCATCATAATTAGTACATGCTGCGAGCGAAGGCGTGAAAAATAATTGGTAAACTCTTACAGCTCTCTTCTATGTGAACTAGTATTAGCTTATGAAACGCAACAAATGAGGTTTTATTGAAGTTTGTTCTCTACATAAATACTCAATGGTTTCGTTTTCAAATAAGCTGCGTATATTTCCTCTTATTAGTGTGGGAAAAATTAAAGTTTCATGGATACAACTTGATTAATTTATTCGCGCGCAAAATTATGTTATAGTAAAATAAGTTTTAAGAGGGGGCTCCATTCACGAAAGATGTCGTGTTTCTATCTGCTCTTCCCATAAGGCATAAGGCTAACGTTAACTTTCAAATTCGGTATAGCCTCACCCGCTCAACCAAAATCATTATAATTTTTAGCTTATTCGAAAGAACAAATCGATTCTTTCAGTGAACAGAATTCTTTTCGAATCGAAATTTCGATATCATATTCAAAATAATTTATAAAAAATCTAAAAGTCCCATTTTTACGATTTTTTGACAGCTAAACAAAAAACTATATCAAAATCCTACCCACTGAAATAGCTAGATAATTTTTTTCTTTCAAATTAAATGAGCTGTAAATAAACGATTTTGGTAGAGCGGTTGACGTCGTAACGAATTTAAAAGTTAACATTGGTCTTATCGGAGGAGCAGGTAGTCGCGTGGGACTGGAGCCCCCTCTTAATATTAACTTCTTCAAGTATATGTGTAATTTTATCCTTTGTGGAATTTTAATTGTTGTCTATGCATTATCTAGACGAAGACTCTAATTCGTACACCATGTCACAGTCCCTGTTTATCCATCTGGAGGTACTTGAACTGAGAATCGTTAACGTACATAATTATATTTCCTGCGAATACTTAAATCACTAGTTTTATCACAAGGGTTCAAGTAAAACTTAAATAACTCGAGATTGTAGAAGCTTCCCATGATATATTTATATTTTGATTAGGACTTTTGCGGACATTTGCCATCACTAATTAGTAAAAAACAAGTTTCACGACGTTTCGGGATCTGGAATCTGATCCCGTCTTCAGGTGGAAGAAAACCTAGAACATAACAAGATTAGTAACACATGGCCAGGAAAACCTGGACAAAAACACAGCTAAAACAGAGAACTGTAAAAGCAGTCACGAAATATTCCCATGATATATTTTACTGTTTGATGAAAAAAAAGGCCAGTAGGCCTTGTTGGTAGGGGCATATTATCTTTGTTTGAAAAATAATTTTTGTATTAATGGTTACTATTACAGTACAATATTTTGATGTTAAGTATTGTTCCATTAAAATTAACATATAAAGCAATCGGTTTTCATAACGTAAACTAAGCCATCCCGAGAGACCGTCGTTGCAGCACATCCCAAGATAAACACCATGTAAATTCATGAGTGTGTGCATACATTTGCCACCAGCTGTTTGTCGACTAGTAAGGCAGGGATTGGCTTCTTTGGTACACGGACTTACTTCAACTCCTTGTAAAATATGACTGTGTAAGCTATTTATGGTAATTTACGTCCATTCATTTGTTTTCGTTAGTTAGTATTTAAGTCGACACACAGAAGGTAGGGCCTACTGTGAGAAGGAAGGAGTTCGGTTTTGTAACCTAAGTAGGTCACGATGTTACGAAAATAAAATAATCTTTCTATACAAACAGGTTTTGGAAAATATTCTGTTTTAAATTAGTTTTAATTTGAATGAAAATGTATGAAATGATCACATCTCGAACGTACTTATAAATCTACCTGTAATTCGTTTAAGTTAGTTTCAGTGTAACTTATTATGGAATAAAAAAACTTCTTTTATCATAGCTTATACTGGCCACAAATAACTAAATAACACATGCAGAATGGTGTGAGAATCATATTAAAGTTTAGACAAACCAGTTAGATTTTAAACCTGATGTCTAGATCTGTTTTTGACTACCGATACAGTTGTCAAAAAATTGTGTTATGACTGTTTAAGTAATGTAACTTCATGTTTGTCATAGTGTAAGTGACAAACACTGTCAAGTCTTAGTGTTTGATGACCTATTATTCATCAAAGTCAAAGTCAAATATCCTTTATTGCCATCAAACATAATAACATTCATTGGCTTGCGTCAAAACTAAAACAATAATATTAGTAATAATAATAATATTGATGGCAATAAAGGATATTTGTCTTTGACTTTGACTTTGATGAATAACAGGCTATTATAAATATTATGAAGTGTTGTCAGGTGTCAGGTATGGCAGCACAACAATTTTGATATAGCACTCGTAATTAATTTTGTCCTCCCCCATCAGCCACATTAATATCTCAGAAAAGCAAGGAAAAAGGGATTTGTTCTCTTACTTCTCTGTGATATCATCTAAGACTCGTTTCTACCTCAGCATTTGTCATTTTCGTGGCGGTTACAAGTTTGAATGTGCGGAGGAGACGGACCGTTGGCAATGACGGTTGCAAGCAGTGACATCATGGTACTTAACCAATCAACAGCTTCAACGGTCGGTCTTGCGGTATTGCTCACACTTCACGTCTTGCTCTCGCCGGCTTCGGTGTCTTCTTGTTGTGTCAATTGTTGTTTGGTGTTATGTGAATTCTTTCGTGTGGTTAGATTTAATCTTAAAGGTAAAACATTTGTAGCAGTAAATTCGTTCTCGATTATGATTTTTTTGTTTAGTTAGACTTTTTGTTTCATACAGTACTTACAATTATTAATGTACAATAGTTTTGTAGTTATGAACCTCATATATTTTTGTAAAAGGTATATCGGATTTAACTCTGCTTAAAAATATTTTCCATCGGTGAAACTTTTTCTTGAGGTAATTAATGTAAGGAAACCCCATTTACCCGTTTTTCGTTTAAAGTACCTGGTGGACCGAACCTTGCTCGGTGTTATTTCATGTTTACCAGTTCATCCAGTTACTATAAAATATTTCAATGTCATAAAATTGATAAATAGAAACCTTTTTTATTGCTCCATGGACTCTTCATCCCACTTGCTGTATTTTCCCTTGATGGCTGTAGATTCCAAACAGCTGTTATGATTACTTCATTTGTTTACACTTTCCTTGTTTATTTTCGTTGCTATCACGGCAACCCTTAAGGCCAATGTTAAAATTTTACAACTTTATAATTCAATTTATTACGTTATTAGATTTTCTGTGGCCAAGTAATCTTCATAAAACTTGTTTTTGAGTCATAAATTACTGAATTACAGACTTTGAATGAAATCCGCGGAGCCGGTTTTGAGATCGTTGTTCAAACAAGCAAGTAAGCAAGCACGCACGCACGATAACATTGCTCGTATTAGAGTATAAGATTCAACTTCTTCAAATTTAGATTGTTTGAATCGGATTAAAAACAACGTAACAGCTTTCTTACGCAATTAATCTCGGTGTATTGAAATGGAAGATAAATAAGATAATTTTACTGCTCCTATTAAAAAATCTATATTAAACATTGGACAGCGACCAGGTCTTTTACAGTTTAAAAACGTCCCACTAAATTAAAAGAAAAAAACAGTACAACATCCATTCACATTTGTATACTGTGCTTCAAAAGTATTTATTATACGGACTCATTTGCGTGTTTCAATCAATCTTATTTACACGGAAGGCCAGCTGTCCACTAACTTGCCCACTCAGTCTCGTATCTCCTGAGAACTTCGCAAACATCAATTTATTCGGCCGCGCAATAATTTTTCTTCCACTTTACATGTGTGTTTTGAGGCGATTCGCCAGAAAAAAGTGAATTTACCGTCGTATCAATTAACGGACAGCTGTAAACACATTAGTTTATACGCCCAGAAATATTTCTGTTCCAATATTTTATGGTCAGGGCCTTTTGGCGTGATGTCCAAAACGTATCCTCGTGTTTACAAATAACTCGGGTTAGTTTATTGCTTGTGTTGTGCGTTGTAGAATATTCTTTGCTACTGCATTTATTAAATTAATATCAACCACGTTGTTATAACCACGTGGTTATGAAAATTGTAACTGCTCACGGTTTAATCGAATTTTAGGATACATTTCGAAAACTTATCAGCTAAAAATCATTTATCTTAAAAACAAATTGGAAAGCTGCGAAGAGTTTTCTGTTTCCAACTTTTTGTGTATACTTAATGACTGCGAACTTATTATTTCATTACTCCTTATAAGTGTCAATTAAGGGCAGGGGGGTACAGTATAAGGGCTAAAACATTTTGATTTAGTGTAGCTTTTGGGATCTTTTTAAAATGGTTCTTCTTTGCCATTACGTTCAAAACGTTGAAATTTTTATTACTTCTTCCGAAATGAATCTAAATACAGTTACAGTAATCTGCAATAAATAAATTAAACAGCGACCAAAGAATAATATTCTTATAATAGCATTAGGTATTCCTTGGTCGCTGAAATTAAAGCCACTGTTTACGCACAATAATTAATTACTCTCGGAGAATAGGATTTTACCCTGTTTCCCTCGCTCGAAAGTGAAATAACCTTTTCGAAATAGCTCGGGTTAAACCAAAGGTCGTCGAAAGACACGCCGTGCCGTCGGCCAGTGTACACAACCGGCGCGGTGCGCGGCCAATGCAAATAAACGGCACCGGCAGTCTCGGTAGTTCTGGCACACGCTGTATGTTCTCGGGTGTGTTGCTGCTTAGCTTGTTATCGTTCAATCGTACTCACGCGGACACTGGTCGACATTTCTGGTAGGATTGCGTAACCGTTCCTTTTTGTTTAAACTGTTTAGTTTGAATGCGATAGAAACTGGAAGAATGGAGACAGTCATAAGCCTCATAATTAGTTTAAATGAAGTAATTTCAAAGAACCATCTCCTGTAGTTTAGTCGCTGGCAGCTTATGTAAAGTTAATATGAATTTCGACTTGGAGATTTTTAAGAGAAACTTATATCCAAGCACGCAAATTTAGATACCAACAGATGCCCCAGGTGCTGGGGTGCTGGTTTACCTTCCAGAATCCCGAAATTTTGAAATTTATCATATACCTTGTATAAACCTATAATCAGTTGATCATATAGAATCTTATTCTATCCTCTAAAACAAGCTATGTTTGTACGGGCAAACTTTTTTCGTCCAAGGAATTTTGGTTTTTTATTTTATATAAAGTTTTCGGACATGAGGAATCGATTGGAGCTGGCCGCAAGTTTGGAAATATCGGGTTTCCTTCATACAGCCCTTAAAAGTCAAACAATCTCTATAGTTCTGCTTTAAAGTGTCCATGTTATCGTTATGGATATTTTTACAAAAAACAGCCTATGGCCCCATAAATTAAGGTTTTCTTTTGTTTTATCCCAGCGAAATTCGGTTCTCTGGTTCTTTGTAATTGGTTTTTCCCCATTTACACTATGAGCCCATGTGAAACTTTCCACTGCGTAAATAACATTGGTTTTTACAGAACCAGGGGATTTTACTGGAACTGTAGTCATCCGTGGTTAGACCAAAGGTCATTGCAGAAAAAGTTGTGCGTTGCTGTCCAGCGGACACGACAAGCTTCAATCATGCCTTAGACAAGCTTCAATCATGCCTTCGACAAGCTTCAATCATACCTTCGACAAGCTTCAGTTATGCCTTCGACAAGCTTCAATCATGCCTTCGACAAGTTTCAATCACGCCTTCGACAAGCTTCAATCATGCCTTCGACAAGTTTCAATCATGCCTTCGACAAGCTTCAATCATGCCTTCGACAAGCTTCAATTTTGCCTTCGACAATTTTCAATCATGGCTTCGACAATCTTCAATTATGCCTTCGACAATCTTCAATCAAGCCTTTGACAAGCTTCAATCATACCTTCGAAAAGCTTCAATCACGAAAAGAAACCGCCTCTCTCTGTGCTTCAATGCAAATAAACGAGGCGCCGTCAGTCGACGCGCTGAAGCAATTTGGCCCTCGCTGGACGTGCTTTTGATAACGTGTGTTTGTTGCCCCCGGGCCCAGCGGCTTATCTAAACCACGGACAGGCCGACATTGCTGGCTTACGTTTACGTAAGTCGCCGTAGTAGGCAGGTTAGGTTTGTGAACTTTCACTCGCGCACGATGACATGTATTATGTATAAAGCGCGGATCTAGTTGTGTTGTGTGTTGTGACCGCTTCCATTCTCTCCCCCCCCCCCCCACCGACTCCCCTTTACCTCCTTCGCACTCCCCACGTGGTGCGTCAATTGGTTTCGGATGCCTCACGATTACAGTGTTTCCACTTTAGGGATTTTTTATCCCATTTATGGGATTTTTCGACTAGAGGGATAAAATGGGATTGTGGGATAAAATGGAATTTTCTTAATGTGACTGGAAAAAATAAATTTTTATTTGTGCTTTGTTCGTTTAGATCTTTTGTTCTTTTGCATATGTAATAAAACCTTTCGTACTAAAATTTTTAGGTTAACATTTAATACTACCGGTACCTAAGGTAAAATTTCAAGAAAGGTAAAATTTAGAAGGCAACTGACGGTTAAAATAAATTTACAAGTTTATTTTTTCAATAAGGTATTTTGATTTTACATGAAAAGTAACTTTTATTTTCGAATTTTTTTAATAGCTGATGGGGATGATGGGGTTCCGCAACACTGGGAAAAAGTAAACCAATAATTCTAAATATAAACAAATATTTAATGTATCAGCTTAAATGTTCAGCCCTGTTCTTTAAATTTGTGCCCTTACAGAATTTTATAAACAAAACTAAGATTTTTCCTGGGATTTTCTCACCGAGACCTTTCGATCAAGTATTGGGTTAGTGGGCGTCGGACTTACGATTTAGACTTGTGTATGCTTTCAACGGGAAAGTGAGGGATATTTTTTGGGGTAAACCATGTGGAAAGTTGGGATAAAATGGGATTTTTCTTGTCTTTTTGTGGGACCTTATTTACAGGACAGGAACGGATGTTTCGTCCGTTCGTGATACGGTCGATAGGTCGATTGTCGGCTCAATCGATGGTGGTTCGATTATTGACGAACTGTTTAGATGTGTTCTGAGAATCAATAGTCGCAACCTGATGCAGTCTGTAACCCCAGTTAATGTTATTGGGCATACTTAAAAGACAAATCGATTACTATAGAAGTTTTTTGGTTGAATATGAAATTGTTTTCTATTGCTCTTGAGGCTATTTTTTTTTGCGCGAGGACTGATTATATTGATTTCTTTGCGGCCAGTGCCATTAATAAACTAATGTCCGCAAATATCATAATCAAAACATAAGTCATCTTCCCCATCAAATTAAATTTAGACAAAGAAAACTGGTTACAAGGAACATTTAAGCTCATATTTTTAATGATGCCTTTTTTAATGGTAGGTTTGTATTCTTTTACGCAATACGACACTGCATGCGCTTATTTAAAACCCTCCCAGGGAGAAAACGTACAAACGCCTACATGATTATTGCCAAATAAAGGATAACAAATTATTTTTCTTAAAGAGGAAGCGAACTAAGAGGAATAAATACATTCCTATTTATTATCTGGGTAACCGACCGTCAAACATAAAAATATTGCAACAAGATAACGGTTTTTTAAATATTAGTAATCACTGTTTTCAAAATCCTTGCAAAATTCTCATTTTTTATTAAATTTAAATTAAGAAAACGTTAAAAAGTTATTATTAAAACCTTGGTTCGACAAGGTGCAGCAAGTCTATCGGCTCCGCCCACCGAGCATGATCTTTTAATAGAGGAAACCTGCTTCGTCATCCCAATGTCAATCAGTGTCACCGTTACTTCATGCTGTATTCGGATCGGTCGCTTCGAGGTCGAGTTTTTACTCAAATGCCACAACCAACAGGCGGCCTTCGACAAGTATAATATATTCAATTACTCCACACGCTAGCAATAATACATATACGATAGCCTCTATTTGGAATTAACGGTATGAACTTGAGTTTTTAAATTTAAATTTTTTGGCTATAGTTGTGCTTTGGATGCGCTTTATTGGAGTTGAAAGTCCCATTGCCTTTTCCTTGATAGGCTAATCTGAGGACTAAGTTTCTACTCAAATACATGTTTTATATTCAACGAAAGAAGTTTTTAATAAATTATATACAGATTGTCAATGTGATTGGCGTATGTGTTATTTACTTCTTTAACTCTCTCTTAAAACAATGTTCTCTTAAACTGAAGGTACTCTGCTTGAACAACGAATTGGTGTCAAGACGGCATTCGTGTTAAATGTAAGTTTATTAGTGAGAGGAAACTATAATGAAAATACTTTTAACTGTAACGGATTTAAATGTGAAAGATTAGCAAAAATTTTAAATGAGAAGGGCGTGGTTGGGAAAAGCGTGCGCACTTTTAGATGCTTTGTACTGAAGTGGGTTGAGTCCCTTTCGTGACGTCATCTCATCTGCTTGATGTGGAGCAGCGGAAAATGTGGGTTAAGTTGCAAAAGAACAGGTCTTGGTTTGGAATGATGGATTGTTTATTGCGCCTTTATGGTTTTAACTTTAGGTTTTGAGATCGTCTTTGATCGACTTTAATTGTAAAACAAACACATTTAACTTGTACGAAATGAGTTAAACTCAAATAAAAATTTCTTATTTTGCCTTAAGAGAGGGCTCCAGTCACGAAAATTTCACGTTTCTATCTGCTTCTCACAAAAGGCTAATGTTAACTTCCAAGTTGCGTCCCGCCTTAACCGCTAATCCAAAATCTTTGATCTGTGGCTCTTTTGAAAGAGAAAAAATTATCTAGCGACATAAGTGAGTAGAATTATGATACCACTCTTTTAAAACATTAAATAAAATCCTGAAAATTTCAAAATTTTGTGATTAGTTTACAACCAAACTAACGGTACATAATATCAAAATTCTGCTCACTCATGTCGCTAGATATTTTTTTCTCTTACAAATAAGCCATAGATCAACGATTTTGGATGAACGGTTGAGGTTGGACAGAATTTGTAAGTTAACATTGGTCTTTGAGAGAAGCAGATAGTCGCGCGGGACTGGAGCCCTCTCTTTCTTAACAGACTGTAATTTACAATATTACTGACCATCACACGTATTTCCTAAACACTAAGACTCAGAATAATCTACATACTACATTATAATCTCAGACGCACTGGTAATAAGTGATTATATTTTAAATCTGCATACCGAGACGCACAATAAACCCATATAACCACACAACCCTCAGTTCAGTTGTGCAATAGAGTCGGCCCGGAGCGGTACCGGTACCGGTCGTAAGCTTACGGTGTTGTATTGTATAATTGGCGGGACAATGGCGTCGTAAACGTGGAGGCGCGGCTGTGATACGGCCGGGGTAAGCAGCGTCCTTGACGTGTGTATCCGAGCATCTCATATGCCTGTGGCCGGGTCATTCTCGTTGTTGTTACGTAGTTTTACGTCAATGGACTCAGTTCGTAATTCATTGGTGATATTGCGGTTCGGGCCCTGCGTTAATTTGTATGTCCCGTGTATATCCGAGCATCTCACATGCCTCTGGCCGGGTCACCCCGCTGTTGTTGTTACGTCATTGTACGTCTATCGACTCAGTTCGTAATTCATTGGTGATATTGTGGTTCAGGCCCTGTAGTCGTGTCCAAGGTTCATAGACCGTAATCAGTAACAAGACTCCAAGATCCTGCCACAATCATCCTACAATGGCGTTTGTTTATTTCTTTGCAGTAGCGTCGAACAAAAAAATCTAGGGGGGAGGTCACCTGATTTTCCCAACAGTTGACCTTGAATTTGCCAACTCTTTAATCTAAATTTTCCAACCACAATCATTCACTTTAAACATGCAAATTCATTGGAAAATTTTTTTTATCACACGTTTTTAAAGACGTTAAGAGTTGAGAAATTTGAGAAAGTTAAAATTCCTACTTCCATTAAAACTTTGTGTAGATTTGACTATCGTATGAAAGAATTTAACATTTTGTATCTTTTCCGAGACGTTTACCGCAACAGTTTTGAGTATTTATGAGTAGTCATGCAGTGAACAACGTTCTGCGGCGGAAGGAGGGTCTAAACCTATTGCATTCAATTCATTCGCACGCTTTTACCATAACATAAACTTCTTGGCTAGAGCCGAGGCTTAAGTCACCTTGGCATCACTCAGTTTATAATGCCACATAACGAAACGTAGTCAGTAAGTGGTGTATTAAAAATTATACCATTACTCCAAAAATCGTGGAAACCTATGTTCGCTACGCCATTAAAGTCCACCACTCCATTAGACTGTTTATTACCCACATTACCCACTTACTATCTGTCACATTACTGCGTAACAAACCTCTTTACGATAATGTCATACATACACGACAACCCGACCTTCTGAAAGGACGCGTTTACACCCTCGTCACTCACCCTGGTATTAATAAAAACAACAAAATGAAGCACCCTGATATATTTACCGGGGATAAACTTCAGATGACGAGGCTTCCTAATATTAAACGGACTCGTATTAGTCACAACATTAAAATTTACACGACGCGTGTCACGAAAATAGCCCAAAATCCCACCTTGAGTCGCGGCCAGACACAACGTACCTCACTGCGATACGTGTGCTGTGTGTGTTCTATATTTGTTGTGTGAGTGGTTGTTGTTTGTAGCGTTGGTAGGGGTGGCAAAAAATTTCGATATTGCGGGATTATCGATAGTTCCGATATTTAGCTAAAAGAATATCGATATTTTATTTTCGATATTTCGCCAAAAGAATATCGATATTTTAGTTTCGATATTTCGCCAAAAGAATATCGATATTTTACATAAAATACATATAAAATGAAAAATATAGGTACCTCTGTAGGTTAAACCTGTATTGAGGTTACCATCACTTGCATAAATTTTAAACAAAATAAAGTTCTTCCAATGCAAAACACTTTATAATTAAAAACTGAAATAACCTAAGATTGAATACATAAACTTTACACATATGAGTGCGAGCTACAAAAAATAAATATAATTAATTATCATTAAAAGGAGAAAAATTATAACAAAACTTTTAAATTTGTAATTACATAACAAGACCCTAGACCATGAAATGAAGCATATGACGAACATCCTGCAAACTAAACAACAGTTCCTTAATTCTTTTTAAAAACTTGGCTAATGTATGGACTTCCTTTATGTTATCAGGCAAATTATTAAAAATTCTTGGAGCAATATATGAAAATGAAACACTGAAATAAGTTCTGTTTGATTTAGGAATGTAATAAGATAGACCAGATCGCATATTTTCTCTATTATTTCGTACGGGAATGTTTCCACTTCTAAGATAAAACATATTTAGTACTTTATAAATTTAGTACTATTTTTGTATATTTTGTGTATTTCAACGCCAGTGGCATTTTGATCAGGAACGGTCCAAACCCGGGTCTTGGTTATATCTAACGGCGACCTTTTGTTATATAGCATCCTTGACAAATAAATGGCAAATGGACCCAGTTTCGAACCTGTCAGTCGGAAATATCGATATCTTCCGATATATCGAATGAATCGATATTAAAGGTTGCGATACATCGAAAAAGCTTTTTATCGATATTTTAAAAATAATCGTCATCCCTACTTGGGGGATCGTGGAAGAATGTGGATGCGACGCGGACGCGGCTGTGGGGGTGTTCTATATAAAGACGGAGACAAGGCGAGTCAGCTGCGTAGTGATGTCGTGGTCTTGTAATGCGCTTGTAGTCGGTGCTTTATGTCGGTGAATGATTTGTCCGGGGAGATCAAAGACATCTGTCGTTGAACCGTGAAGTGCTTATAATTGGGGGTAAGTGGATTGTTATTTTGACGGGTGTAAAGTGATATTGCATGTTAGCTTCACTGCTTGAAGGTTTTTGAATTGTTTTACTGGGTTATGTTTTGGAAACACTACGGAAAGAGCCAGTATAAGTTCGGGATCATTTTAATTTATTTTTTGTTCAACATTTAGCAAGCATACACAAAATCACTGAAAAGCATTGTTGTACTTCTGTATTGATTTTCTATCGAGTGTGTCAACTTTGGTATTCAGTTCCTAAAATGTGTTTGTTTAATCAACTATATATTTGTCAAATACCACTCACCCATCACAGTGAGTTAATCGCACAGCCTAAACTACTTGACCTTGAAACTTTGCATGAACGTTCCTTTTAGGGTATAGGCGCCCACTAAAAACGGATTTATAAAACTTCCTTCAGGGCCACGCCCTATGATACATCAAAGTTTCAATGGTTAAGTATAGGGGAGCTCATGTAGTTGTCATGGCAACCTTGCATTAAATCTGAAATCCAAGGAAGTTTTTCTGTTTTTCCACCGGTAAAACCGTGTTGATCAGCTAGTTTGAAAATAAGAGAAGTATTTTAAGAGGAAGATCATGTGTAGTGTGTTTACAGAACATTTTTGTCCGTTGAATGAACTCTTATATTTCCCGACTGGAGAGTTGCATCCTGTACAAGTATTTATTGAAGGATACCTCATTCTAAGGGGAAAGTTTGCAAACAATTTACTTCATCATCGCCTCGTGATTAGATACAAGCGCTAAAGCTTACCTAGATAAGGTTAATCACCTTTCAATAAGTTTCACTTTTAACCTCATCCCCAAGAAAACAATCCAATCATGATTATATAAATACGAACTGTAAACTGAAATCAGTCGGCAGGAGGAAGTTATAGTTTCACTCGCGGTAATTTAATTTGATGTTACGATAGATCTATATTAAATGATCAGATTTATATAACTTCAGTTCTACTGGGAACGCACGTGAACGAGTTGTTTTTGTCGCTTATCCAGTGTGGAATCACGGTTAATGTTTGGTTTCTGCAAATTACACTGACTCAACTGCAGGGCGTTTCCATTTCTCCAATGGGAGAGAGGTTAGATCAGCAGAGATTAGATAATGAGGGGATTCTGTAATCTTCAAGCATATCAGTTTGATATGAGGTCAGTTTTATTGGTTGTTTTGTAATTTTATATATAGAAGTTTGGTAGTCGATTCGCGCATATGATAAAAAGTATCTGGCATTTAAGTCCCTAAAAACGGAATCTTCTTATGGTCTTGCGCTTGAATCTTATGACCTTTCGCCATAAGAGAAGTTCGCTAAACACCTGTCTTCATGCGTTTCACCGTATGATTTTAACGGATCTGTAAACTAGTAACTTTTTAAAATTCTGTTGATCACAGAATCAATCCTTGTTGGCTTATGTTACCTGTTTGTTATTTTACTTGTGTTCTCTATATACGCAGTGTGTTTGTTAGCTTTGTATGACATTGTTGAACGTGCGTTACAATTTTACAATCGTCAAATGTGTACTCTTAAAGTTAGCTAGCAACACATAGAAGGTAGAGCTAGTGCTATTTCATGTATTTCATCATAAACTTGTTAATTTGGTACCCCTCCCCTTCAAAACTATAAAAAAATCCACCGACGATTTCGTGCGACTTGTAAACATTGAAATCAAAACTCCCAACAAAAACAACTGTATTTGAAACCAATCCGACTGAAATCAACGAGAAAATAGAAATCTCACAAGGAGGCTTTTTGCACCATCACCCCAGCGGGGAGGTCAGGTCAAGGTCGCCCGGACGCCTTATCACACCGGCGCTGTTATCAGCGAAGGTGAAGGTCGCCGCTGCATCGCCGCGACATAGCTGCGCGGCGCCCCGCCTGCACCCGGAATACCCGGCTATTCTGGGACCGGATTGTCGGGAGTCGGCGGCGGCGGCGGCGGTGGCAGTCAGTGTTCGCTCGCGACTCGCTCGTTACGCTCGCTTCTCTCGTTGCTCCTCGCTCCACAGCTCGTCCGCTCGCTACGTAAGTGCTGTTTGTGTTTGTGATCGGGAGCAGGAAATTATCTGTTTTCGGGTCTGGGTTTGTTTCCACCATTTTGGTTTTCCACCTCGTCTCTGTTAGTCACTGGACTTCCTTACTTCCTGCTGTCGCGTTGGTTTTATTACGAATGATTGGTTGTAAATGCGCAAGATATAACAGTTACCACACCGAATTTAGAGTTCAAGTTGTTATCAATTGGAAACATTTTACATGTGTATAATATGCTTAAGTCATGCTAGGATTCTTGTACTGCGGGTATAGAAAAGGAATTATGAGCTACATATTGTCAGGGAACAGTGTTAAAGTTAAAAAAAAACTGGAATAATCGTTGCTGTGCTGAAGGCATAAATTTTGTTGTCATGAAATTCGCTAGAAATGCAGGTCTGCTGCAACGGGGGTATTTTAAAAGTTGTTAGTTTATAAATTCGTTTAGACTTAGTTTTTTTTTAAATTGTACATTTAAGTTCTAAAATTAATATTTACTTTGTTGTTTTTGTTCAAACATATTTTCTTTTTTTCAATTGGACATTTTAGTTCTATTTATAAAATTAATAATTACATACAGTAGTTGTTTTTGTTAGAACAGATTTTCTTTGTTTTAGTAATGAAACTCGAATAATGACATACATTAATATACCAAAAACACCACATGATCCTCAGTTGATTAAAACATCAAAGGCTTGTTTACATCAGCTATTGTTCTTATTTTGAGTGACAGCCAAAATTATCACTATTCTTGAAATTGTTTTAGTATGATTATTTTTTTTTAACTGTCCTATTTGCTTTGTCCTTGTATACTTTATATAATCTTAGCTGTAAACCAGATCGTTCTTACGACAACACTTTTAATGTTCATTTTAGATTTTAAGTTCTCAAGTAGTTCTCTGTATGTTCTAGATGTTTTCAGTCGGTAGGCACTGTTCTGACGACCAGTCGGTAGGCACTGTTCTGACGACCAGTCGGTAGGCACTGTTCTGACGACCATTCGGTAGGCACTGTTCTGACGACCAGTCGGTAGGAACTGTTCTGACGACCAGTCGGTAGGCACTGTTATGACGACCATTCGGTAGGCACTGTTCTGACGACCAGTCGGTAGGAACTGTTCTGACGACCAGTCGGTAGGCACTGTTCTGACTACCAGTCGGTAGGCACTGTTCTGACGACCAGTCGGTAGGCACTGTTCTGACTACCAGTCGGTAGGCACTGTTCTGACGACCAGTCGGTAGGCACTGTTCTGACGACCAGTCGGTAGGCACTGTTCTGACTACCAGTCGGTAGGCACTGTTCTGACGACCAGTCGGTAGGCACTGTTCTGACTACCATTCGGTAGGCACTGTTATGACGACCAGTCGGTAGGCACTGTTCTGACGACCAGTCGGTAGACACTGTTCTGACGACCAGTCGGTAGGCACTGTTCTGACGACCAGTCGGTAGGCACTGTTCTGACGACCAGTCGGTAGGCACTGTTCTGACGACCAGTCGGTAGGCACTGTTCTGACTACCAGTCGGTAGGCACTGTTCTGACGACCAGTCGGTAGGCACTGTTCTGACTACCATTCGGTAGGCACTGTTATGACGACCAGTCGGTAGGCACTGTTCTGACGACCAGTCGGTAGACACTGTTCTATCGACCAGTCGGTAGACACTGTTCTATCAGCCAGTCGGCAGGCAGTCGGGTTGGCACCGTCGGCAGTTGGAGCGGCTAATGTCCCATTACCGGTCTACAGCCTTGTTAGCACCTTCAGCAGTCGCCGCCCGTGTTTTATTGACCAGATAAATTATCCTTTATACCCACACGACACTTCGGCAGCGGCTGTCGAACACTCAATGTATCCCATTGTCGTTGATAGTGTAAGGAGTTTTCAATTTTCATTCAAATGCAGTTGTAACAGAAATTAAAAAATCTTTAATTTTTTAAGTATTGGTATTGTTTTCAATTTTGGAAATTATTTGTCCAGTACAGTAGTAGTGGCCGTTGAACCGTAGTGTATCCTTGTGTCGTGTCGTTGGAGTCGTAGATATTATAAGGTATTTTTCTTTGTATTGCATCTAGTTGCGATTGTAGCAAGGTTCAGAATTTTTTCATATTTTTTTGGAGTGCCGTATCGTTGTCATTATTAAAAATTATATATTCAGTACAGTAAGTTTTGCAGTACTGTTCTATGATAATTGGTTAACACGTAAGTTGTGTTGTAAGTGTATATTGGATTTGCTGTAAGACGATTTGTTCTAGATTTGTGTTATGCAAGCATGTTTGGTATTCGCATGTTCAATGTTCAACAATCACATTGCATCACTTTACCGGGGTGAGATTTCCGCCAGAGATTCTTGAAACTTCTATTTTTAAATTCATATCTTGAAATAAGCGAAATTTAGCCGTGATGTTTTGGTGATACCGTGACGTAAACTAAAGACTTATCAGACTACGCATCGAGTAATTCTTGTTCAAGTAACATTTGCCCACATACGTACATGTTATAATATAATACCCCCGTAGCCGCTGTATACTCAGCGAATTTCCAATGTAGAACAACATATTTCAATCCAACATAGTGAGTTTTGACATCTGTTTGTAAGCTCCATAAGAATAACATGGGGAATGAGGAAGCAGGTTTGTTGCTACAGGTATATTAAAACTGGGTAGTTTTAATTCAATATTTAGTAGATCTGATCTAGAAGAAGCCATTTAACAAGTTTGATCAAGATATGTTGAGCAATAAGAGAGATATAGAATTTTACTTATTTCCCATAAGGTTAACATTGGGACAACGTACTGTGTTTACCACTTTCAATATCTCGGTAACCAATAGACATAGAGCAGTGATTCAAAATACTAATTTGTTTGTTTTTTTTAGCTGAATTCAATGGTGTAAACTAAAATTATATTACTTTAATTGTTTTATATAAAAAACCTCAAAAACTCCATTTTTGAGGGGTTTATCCCCCTTAACCCCCCCATCTGGTGGTCCGACTGGGCTGGTTCACGAACTCGTCCGAGTGATAACCACTTTACACGTCTGTACCAATTTTCATTAAGATTGGACCATTTTTACGGCCGCTATCGTGCTCATAGACACATATATATATATTCGAACGAATGGTGTTTTTTGCTTCTGGTGACCCCAAAACGAAAAGTTATCATGGTCTCGGGCTTAGGTCTTACCATTAGACCTGCGGTAATAGCTTCTTCCCTATAAGGGAAATGCGCTAAAATTTAATCAATCTTCAAATACTCTCTGTGATCAGTCTTTCAGCGGTGAAGGTGATAGGTTTTATCACAGACTGGTTCTTTACACGGGTAGAGACTACAGACTAGAGCCGTGTGTGTGCTCCATGGAATGCAGAAAGCTAGTTTATATCAAGGGCAGAACTAACCGATTTTTCTCGCTCTCCACCGTCTTCCCGCTGCAATTAGGGTTGGATGTGTAGACTCCGTGGTAATGTTGTTACGGAAATAACTATTCAAAATACTCAATTCAATTCAAAATACTTTATTTCTCAAGATAAATAAATACAATTATTACAAACATAACCCCAAGTGCAAACCGCACGCGTGGGGCAACTATGTGTAAGCAATGCATTTCTTTTACTTTAAAAACTCATTAGTTACTCTTGATATTATGCTCTTGTCGTCAGAGGAAAAGGTTGAATACGGTAGAGTCCCACAAACCTGGACTAATGTGGACCGAACGGAGTCCGGGTTTGTGAAAATTCCGAGTTATCGGGAAATGAGTAAAAATAAGAAAAAATAAGAATAGTTTCTGTTATTTCTATTAGAAATCATTTATTTATTGCATAGTTCGAAATACCAAAACTGTTTTATGTGTCACACCGTGCTCTGGCCTTGAATCTCAGTGCACTTTATTGCTCTGGCAGGCTATCCAAGTTATCCAGAATTCCGGGATTATCGAAGTCCGGGTTTACGGAACTCTAGAGTATAGCCTTTTCCGGTCTTATCTTGCTTAAGCTCCTTGGTTTAAAATATTTGCGTTGTAGTAAATTACTTATCTATCTATATATATAAAGGAGAAGGGGTTTTCTATCGGACAGCAAATCTCCAAAACTGTAGGACCTAAAGAGTTGAAATTTGACACATGTGCTCCCCTTGGGTCTTAGATGCACACTAAGAAACGGTTTTACAAAATTCCCAAAGGGTTTCACCCTATGGTACTTAAAAGTTTTAATGTTAAATTATAGGGAAGGAAATAAGGTTGTCATGGCAACCTTAAAAAGTATGACAAATAAATTAAATCCTAATAGTCCAAGAGCCCACGACCGCCAGACCTTCGTTATTTTATAAAAGCTGAAACTTTCTCAACACAATGTCCCAACAAAGATGGCAACGTCCAGCAAATATGAAATTGGGATATTGGTTACTTTGGTAACGAAATGGTAACAAAAATGTAAAAATGGTAACAAAGTTTCGTTAAAGTATAAAGCTTAATTTGTTATGTATTTTCTTTGGAGGAATGTTATAAATCACATCACCCATTGCCAGACACCTAGCGCGGTTTGAACCCCCAGCCAGACACACCTGAAGTTTAATCGTAGGTAATTAAACTTTCGTTATAGTATAAAAGCTAAATTTTATATATGTTACTTGGGGGACTATCAAAAGACGTTTCCTCAAAAGCCAGACAGTTTCGATGGTTTCTAACCCTTGCCAGACACGTTTAAAGTTTGACTTCTGTGAGGAACTGTCACTTTTACATACGTTAGATTTGGTTTCAGTCTTATTTTAAAAGCATAATTTTATATATTTTACTTTTAGAATAACTATCTGAGTATATTCCCCCCAAAACCAGCCATTTTCGATGGTTTTTACCTCTTGCCAGACATAATAAAAAAATGCCGTAATAAGAGTGCCGTGCGGAACTGTTACTTTTGAACTATGGCAAATTCGGTTACAGTCGTAGTATAAAAGCTGAACTTCATACATGTTAATTGCTGACCTATAAAAAGATATCTCATCAAAAGCCAGACAGTTTTGATGGTTTTTACCTCCTGCCAGACAAATTCACAGAATGCCGTTACATTAGCGGTGGGAGTAACCGTTACTTTTGGATTAAGGTAAATTTAGTTTCAGTCATAGTATGAAAGCTGAATTTTTTATAATTTCATTCGGAAAGCTATCATAATTTTGCCGATCTAAAGCCAGACAGTTTTGATAGTTTTTCCCTTTTGCTAGACAAATTGAAAGTGTGACTTCTGGGCGTAACTATTATTTTTTCCATCACAGTGAAATTACTACCTATTACTGGTCGTAACCACACTATGTCATGGCCAATCCGGTAGACGTTGGCATGCCTTTGACAATTTACCAAAGATTACTTGTTTAAGTAAACATGTCATTAGCTTTCATGTCAAATATCTTTGCATTTTGTTAGTATGGAAACATTTTTGGACCATTCCATGAACTTCATATATATAACTGTTATTTAAAAATGATAATTTCAGTAATAAAGAAATAATATATATATATAAACCAACATCCTTTTTCCGTGTAGTTTGTACCTACCAATTATGAGATCTAAACTATTTTTCAAATCTATTACATTTATAATATAAAATTATTTATAAATAAAACATTTTATTAATTACATGTTTTCAATTCTTGAAAACCCATCAACATTATTTCTAATATATTTTACATGAAATACATTTTTATAAATATTAAATGGAAGGAGACAGAAGATAAGACATATTACAAAGAAAGAGATGATTCCTAGGTCAGTAGGAATCCAATGAAAAAATAGTTTTTTTTTGGGTTTAGTCTATACACACAAAATGAAAATAAACATTCCAATTATATTTTATTGAATTTTAGCAATTCTTTCAATGATTTTGTTCATTTTTATCGTTGTCAACGTCCTCATCGCTGTCATCAATATTTTCTTCATATTTACTACTCAGTCCTTAGGCTGATCACTTTGTTTGTCGTTATTTTGCTTACACAAAAAACAGTTTACACTATCACCCATGGTAATCTTTTCAAAAAACACAATAAAAACACACTAAATAAAAAATAAAAACTATTTCATATTCTATTAGTCAACATTCATGTCACTTTACAGCACTATATTTAATCTGTACCACATTTCTTTTCTTATTTTTATCGTACAAAAATAATCAAAAGCCCTACATTTCCCATGTTACTGCATTCAAAATCTCATTTAATCATAAAAACAAATAGAAAAATAAACAAACATACACTTCTAATGATAATTCAACACATGATTAAAAATATGCACAAGAAGAAAAGTACAAAAAGACCAAATGGAAAACTTAACATAAATCAAAAGTAACGGTTACTCCCACCGCTAATGTAACGGCATTCTGTGAATGTGTCTGGCAGAAGGTAAAAACCATCAAAACTGTCTGGCTTTTGATGAGACATCTTTTTATAGGTCAGCAATCAACATGTATGAAGTTCAGCTTTTATACTACGACTGTAACCGAATTTGCCATAGTTCAAAAGTAACAGTTCCGCACGGCACTCTTATTACGGCATTTTTTTATTAAGTCTGGCAAGAGGTAAAAACCATCGAAAATGGCTGGTTTTGGGGGGAATATACTCAGATAGTTATTCTAAAAGTAAAATATATAAAATTATGCTTTTAAAATAAGACTGAAACCAAATCTAACGTACGTAAAAGTAACAGTTCCTCACAGAAGTCAAACTTTCAACATGTCTGGCAAGGGTTAGAAACCATCGAAACTGTCTGGCTTTTGAGGAAACGTCTTTTGATAGTCCCCCAAGTAACATATATAAAATTTAGCTTTTATACTATAACGAAAGTTTAATTACCTACGATTAAACTTCAGGTGTGTCTGGCCGGAGGTTCAAACCGCGCTAGGTGTCTGGCAATGGGTGATGTGATTTATAACATTCCTCCAAAGAAAATACATAACAAATTAAGCTTTATACTTTAACGAAACTTTGTTACCATTTTTACATTTTTGTTACCATTTCGTTACCAAAGCAACCATTATCCCAATTTCATATTTGCTGGACGTTGCCATCTTTGTTGGGACATTGTGTTGAGAAAGTTTCAGCTTTTATAAAATAACGAAGGTCTGGCGGTCGTGGGCTCTTGCTCTATAAAAAAAGACAGAGGAAGTTTTTATGTTTTTCCGCGGGTGAAACCGTGTTGATCAGCTAGTCCATTATAATGCGAATTCGAAACCATTAGTTTTTTCAGTCCTTTAATAGACGGCTCGGCGTGTCGATGAGAACTGGTCAAGGATGTGCGGGCGCCGTTAGGGACAAACTATTCCGCCAGGCAGCATGACAGTCTAATGATTTTTTACTTTAATTTTCTGAACTTTTTGTCAGTGCATGTGATTTGGATGTAACATAAGAATGTTCTGGTATCATTCTTTTATTGAATGCGGGTTGCCTAACCAAATTATGCAGGTGTTAAGTTCAGTTTGTTTGTGCAACATTCCTGGAGAAAGTTTAAATTATAACAATATTATTTTTTGGGATATAATACGGAATCATTTGGCCTACAAAATGACGTAATTTTAAAAGATTTGACACTTATGAAAACGAAAGGAAAAATTATTTTCCAACAACATTAAATTTTTTTTTATTTTTTAATTTTCTTGATGTTAGGTTTAAGACATTCATTAATCATAAATAATTCCCAAATATAGGCCCTGTAGGTTAAACCGTGTCTTCGTGAATGATGCAAGAAAGATGGGAATTTTCGCCCCATTATTATACTTTTGACATCTGCAGCTCACAAATTTTTACATCCAAAAAAAATTTGTTTTACTTCTTCGGAACTTTCTTATCATGAGTAACATAAAAATAGAAGAAAACGTATCATAAAAATGTTCGACTGCACCACATTAATTGATGGCTACACCCACAGGTTGATTTTGCTATATCGTGAGTCACCCAGCATTGTGCTGCTTGTATAGTCCCTGCAACATCATTTGAAGGTCACGCCCCCTAACACTCCCTTAAATTCATCCTTTCATCAGAAGTCCCTTGCATTTGTATTAGTCCAAAATCGGTATAACTGACGCCAATTCTTGGGGCCCAGTGCGGTGGATGCGCGGTAGCAAAAACGGCTAGTGCGCATGCGCAACAACGCGTCGCTAGAGCGCAGCACTGTCATTCTGCTCTCAGCCGTCAACAATAGCGTGACACCACATGTCGTCCTAAAAACATTAACCGACGGAACATTGACTCTTATATACGATTAAAGTAAAATACTGCATAAGATTTAAGAATAACGTTTCATTAGTATTTATTAAAACGTCTTGATACTCTGAACAACGACTGGCAGAGAAGCAGTAACTATGTGCGAGCTGCCGAATGTACGCAGCCAGGCTAGTACACTGTCGGCCGCCGCTGCCGCTACTACTCCCCCTCCTCCCAGCCTACCCACTCCCCGCCCCATGCGCGGACTGGGCCCCAAGAATTGGTGCCAGTTATACATTGTGAGTACAGTTCACCGATTTATCTTGAGCTATGAGAATCGTTTACACATGAAGCACTTGGAGTGTCGTGAAAGACCACAGATCACTGCTAACCTCCGAAGAAGTCTTACTAGCCTATGTTAACAGCTGGCTGTCTATATATTTTTCTGTAATTTGTAAACAAACGGGATTGATATTTGTTGAAATTATTACATTGTTTATTGTCTCTGATAATTGAGAGTATACAATGTTCGACAGCTCCGATAACTGAGTAGGCTATAGCTCAAGATAAAATAGAGCTAAATAGAGCTTTTTACGTGTTTTTAGATTGCAGAAAAGAGCAATCCGCATCATGGCGGGAGTGTGCAAGAGATCACCTTGCCGGATCATTTTTAAATCATTGGAAATTCTAACACTACCTTCAATTTAAATTTTCGAAATTTTACAATACTATAAGTTTAAAACAACGACAGTAACAACCGGGGCAGGTTTTCATAATTATAATACCAGGCAAAGGCACCATCACAGGCAAACTCAACATCGATTGGAAATAACCACATCACTACCGCAAAATATTGGACCTAAACTTTACAACAAGCTACCTGAAAATATTAAATTAGCAAATTCAGAAACAAAATTCAAAATTGTCTTAAAGAAACACCTTTTGGAGCGTGCCTGTTATTCTATAAGTGAGTTCTGGGAGTAAGTTAAGTGTTGAATAAATTACATAAGATACATTTGATAAATTAGTCATAAATAGAAGAATTTAATTTTAAGTTTGACGTTTGTAATACAATTATTGTAAAATTGTCCTACTACAATAAAATATTTTGATTTGATTTGATTTGATTTGAATAGACGAACTCTGCAAAGAACATACTCTGACGCGCTTGCGTCATTTGCAACTTAACGGAAGCGCAGCGCCGCATGCCTCCTCGGCGTTGCGTTTTTATTGCGTCGTTGCGTTTCCTCGCTCTCGCAAGTCGCAATAGATGGCGCACCTGAGAGTTTTGTAATGGAGCTGTCGAGGTGAGAATTGAACAGGGATTAATGCGTTTTTGCGAGCGAGGGAGAGAAATGGAAAGGAATCCTTTCTAAATGCCAAGGTTATATGATGTTGTATATGGGAGTGTGCAGTTTTATAAATTTTAACGGTTAAGTTTTTATGGTTTAAACCGTAAAACGGACGATGGATGAGAGAACGTGATATTTCTTAACGAAGCTAGTATCAGGCGTAAAAGAGGTCACCAGAGAGGTCACGCTATAAATCGTACATTTATGATTACGAAGTTAACTCCATATCAGACGTAAACCTCTCAGTTGGCCTATTTTTAATTATTTTCCACTTTGAACTTTATGTAGTTAGAAATTTAATGTAAGCCTTTAGATAAATTACCCCTCCCGCATTAAAAAACACAATAATTAGGCAACAAATTAGCTATAGATCAACTTAAAAAAAGCCTTACGAGATACGTAACCCACGGATGGTAAACGGAAATCTCTTAACAATTAATTTCCAATTTTCGTTGATTAATATATTTCAGTTGGAATGGAAGGTAATATATTCGGACATTGTCAATTTCTACTTTTTCTTTATTCCAATTTTTTTCTTTATTTCACTTTAAATTTAATTTTGCTCTTTACAAAATCTAGCTGTACTGCACCATTTTAAAGACTATTAAAACAATACTTACCATTTCAATGTATGAGAAACCGATCAAAATGTTCGAATAAATAAAAGGGCAAGTTTTCTCAATTCAAATGTTTTGAAGCTCTTTCGGTACACTCCGAAGTGCTTTCTCCTTTCATACTTGAACATCGCACTTTTTTGTTCTGCGCAGCCTAATAACATAAAATTTATGTGTCAGTTCTAATAAATTACTGTCAACTGGATCAAGTATGTTATACTCAACACTTTCCTCTTGTCACAGAGACCTTGTGATGTCTGAAGGCTGCGCCTTAATTTACTCCATCCAGACAGGCCGCTGTCGCTAAGTTGGTTTTTATATTTCTGCGACTGTCCGCGAATATTTACAGAAGTATTTGTCTAGACCCGTAGCGGTACGCGATGAGCTGTCGACTCCAAATTACTCAACTTTCTTAATTAAAACCATTGATAAAGTCAGCGTTGAAACTAGACAGACAACTATTTTTTTTACTAACTCAGGACACTGTCTTTTGATTGATTCATATTTTTTATTCGAGTGTATGACTTATTCAGTGAGTAATGAACTTTTCGAATGATCCTCTGGGGTCATGTAAATGAAAAGATTACTTGGTATTTGATTAATAACAGCTATCAAAACGTGTTTTTTAATTCAAAAGTATTAGGTTAGCCGTGTACTTGATTATCATACAACATTAATTTGGCCAAATTCGCACTTTATTTCTGGATCCACGCACTGAATTTTCTGTGCGTCCTGTTTTTTTTCTGCCTTGAGACCCTCAAAAGAGATTTTAACGGCCTTCAGACAACACGCAAATCATCAATATCGACCAATAGTTTGGCCACAATATATTTCACAACAATTAATTGATTCTTTTAATATAGCGATTATTTTTTAACATTATGATGCTGAAAAACGACAGCATCGATCATAATCGTCATGATTTTTATTACGATTGTGACCTTTATTCTAATCTTATAAAATCAATTTGTCATACACTCCTAATTGTTCCTCACTACTAGTGACTAATTACTCAATCGACAACTTAGTCTCTGAGGTTAGGGTGTCTACCGATCTTCCAAATCCTCCAAGTCCTGCTTTTAACCCGAAGATTCTCCAATTTAACAAAAGAAATTTTTAACAAATTGTGATTTAGAAAACATTTTAATAGGACGTTACAAATTAAGATATTGTTGTAAAATGGGAATTTTTGTGTCATTATAAGGTGTTAACTTCATTATTAGTTTGAGTGGATTATTTTTCTCATTACTTATGAGAGATATTTATTGGTAAATCATATCATGACTAAATTGCGTTAAACAATTGTTTTTTATTGATTTACAATGATAATTTGTATAAAAACCTCACCAAGAAACGTCGCCGGTTCTTCCAAAATTCTGCACAGTCCCCCAAAAGTCTGTTGGGTTCTCCAAAATTCTGTAGGGTCCTCCAAAATTCTGTAGGGTCCTCCAAAATTCTGTAAGGCCCTCCAAAATTCTGTAAGGTCCTCCAAAATTCTGAAATGTCCTCCAAAATTCTGAAATGTCCTCCAAAATTCTGTAGGGTCCTCCAAAATGCTGTATGGCCCTCCACAATTCTGTAAGGTCCTCCAGAATTCTGTAGGCTCCTCCAGAATACTGTAGGGTCTTCCAAAATTCTGTAGGGTCCTCCAAAATTCTGTAGGCTCCTCCAGAATACTGTAGGGTCTTCCAGAATACTGTGGGGTCTTCCAAAATTCTGTAGGGTCCTCCAAAATTCTGTAGGCTCCTCCAGAATACTGTAGGGTCTTCCAAAATTCTGTAGGGTCCTCCAAAATTCTGTAGGCTCCTCCAGAATACTGTAGGGTCTTCCAAAATTCTGTAGGGTCCTCCAAAATTCTGTAGGCTCCTCCAGAATACTGTAGGGTCTTCCAGAATACTGTAGGGTCTTCCAAAATTCTGTAGGGTCCTCCAAAATTCTGTAGGCTCCTCCAGAATACTGTAGGGTCTTCCAGAATACTGTAGGGTCTTCCAAAATTATGTAGGGTCCTCCAAAATTCTGTAGGCTCCTCCAGAATACTGTAGGGTCCTCCAAAATTTTGTAGGGTCCTCCAAAATTCTGTAGGGTCCTCCAAAATACTGTAGGACCCTTAAAAACACGTAGGGCCCTCCAAAATTCTGTAGGGTCCTCAAAAAGTCATTTTTTTACTGCATTTGATGTGGCGGACATACTGACGGTACATGACTAAAACTAACTAACTCTTGTAATACAATTTTATGAATTGCCAATTACAAATCAAGAATTTGAATTTGAATGTGGCGGCGGGTGCGGCGCCCTCAGAGAACGATGCTGATGCTATTAGTCCAAGAGCCCACGACCGCCAGACCTTCATTATTTTATAAAAGCTGAAAATTTCTCTGAGCAATGTTCCGAGCACAGTTAACAAGAATCAGCAACTATGAAGTTTTACTAGTGGTTGCCATCGAAGTAAATAAACAACTTCGATGGTGGTTGCTTTGGCTGATATTCGCAGATTCATATCATTGCAAGCTTCAAAATTACTTAAACAGCTGGTAACTTCCATTTAAAATACAAGGAAGTGAACAGCTGTTTTAGGAATGTTGAAGCTTGCAATGGTGTGACTCAGAGAAAATGTGAGCGAATTCGCTCAGTTTTCTTCTTATTTTCTTCGGAATAATATTATAAATAATTTCATTCACTGCCAGACATTTAGCACTGTTACTATACCTGTTTTTTCTTAAATCTTTAAACTTTTTACGAAGGGTAATTATACTTACGTTATAGTATAAAACCTGAATTTTACGTATGTTACATGGGGGAATATCATAAGATGTATCCTCGTTAGCCAGACAGTTCCAATGGTTTTATCATCTCGCCAGACAACTCGGCAAATCTGAGGTATATTTGCTAATATATCTTTCAAAATTACCATAAAGAGAGTAGAATTACCAATTTTACAAGCCGAAGTAATTTAAAAACCAAACAATACACCTTAGCGCAGTTTTTATACATTTTTTCTATTCTTTGCGTCATACCATTGCAAGCTTCAATATTACTTAAACAGCTGTTCACTTCCCTGTGTTTGAAATGGAAGTTACCAGCTGTTTTAGTAATTTCCAGGCTTGCAATGATATGAATCTGTGAATATCAGCCAAAGCAACCAATAGACAAAATTCATAATTGCTGATTCTTGTCACTTGCATTCAAAACATTGCTCAGAGAAACTTTCAGCTTTTGTAAAATAACGAAGGTCTGGCGGTCGTGGGTTCTTGCTCTATATGATCCCCCCGCTATATTTACCGCGGACGCGGTATATCTTGTGTATATCCACTCGTCCGCGCCGTAGCGGCCGTGATGCCGTGTCTTTTTGTTAATCTCCCCCCTAAATCATGTCCCGAGGGTCGTTACGCCGCGCCTTGTACTCGTCGTATTTTTATCCTCGCAATGCAATTTGGGCGATATTTTTGACACTGATGTGGCCGGCGGATATATTTATCTCTGCGATGTAATGTAAGTTGTGTGTTATTTTAACAAACGGTGTGCGATTATGTTCTATTTTCGTGACTCGGGATTCAGCGAGGTTAAAATAGTAGGACTGTTGTATAATACTGCAATTGTTTTAGTAGGTTTAGTATTTTTAACTACGTTGTCTTCCTTTTCGGCTAGAACGAAAAAATGTAAATATTAATGTGCGCACATGTCCTACTGTGATATTTCAATGCTGTAAAAATAGTTCCAGTTTTAACGTTTATGCGATCGGTACTGTTCGAAGACCAAAGACCCGCACAATTAAATTAGCCTAAGGATTTAAAAAGTTTCGATTATTCTTTTGTTTTATGTTTATAGTGGAATCCTGAATTATCATACCGCTTGTGAGAAGTTAGTCTATTTTGGGAAAGGCGTGAATTTATTGTTTTTACACTCGTCAGTGCAATTCTTTAAAGGTTGATTTGTATGAGACTTTAGGATCTAACAAATACAAAAATTAAAATTTTGAACTCGGAATTTTTGTTTAAAGTTGGTACAAAATCTTACTTAAAAATTAGGCTTGCCAAACAAAGTAAAAATTGGATGAAAATTAAAGAAACAACACAATTATTGTAAAGGATGTAAGAAAACAAATAGTAAACGTACTTTTGATTACTACTATGTATAGTATAGTTATTACTACTGTATACTTGACATAGCAAAAGTGTCTTGTTAATAGTAAAATGGGCCAAAAACCTAATTGCAATATTCCTCTAATAAGATTCGCCAAAGATCTTTTCATAGATCAAACTCGTGTACTTTCCTTCCTTCAGAACAACAATGGATATGTTTATGGCTATAGAAAGTTGCTGTGAAAGGAATTATCAAGCCGGTACTTTAATTTTTTACTTTTACAGTCCTTGAACTTAGTTAAAACATTAAAAGTGAACGGGAATAATGTAATTTTCTTTTAGAATGTAAACTTTGTTACTTTATCCAATCTCATCTATATATTGAAAGTTTTGTTTTCTTTCAGATTGGATCACTCGTGAAACTCAAAGTGAGTATAAAATTATTATATTTTTAATCCTATGTTTTGTTTAAATAAATATTCCTACGTAATTTAAGCTGCAAAGATGTTTTTACTAAAGCCACAGATGAAGAACTATAGTTCTTCATCTGTGCTAAAGCGAAGTATGAATTACCTTTTTATTAAAACCTGAAACGTCAAGGATTTCATACCGTTGTTTCCTGTTGTTTTTGTCTGAACACATTAAACGAACACGGTGCTGCGAGGTATTATCTTCTTTTGATTAAATAGTTTTTATTCACATTTATCTTTCCTAGTCGCACTCAGTGCAAGTAAAGATAAATTACAAATCTCATCTCTACATTTCATTTTTCCCGCTTTACGTACTCCGAAAACTTCTTATATTAAACATCTTTCGTTAATTCATAACCGATAGTCCATTTCATTTATGATACATTTAAAATTCAATACATTTTTTATCGGTTAACGAGTTAAGCCCAACTAGTGGCTTGAAGGGACAAGGGAAAATTCGAAGAATCCTAGTTTATTATAGTATACAAAATCCCTTCATAGCAAACTGAATCTGCTGATATTGATATCTAGCCTACCACATGGTTTTCAATCAGATACCAGCATCACATGTTTTTGGTAAACAAAGCAGGCGTTTTTTGGATCCCAATGCATTTTTAATGGCAAATATTTTGCGTTATTTCTCTGGTGGATTTAAAAAAAAAATTCATTATTTTTCCCGCCATCTCGGAATAGAGACCTTTAATTTGAACCCTCTCCCATCTTCCTACGACTTGCCAGACGCCTACAATTTTGACGCAAAGAATCGCTATACGAAATTAAATATATGATATAACAGGTAACATGGTAACAATGACCTGTGACCAGCATCAGTTCACGAATAACCCGAAGGTTAATGTCCACTTGTCGCACCTTCGGTACCAAACTGTTTCAATGAAGTTGTTGACAAATGTCCCTATTCCCGCCAAGTATGCAAGGTAGCCCTTGCGCTAAACCCAGCAACCATATAGTACAAATGTATTGTATGTATAGTAATTTGTATTATGTCGTCGCTGGCTAAACCCTTGTTAGCCAGGGAGTGCGGTTGGAGGCCATATAGCGGTATAGAGATGTGCGCTTCAGCCGCTATCCCTGACCCTTTGAGGTATAGATATACAGCCATTCCAGGATATGAGGCAGAATAGATGAAATGAGAAAAAAAGAAGAAAGAACAAAACACAAATTTTCCCATTTATTTAAGCTAAAAACGCCTCAAAATTTCAAAAACCATACTAATTCAAGTAAAAAGACAGTTAAAATTTCAATGTTAATGCTTGTGAAACCCAACCTCCAACTGAAACACCACCATTAAACATTCATTTTAGATCAATTTCTTTTATCTGGCCGTTTTTCATAAACCTAAATATAGTGACTTTTATAGGAATAAAGATTTCGTTCATAATACGAGCGTATTTATATATGTACTGTAGTACAACACAAAATATTCGTAAATAGATTATAAATTCGGCACTTATCCATGAATTAATTACATCCGTATGTTGTAGCTTAAAAATTGCTCGATGTAAAACCTCCATTTACACGACTCTAGTACGGAAATTGTTCATGTCCCATATGGAACCTGAACTGATTGATAAATATTAAATAGACACATGAAGTTGTGCAAGTATGTGTTACATTACTCTGTATACTTTTAAACTCCTCCTTTTACAAATATATCAAGAGATTTTTGCAAATGTAGGGTGGCATCATGGTGGAAGTAGGTACTTCCACCATGGGTGGCATATAATTTTGCGTACAGAACAAAACCCCATACAGAACCAAACTTTTGTTAATTTTTCAATGAACATGGGATATTTACAATAAATCGAAATCGTTCAACGTATAAAACGATAAATCTTCATTCAAATAAAATGATATGTTATCATGTAAAACCAGTTTAAAATATTTTAAGTCCATAAACTAGTTGTAGACACAATTTAACTGTTTTGTACGGAACTTGACGCATGTTACCTTTAACATAAGAACCTTTGACACACCAAATACATTTTGTTTGCCTAATTGGAAGTACCTGGTGGACCGAGCCTTGCTCGGTGTTATTTCATGTTTACCAGTTCATTCGGTTGCTATAAAATATTTCAATGTCATAAAATTGATAAATATAGAAACCTTTTTTATTCCTCCATGGACTCTTCATCCCATTTGCTGGATTTCCCCTTCATGGCTGTAGATTCCAAACAGCTGTTATGATTACTTCATTTGTTTACACTTTCCTTGTTTATTTTCGTTGCTATCACGGCAACCCATAAGGCCAATGTTAAAATTTTACAACTTTTAATTCGATTTATTACGTCATTAGATTTTCTCTGGCCAAATTATCTACACAAAAGACGTTTTTGAGTCATAAATTACTTACTTCCAGTCTTTGAAGGAAATACTCGGAGCCGTTTTTGAGATAATTGTGCAAGCAAGCAAGCATACAAGCATGCAAGCACGATAACATTACTCATATAAGAGTATAGGATAAATGTTTGATTCTTGGAATGGCTGTACAGCTTTTGTTGTGTACGCCTACAAGACGATGTTTACACGAGTCAAGTCGCCATATGTCGCCGTGATGGATTGTAGACATTTGTGGACCGTTTGCGTCGGTCTGCGACGTATTTGGAAACGCGGTGGAGTAATAAAGTGAAATTTGTGACAGGACACTGTGACCTGGGCTAAAGGTCAGTGTGTTTAACCGTTTAACCGCGTGTGATACGTGTATGGCTGTACAAAATTTGGCTCGGTTTTAAATTTGTTAAAATTTACTACAGTCTTTGGGTTATTAGTTTATCTTTGTTCGTGTCCAAGGCAGTATGTAGTATTACTGTTGTTCCACTTTAAATGTTAGTCGATGGAAACTTACGATAACTTTATTTGGAAGTGGTTGATCTAGATATATACATGTGTACGGGCCCCCCGCTGAACGTTCAAGGTGTTTAGGGCGTTCGGTCTGAGGGTTATCTACAAACTGAACTGCTTGATCTAAATTTCAGAATGTAAAACGTGTAATTTTAAATTGATTGGTAATGAAACGTCAAATTAAGAATAATGTGTAATAAAACCTAGTGATTAAAAATGTTAATTGAAACATTAATTTGATGATTATAGTGTAGCAATCATTCTTATCAGCAATAGAACAAAGCGATTCATGATTTCTTTTCTACCTCAACTCGATACCACATAACTGTTCAGAAATATTATTAGACAGCTTCTTTTTAAGTTGAAGTCGTTTTCTGTATATATTTCTCAAATTATTTCATGTTTCACGTTCCCATGTTTATGACAAATTTAGGATCCAAAAACAAATATAATAACAACAGTAACATTGTAAAAGCTTATTATTAGTATATTAATTAAAATAAATTTTAAAATATACGTTTATATTTTTTTATTATTTTTAGTCCCATCACTCGTAATCTTGATACCAGTCTTCTCTAATTTGTTACACTATTACTGGTTTTGACCACAGACTTGGTTTACGTTGTCAATGTCTAAGGTGAACATTTCTTTGTTTTATCTTCCAAACAAACTTGTTACTCAAACACCTAGGTTTCAGTGACCTTCCCCCCCTCCTTTCTCCTCCCCTGTACATAGTACATGGAGAATATTGTTTTCGTCAGCATTTTCGAATTTGAGTTGTTAGTAGATATATTTTTTGGAGTTGTGTCTGTCCGTCCGTGTTTGCGTGTGCGTTTGAGGTTGAGGATATATTTACACACAGCTAGAGACGACACCGATGGTCCGATTTTCATGGGATTTGGCCTGTAGGTATCAAACTTTAGATATAAAATTATTTATCAGCTTATGTCAACTGGTTGCAGAGATAATTGATATTTTCGTTTGGAGGTAAACGCAGTACGTTGTCTGATGGTTAATCCTTATGGAGAATATTTAAAAATCGACTTATCCGATTATTACGAACAGATTTTGATGAAATTTGGTATGTATTTTGTGAGATAGTTGTAAATTTGTTTATTTTACCGTAGTGTTTCTTGCTTTAAATGGCTTTAACGGCGAAAGTATGTGTCAGTTTGCTGATACCGTTTATTTATATTTTCTGACGTTAACTGATACATGTTAACTGGAGTACATGTCGATGACTTCATCGCCGTAACCAACCTACGAAGCCGGCGCGCCACGGAGATGCCCCACCTTCATACACGGGCGATTAAATTAAATATGACTCGGGCCTTTCACTGTCGCTTATGTAAACCCACATGGATCACTTCCCACGCCTCGGTACATGGCGTACGATGCCCGGCGAGGGACGGGCACCATTGGCTAATAGTCCAGGCAATGAATGCTCAAAAAGAGGCATAGAGGGAATTGTATGGATCACAATTTTTGACTTTGTAACTTTGTTTGGACTAGTTAGGAGTAAAACATATCAAAAGTCCCCGCCCTTAGCCCTTGAGCCGGCTGGGCTGGAAGGGCCTAAAGGTACAATTTTTTGGTTTTTCCTAAATATCTTGAAAAATATCGACTTTTAGTATTCCCTATTAAATTTGAAAATTAAAGAAAATTAAATTTCCTGTAAGAAAAATACATAATGTGTCTACTTTGGTCCAACCGTTTACAAGATAAGCACTAATTTTATTAATCTTTTTAAAAATATCCCTTCCATAAGAAATACATGAAATTTGTGGGTTACTTAGATGCCCAATTGGGCAACGCTTTTCTCACCTAAAGTTAAATGAACAGCATTCAGGAAATATTGACAAAATTTCCAGTAATTTGACACTTCAATCATAAAAGTTGGTCTAAAATTAAGGCGTTGGCGAGCTCACAAAATACGTTATTTTTCAAGGAATTATAACTAATTGTAATAATTCCTTGAAAAATAACGTACTTTGCGAGCTCGTCAACGCCTTAATTTTAGACCAATTTTTATGATTGAAGTGTCAAATTACTGGAAATTTTGTCAATATTTCCTGAATGCTGTTCATTTTCCTTTAGGTGAAAAAAGCGTTGCCCAATTGGGCATCTAAGTAACCCACAAATGTTCATGTATTTCTTATGGAAGGGATATTTTTAAAAAGATTAATAAAATTAGTGCTTATCTTGTAAACGGTTGGACCAAAGTAGACACATTATGTATTTTTCTTACAGGTAATTTAATTTTCTGTAATTTTCAAATTTAATAGGGAATACTAAAAGTCGATAGTTTTCAAGATATTTAGGAAAAACCAAAAAATTGTACCTTTAGGCCCTTCCAGCCCAGCCGGCTCAAGGGCTAAGGGCGGGGACTTTTGATATGTTTTACTCCTAACTAGTCCAAACAAAGTTAAAAAGTCAAAAATTGTGATCCATGCAATTCCCTCTATAACCTTTCGTTGCCTGGACTATAAGTGTGATCACAGATAAATTTCTCTGTAGTGTGGTGAAATTACTTTGCGTAAGAATCGTGTAAATGTATTATTGATAACGCGTTGCGTTCAAAATTTAACTACTGTACATGTTTCTTACACAGGCATTGTGAGTAGGAGTGTATGCGTATCAAGAAAATATACTAATTTTTTGGAATAACGTTTTTAACGTTGGGAGTTCTTTCTGATCATTGTTCTTGTTTTCATTCTATGTTTGGTAGGCTATATTTTAATAGTTACCAAATTAAAATTGGAAAATAAATAAGTTTAACCGTGTCTAAGAGTTACACCAAGTAGTGTACTTGTTACATTTAAGTGTTAATGAGAGCTGCTGAAGGAGCGATGTTTTAAATTTCAAGTCGATGCGATGTGAAAAGAAGAAAAGAAAAGAAAAGAATTTTCATATTCGTCGCCTTCAAACAACTATAATTCCACACACTCGTGCTTCATTCATACACTTATCCTTTCGTCTTGAAGTACATTCAGATTGGGTTAGTGTCTCCCCTGATTATATATAGATGGCCAAAAACAAATCTTTACCAGTAAAGTTTTCCTCATATATAAATGAAGTATGCTGTTCTACATGACGATGACTGTTTTAACCACCCATAATCCTATATTATATGCTGCCGGAATTGAAATAAATTGTAATATTTTCCTATAAAAAGCACGCAAAAGTCATTTGGATTAATTGCACTCAATTTGAAATTACCACGAAGGCTGCTATAACTGCGCCTCTTTATAAATTAATACTGAATCCAAATATTTATTGCTATTTTCGTATGTGTTGTTATTATTGTTGTTGTTTTCGTAGGCGTTGATTGTGTTTCTCGCAGAAGCGACGAGAACGCGTGTAAAAACGCGCCTGTAAACGCGTGTAGGCCCGGCACGGCGGCTGGCGCCCGCGCTGTACCAGAATAGCCGCCAGATAACTATTCAGAATAGCCTCCTGTGCTGTTTTACTTTTCGGTTCGCCACGAGTCGTGCCGATAAATCTCAATCGAAGTGGAACGCCACTTGTTTGGAAACTGGCGCGGGCGATTGGTGGTTGTTATGAGTTTAAATAGTCGCGATTATTTTGGTGTTGGGATGAAGGATTTATCTTGAAATGAGAGGTAAAGAAGGCGTAGGTTTAGTTGAAATTCCTTAATTCTGTTCTTTCTCTTTCTACCAATCAATTAAAAAAAGTTATTTAAAAAATTAATTAAAGTCATAAAAATTTATACTTCTATAGTTGACGGAATGTGTGTGGTTTTAACCATCAGATTTTTGTTTGGATTAGATCTACCTACTGACCCTCCCCAGGTAGCAGTCCCAGCAACAGTGTCGTTATGACTGCATTCTTTAGGGTGTGCGGTTTTCTGGTCGGGTGTCGTTTTAGCCGACATCCTGAAATTTTTCTACATGTACAGTATACAAATATCACTGTCACCAACGACATTTGACACGTATTTATTTATTCCAGGGCTTGTAACAGGTCATTATTTTATTTTTTGTTATTTTTTTGCTCTTGGTTATTTTTTGTTATTTTTTTAGGAATTTGGTTATTTTTGTTATTTTTTGGAATTTTGGTTATTTTTTTATTTTTTCAACCTCAAGAACTGCTACAAGCCCTGTTTACAGTATTCGTCTGTCCGACGATCTCGTAGCACCATCGCGGCAGACGAATCTCATCGTAAAATGCGTGAAAACTAAGTCTTGTTGCGTGAAAACCAAGCCTCGCCGTCAAATCTAGGCAGATTTGTGATTAGTCTGTCGAGATTTTTTTTTACCAAGGTTAAGATTGTATTACCCCCAATATAACGCTGGTTTTCTAATTTTTAGCAGTTTTTTTGTGTACAAACGGTTATTTTTTGGTTATTTTTTTTTCTTATTTGAGTTATTTACTTACTCACCGGGTATTCATATAACGCTGGTTGGTGTAGTCGTTATAGTGCCCGCCTACAAACTTTTAGGCTTTTTATTTATTAAATAAATAAATAAATAATTTATTTATTTTTCAACCTCAAGAACTGTTAAGCCCTGTAATTCATTACCGAGATGACAATGACAGACTGCTCGCTCAGTCCCACTTCACTCTCACGCCCCAGTGACAATCAACGATAAAAATAATCCAGCTAATCTTTCAATCCGTATAAAAACTCAAAAAGGTTACGTTCCGGACGGTCTTCACCAGCAGAGCCGCACCCGGGTAATGAGGAGGTGATGTGAAACTCGGAAAATATGCATACGGAATTTCCGTTGGCATCGACGTCAATCCAGGATGTAATTATTTGGACATCGTTCTGTTCCGCCGGTCGCATTCTTCGGCGAGAATGCCGCCCGAGACGGTAGACTACTGTCCTTTATGCTCGTTCTTGACATTTTCATTTTTATCGATGTCTAAGTTTTTTTTGTGCCAGTCGTTTGCAGTTCAATTTGTTTGTTTGGAATGGTGGTGGAGTGTTTGGGTGTAGTAAAGTTTTGAGCCTAGGAAGGTGGGTTTTCTTGTTCTCTTGTAGCTTACGCTTTGAAATTATTTTGCTTTTATATAGCTGATTTTTCAAACTGTATGGATTGAGACTCCTCTAATGTGAATAGGAATACCCGGTGAAATTACTCACGACCAAAACAACCCACTAAAAGAATGCGGTCAAAAGTACACTGATTCCGGGACTGCTACCATGGGAGAATCAGTTAGTAATTCAAACTAACATCAGGCTGCTAAAACAACGCACGTTCTTTCACCGAGAGAAGAAGTATTTTGATGGCTTTAGCAATGCCTAATCTAACCTAACCTCGTGCTATTGACACACAATCGCACAAAATATTATAGAGAACTGTGAGGTATGATTATGATGGTATCTCTGATGACAATCTGATTTTTGTTTCGTTTCAGTTGATGTGAAACTCCATAAGAAAACTAAATGACTCAGTTATGTGCTATAACTGCGCTGCATTAAACATTGTTAAAGTCATAATTTTTTTTCACGGTGACGGATGTGTAGTTTTAGCCGCCAGAATTTTGTTTGGATTACTTACTGGCCTCTACCAGGTAGCACTCCAAGAATGTGTGTAGTTATATACTACAGCATTCTTTATGTGGATTGTTTTGATCCTGTTTTAGTCGGACACACTCTAACATGCATCACGTTAAGGAAAAGTTACGCGTCATATCTTGTCTATTAATTTGCTCTACACCTTTACTTTCTTCAGTATTTTCTGCCATAGTCTGATACAGAAAGCGATCTGTCGGCGTTACCGGCCGGGGTTTCAATACCCAGAAATAACCCGATACTCAAATTCCAATAATTTTCTAGAAAAAAGAACAAAAGAACAAGTGATATGAAGTCATCAAGTAAGATTAGCCATTCGCGAATGCGCAAATCTCTTATCGTCATGGCTTATGATAACGGTCGCTATAGAGCGATAGAATTGTTATCTCAGTGAACAGAGAGGCTGATAAGAAGCTAGTTTGTCACCACCAGAAGGATGACTTTAGATAAAGTGACATTTGAACTGATGTTTGAAGAATGGTTTTGATAAAGACTTGTTGGCCAACTTTTGTAACCTATCGATTTGTAAGCTCTCAATACTTTCAGGTACTTGCTTTGACCCTTTGGCCCTGAAAATAGTAATAGCTTGAATACATTTTAGACGAACACACGAAGTATGAGCGTAGGAGTTTTTACTTGTCTCCCAAGTGTCGGAGAAAGAGCCAGACCAACTGCCAGAGAAATAGTTGTTGGCAGAGCGTCGAGATTCTTCAGTTCGGTCGCCACTTGAGCAACAACAGTCGCGACACTCCGTCATTCCCGCCAAACCGCGTGTTCTGTCGCTAGTCACTGTCGGGAACTCTTCTTTCACCCATTGAGTTAACTCCGTATGTTCCCTCTCCTCCTCTCTCTCCTTCTATGCCATTGATGATTTTCATCTTTTCTGAATGGATAGACGAAGTGGACGATGTTTTTGCTCGGGTTGTAAGAGTTGTTATTTGTTTTCTTATTGTACCATAGTCTTTCTAGCTTGGTGAATGTAACCTTTTTACCGAATTTAACTTTGTATTGATTCTACGTCTACAATATGATCAAATCTAAAGAGGAATCTCCGCAGGGTATAAAATGCGACATTCCTACATGTTTCTTCCAGTGCACCAATGTTCACTTCTAAACTTTCTTTCACAATATCAACCAATCATTACTCTAAAGCTTGATTTACATGGACAAGAAAGTTCTTAACGATTTCACTTAGCAGAATTTCGATTTTTAGGATATTTTGACGGTTTAACCTCACCCGATACCGAGCAAAAGTTTGGTCTATTAAATATTGTTGATGTCACTTAAAGTTGGCGTCAACAGGTTTGGACTATCGGTTCAGGCTGACAAAAATAAACATTGGGTTGAAGGAAAAAACCAATGTGAGTACTTGGGAGTAAAGTGAATTGGTCATTTGAGATTTTTTAAGTGCCAAAGATGTTGTGCAACTGAGATCCAAGAGCCTAGAGCATTTGATCAGTCTCTATATCTGGTCTAAAGTTTCCCATGGGAAATTGGCTTCCAAGAACTCCGTCACCTAATTGTTGTTTACCTCACGGCAACTTCCTCTGAGTTTGACCCGTGAGTCACGGCTATTTAAGTCATCATTATTAAGTGCCTAAGGCAATCAGCTGTGCTTTCCTACCCAGTGTATTTATATGCTTCATTTCTTAGTGTAAACAAGTCATAAAGTATTTTTGTCGAAGCTGTTGACCCTTTACGGATCGTTGTGGCAATCAGGGCCGGCGACAGGGGGGGGGCAGGGGGGGCAAATGCATAGGGGCCCGGGCTCTTAGGGGGCCAGGAAACACCAAAAAGAACCCGAAACGGCTGAAAAGGGGCCCAAAAGCACACAATAAAAGTAAAAAAACGTCGTCAGGGCCCAGGGTTGAAGATTGCATAGGGGCCCGAAAATCCTGTCGCCGGCCCTGGTGGCAATTTAGACATCCCAGCGCAAGATAATGGAGTTGTATTTTCAAGGCGACAGTGTCGCCTTTGGCATTGCACAACATGTCTGTGCAGTTGGCTAACTTTACTAGCAGGCAATATGAACTCAAGACTCGTGTCCGACATAATACATCGTAACTGGGCCATATCATTTTTATGGTATATAAGTTTCGGTGGAGTTGCATCAATTACGTACAATATTATATGTAGTTAGGAAAGTACTAACAATGCTTAAAGTAGAATTATGCTTAACCGTCACAAATCATAATTTTATTTGACCGAGAGTGAGGGGCCGCCGCAAAACTTCTCCAATGTTAACAGGATGTAACTTTCAGTCTCTGTAAGCAATTTGCTTAGTTAGCATCTAACAACAGCGAAGAACAGACAGCCTACGCTAAACGACGATGGACGATGAACAATTGTAAAGTTTCCCACCGTCGTCTCTCGAATAATTTTCGTACTTAATGTTCCTTTTATGACATAACATTAATACCCGACTAAAAAGTGTTATTTTACAGTGGCTCGTTTCGCACCATGAGCACTAGACTCATTATCAAGTGCCAAATAGATTGCAAATTCGTACTCATATCTATCATAGTCCAGGCAATGAATGCTCAAAAAGCGGTATAGAGGGAATTGCATGGATCACAATTTTTGACTTTGTAACTTTGTTTGGAATAGTAAGGAGTAAAACATATCAAAAGTCCCCGCCCTTAGCCTTTGAGCCGCCTGAACTGGAAGGGCCTAAAGGTACATTTTTTTGGCTTTTCCTAAATATCTTGAACACTATCAACTTTTAGTATTCCGTATTAAATTTGAAAATTAAAGAAAATTAAATTTCCTGTCAGAAAAATACATATGTGTCTACTTTGGTCCAACCGTTTACAAGGTAAGCACTAATTTTGTTAATATTTAAAAAAATATCCCTTCCATAAGAAATACATGTAAATTTGTGGGTAACATAGATGCCCAATTGCTGGGTAACATTTTTTTACCTAAAGGAAAATGAACAGAATTCAGGAAATATTGACAAAATTTCCTGAATGCTGTTCATTTTACTTTAGGTGAAAAAAGCTTTGCCCAATTGGGCATCTAATTACCCACAAATTAACATGAATTTCTTATGGAAGGGATATTTTTTGAAATATTAACAAAATTAGTGCTTACCTTGTAAACGGTTGGACCAAAGTAGACACATATGAATTTTTCTGACAGGAAATTTAATTTTCTTTAATTTCCAAATTTAATAGGGAATACTAAAAGTTGATAGTTTTCAAGATATTTAGGAAAAACCAAAAAATTGTACCTTTAGGCCCTTCCAGCCCAGCCGGCTCAAGGGCTAAGGGCGGGGACTTTTGATATGTTTTACTCCTAACTAGTCCAAACAAAATTAAAAAGTCAAAAATTGTGATCCATGCAATTCCCTCTATAACCTTTCGTTGCCTGGACTATCAATAATCCAACTCGCCAATCACAATCTACATTGTTGCAATGCTCGCCGCCACGCCGCCACGCAGCGCCCGCACTCCGCACGTCCGTTTAAGTTTAGCCGGAGAAACATCCAGGTACGGGAATAGCCCGGCGTGGACGGGCATCGGGCCGCGCCCGTGCCAAACGGCGTGCCGCGCTGAATCACCTGCCCGCCGAGCGCACGCGTGTATAAATACGATTGATGCCAAAACCGACCGATACATCCGAGTCTGCTAGGGATGTAATAGTCGAATCAATACCCCCGTTGCAGCAGACCTGCATACTCAGCGAATTTCAAATGCAAAACAACATATTTCAATCCAACATAGCGAGATTTGACATGTTTTGGTAAGCTCCATAAGAATAACATGGGGAATGAGTATGCAGGTTTGCTGCTACAGGTATATTAAAACTGGGTGGTTTTAACTCAATATTTAGTAGATCTGAACTAGAAGAAGCTATTTACCAAGTTTTATCAAGATATGTTGAAAATTAACGGAGATATAGAATTTTACTTATTTCCCATAAGATTAACATTGGGACAACGTACTGTGTTTACCACTTTCAATATCTCGGTAACTAATGGACATAGAGCAGTGATTCAAAATACAAAATTGTTTGTTTTTTTGAGCTGAATTCTATGGTGCCAACAAAAATTCGTTAAATATTATTTTTCTATGTAAAAAACTCAAAAAACCCCATTTTTGGGGGGTTTAACCCCCTCTACCCCCCCTTCCGGTGATCCGATCGGGCTGGTTCACGAACTCGTCCGAGTGATTACCACTTTACACGTCTGTACCAGCTGGTTCACGAACTCGTCCGAGTGATTACCACTTTACACGTCTGTACCAATTTTCATTAAGATTGGACCATTTTTACGGCCGCTATCGTGCTGACAGACACACACACACACACACACACACACACACACACACACACACACACACACACACACACACACACACACACACACACACACACACACACACACACACACACACACACACACACACACACACACACACACACACACACACACACACACACACACACACACACACACACACACACACACACACACACACACACACACACACACACACACACACACACACACACACACACACACACACACACACACACACACACACACACACACACACACACACACACACACACACACACACACACACACACACACACACACACACACACACACACACACACACACACACACACACACACACACACACACACACACACACACACACACACACACACACACACACACACACACACACACACACACACACACACACACACACACACACACACACACACACACACACACACACACACACACACACACACACACACACACACACACACACACACACACACACACACACACACACACACACACACACACACACACACACACACACACACACACACACACACACACACACACACACACACACACACACACACACACACACACACACACACACACACACACACACACACACACACACACACACACACACACACACACACACACACACACACACACACACACACACACACACACACACACACACACACACACACACACACACACACACACACACACACACACACACACACACACACACACACACACACACACACACACACACACACACACACACACACACACACACACACACACACACACACACACACACACACACACACACACACACACACACACACACACACACACACACACACACACACACACACACACACACACACACACACACACACACACACACACACACACACACACACACACACACACACACACACACACACACACACACACACACACACACACACACACACACACACACACACACACACACACACACACACACACACACACACACACACACACACACACACACACACACACACACACACACACACACACACACACACACACACACACACACACACACACACACACACACACACACACACACACACACACACACACACACACACACACACACACACACACACACACACACACACACACACACACACACACACACACACACACACACACACACACACACACACACACACACACACACACACACACACACACACACACACACACACACACACACACACACACACACACACACACACACACACACACACACACACACACACACACACACACACACACACACACACACACACACACACACACACACACACACACACACACACACACACACACACACACACACACACACACACACACACACACACACACACACACACACACACACACACACACACACACACACACACACACACACACACACACACACACACACACACACACACACACACACACACACACACACACACACACACACACACACACACACACACACACACACACACACACACACACACACACACACACACACACACACACACACACACACACACACACACACACACACACACACACACACACACACACACACACACACACACACACACACACACACACACACACACACACACACACACACACACACACACACACACACACACACACACACACACACACACACACACACACACACACACACACACACACACACACACACACACACACACACACACACACACACACACACACACACACACACACACACACACACACACACACACACACACACACACACACACACACACACACACACACACACACACACACACACACACACACACACACACACACACACACACACACACACACACACACACACACACACACACACACACACACACACACACACACACACACACACACACACACACACACACACACACACACACACACACACACACACACAATATGTTTAGCTTACATAATATGTTTAGCTTGTATTGCCATAGTCACCAGTGTTTGTATGAATGTAAATGTCCATGTATTGAAATAGTTGACTATGTCAAATATTTAGGAATGTATGTCGACTGTAATTTAAAATGGGGAACCCATATACAACATTTAGCTAAAAAATTAAGAAAAATAAATTATTCTTTGTACCACATGAAACAGTTCTTGAGCAGTGAACATTTAAAACAGTTGTATATGTCATGGTTTGAGAGCACGATGAGATATGGCATTATACACTATGGTGGTGCTTACAGTACACTATTGCAACCGTTAAAAATGTGCCAACGGCATGCCGTGCGCACTATTTATGGCCTAAGGCGTACGGATAGAGTAAGTTATTTGTTCACTGAGAAAAATATTCTTACATTCGACCAATTATATAAGTTATCCACAGTAATGTATATGTATAAACATTTGCAAAGGTATCCCCTGAAAACCACTTATAGAGAAACAAGAGCTGCCCAATTCAATTTTCTGCATGTACCGAACTATTTTAAAGAAGCAGCTAGACATCAATTTTCCTATCTTGGCCCAACATTGTTTAACAAGCTTGTTGAAAGATATGGTAACGGTTTAATTTTTGAAGGAAAACCTAAATTTAAAATGAAATGTTTACAATTTATACTGGATGATGAATAGTATGTACAATTATTATCTGTTGGTTGTTTATTATTGTTATTTATTTATATTTGTTTATTTATATACTTGTTAATTTATATACTTGTTAATTTATGCTTGTTAATTTATATACTTGTTAATTTGGACTTGTTAATTTATACTTGTTAATATATTTGTTAAGTTATTTAATTATTTATTTAGAATTCAGTATTACAGTATTACAGTTTATGATTTTGTTTTAGGGTGACTGTTAACTAGATTTGTAATGCAACAACAATAATTGTATAAGTCTGTGATACCGGTGCATGAAGAAGAATGCTGAATGGATGATTAATTGTGCTTGAGACTGCCAAATTTGAACAATTTGAAAAATAGTTATTTATGAGGAATGCCAACAAACTTCCCGCACGCGCCTTACAAGGTGCATTGGGAGTGAAAGAGGAAAATCTGCATGAACTATTTGTGGAATTTAAATTTAACTATGTAGCATGTATCAGTGTTTTTCCATGAATAAAGATTTTTGAACTTGAACTTGAACTTGAACTTGAACACACACACACACACACACACACACACACACACACACACACACACACACACACACACACACACACACACACACACACACACACACACACACACACACACACACACACACACACACACACACACACACACACACACACACACACACACACACACACACACACACACACACACACACACACACACACACACACACACACACACACACACACACACACACACACACACACACACACACACACACACACACACACACACACACACACACACACACACACACACACACACACACACACACACACACACACACACACACACACACACACACACACACACACACACACACACACACACACACACACACACACACACACACACACACACACACACACACACACACACACACACACACACACACACACACACACACACACACACACACACACACACACACACACACACACACACACACACACACACACACACACACACACACACACACACACACACACACACACACACACACACACACACACACACACACACACACACACACACACACACACACACACACACACACACACACACACACACACACACACACAATATGTTTAGCTTACATAATATGTTTAGCTTGTATTGCCATAGTCACCAGTGTTTGTATGAATGTAAATGTCCATGTATTGAAATAGTTGACTATGTCAAATATTTAGGAATGTATGTCGGTTGACTATGTCAAATATTTAGGAATGTATGTCGACTGTAATTTAAAATGGGGAACCCATATACAACATTTAGCTAAAAAATTAAGAAAAATAAATTATTCTTTGTACCACATGAAACAGTTCTTGAGCAGTGAACATTTAAAACAGTTGTATATGTCATGGTTTGAGAGCACGATGAGATATGGCATTATACACTATGGTGGTGCTTACAGTACACTATTGCAACCGTTAAAAATGTGCCAACGGCATGCCGTGCGCACTATTTATGGCCTAAGGCGTACGGATAGAGTAAGTTATTTGTTCACTGAGAAAAATATTCTTACATTCGACCAATTATATAAGTTATCCACAGTAATGTATATGTATAAACATTTGCAAAGGTATCCCCTGAAAACCACTTATAGAGAAACAAGAGCTGCCCAATTCAATTTTCTGCATGTACCGAACTATTTTAAAGAAGCAGCTAGACATCAATTTTCCTATCTTGGCCCAACATTGTTTAACAAGCTTGTTGAAAGATATGGTAACGGTTTAATTTTTGAAGGAAAACCTAAATTTAAAATGAAATGTTTACAATTTATACTGGATGATGAATAGTATGTACAATTATTATCTGTTGGTTGTTTATTATTGTTATTTATTTATATTTGTTTATTTATATACTTGTTAATTTATATACTTGTTAATTTATGCTTGTTAATTTATATACTTGTTAATTTGGACTTGTTAATTTATACTTGTTAATATATTTGTTAAGTTATTTAATTATTTATTTAGAATTCAGTATTACAGTATTACAGTTTATGATTTTGTTTTAGGGTGACTGTTAACTAGATTTGTAATGCAACAACAATAATTGTATAAGTCTGTGATACCGGTGCATGAAGAAGAATGCTGAATGGATGATTAATTGTGCTTGAGACTGCCAAATTTGAACAATTTGAAAAATAGTTATTTATGAGGAATGCCAACAAACTTCCCGCACGCGCCTTACAAGGTGCATTGGGAGTGAAAGAGGAAAATCTGCATGAACTATTTGTGGAATTTAAATTTAACTATGTAGCATGTATCAGTGTTTTTCCATGAATAAAGATTTTTGAACTTGAACTTGAACTTGAACTTGAACACACACACACACACACACACACACACACACACACACACACACACACACACACACACACACACACACACACACACACACACACACACACACACACACACACACACACACACACACACACACACACACACACACACACACACACACACACACACACACACACACACACACACACACACACACACACACACACACACACACACACACACACACACACACACACACACACACACACACACACACACACACACACACACACACACACACACACACACACACACACACACACACACACACACACACACACACACACACACACACACACACACACACACACACACACACACACACACACACACACACACACACACACACACACACACACACACACACACACACACACACACACACACACACACACACACACACACACACACACACACACACACACACACACACACACACACACACACACACACACACACACACACACACACACACACACACACACACACACACACACACACACACACACACACACACACACACACACACACACACACACACACACACACACACACACACACACACACACACACACACACACACACACACACACACACACACACACACACACACACACACACACACACACACACACACACACACACACACACACACACACACACACACACACACACACACACACACACACACACACACACACACACACACACACACACACACACACACACACACACACACACACACACACACACACACACACACACACACACACACACACACACACACACACACACACACACACACACACACACACACACACACACACACACACACACACACACACACACACACACACACACACACACACACACACACACACACACACACACACACACACACACACACACACACACACACACACACACACACACACACACACACACACACACACACACACACACACACACACACACACACACACACACACACACACACACACACACACACACACACACACACACACACACACACACACACACACACACACACACACACACACACACACACACACACACACACACACACACACACACACACACACACACACACACACACACACACACACACACACACACACACACACACACACACACACACACACACACACACACACACACACACACACACACACACACACACACACACACACACACACACACACACACACACACACACACACACACACACACACACACACACACACACACACACACACACACACACACACACACACACACACACACACACACACACACACACACACACACACACACACACACACACACACACACACACACACACACACACACACACACACACACACACACACACACACACACACACACACACACACACACACACACACACACACACACACACACACACACACACACACACACACACACACACACACACACACACACACACACACACACACACACACACACACACACACACACACACACACACACACACACACACACACACACACACACACACACACACACACACACACACACACACACACACACACACACACACACACACACACACACACACACACACACACACACACACACACACACACACACACACACACACACACACACACACACACACACACACACACACACACACACACACACACACACACACACACACACACACACACACACACACACACACACACACACACACACACACACACACACACACACACACACACACACACACACACACACACACACACACACACACACACACACACACACACACACACACACACACACACAAATTCGAACGAATGGTGATTTTTGCTTTTGGTGGCCCCAAAACGAAGAGTTGTCATGGTCTTGGGCTTAGGTCTTACCATGAGACCTATACGGTAATAGCTTCTTCCCCATAGGGGAAATTCGCTAAAAAGTAATAGATTATTTTAGATTCGGTTATCGAAGAATCTATTAAGTAATTAATTGTTTTAATTAAGCGATTGTCTGACTCCCCTCCTAGATTCTCGCGATTATTTGTGGTTTAGTACTTGACACAATATGTTAGTCATTTATTGAAATCGATGTTAAACCTGGTAAATGGCTAATGAACCACTAAACTCAATAATACTAACAATTTTGTAAAAAAAGTAGCTTTTATATTAGAATCGTATACTTTTATTTATATGAGCAGTGTTATCTTGCTTGTTTGTTTGTTTGTTTGCTTGCACAGTTATTATTTCAAAAACGGCTCCGAGAATGTTGTTCAAAGTCTTGAAATAAGTAATTTATGACTCAAAAGCGTGTTTTATGCAGATTACTTGGCCAGAGAAAATCCATTAGGTAAGGCAATAAATTGAATTTTTAAGTTAGAAAATTCAACATTGGCCTTATGAGTCGTCATGATACAGTATAACAAAATAAACAAGGAAAGTTTAAGCAAATAAAGTGCTGTAATCATAAAAGCTGTTTGAAAACTACAGCCATCTAAGAAAAGTACGATGTGTGGGATAATGGTTGCATGGAATAGTTAAAAATGTTTATATTTATCAATTTTATGACTCCGAAATATTGTATCGTAATTGGATAAACTGGTAAACTTTTAATATCGTGCTAGACTCGGTCCACCAGATACTAACTTATTATTACGATTATTCGGTAACTCTTACTAATCGCTAAAGAATCAGCAGAAGCGGTAGTAGAAAAGCATACGGTTTAAAACAATCGTTTCTTCCTGAAAAAAAGAATCGGTTCACAGACTATTTTGAACTGGATAATCGCATCACTAACGTACTCGCTTACTCAGCGGAGTGTAATGTTTGGAGGAGGCGTCAGAATGTTGGCAGAAGGTGTAGCTGTATCATTGAGTCTCACGCTTTGTTGGAGGTTTGATGTTGACTCTTTGGCTATTTTTAATGACAATAAGATGTTTGTCTGTCTTGTTTGCTGTACATTAAGCATTTGTACATCAAATGTGTATGAGTATTCGTGAAGTGAAACAAAGCTTCGTAACTGTAAAAATTAAATTACTGGCGCAGCTGTTTGGCTGGGGCCCAGATTCTACAGTGTGAATAACTGCAATCCGACCACGAGCAACTTTACAGTAATGTCAAGCTTGGTTTTCCTCGAATCGGCAGGTAAAACAGTACTTTCATTAAAATATATTCGATTGTACTTGTTCGATTAATTACCGGATAAGTCACGCGGCTGCGCCAGTCCGGTTGTATCTTTTCTACAAGGAATGTTGGCGCTGAGGATCTTCAGGAAAGGAACAGGAACTATCAGTGATGGAAGAAGATAACGGGACACACCAGCCTGAGAGCGGCAGAAGGGAGAAATCCTATTGACTATAAAATACATTTCGGTTTTCATATATGTGGATCATTTAATTCTTTAAGCTTAAAATCGTCACTGTAAGAACTAAAAGTCAGAAAAAGACCGCCAATCTACAATAGTAGAAATGGCCGAAGTGGATGCGAGGTTGTCACAGTGATTCATGTTTAAATCACTAAATGTTAAGAAATTGTCTACATTCGATGTTTAAAAGCTATGACAACTCTTGCCTTACCCAAAGTACCATATAGGTCTCACCATTAGTATAGACCAATAGACCCTTGAAGAGTCTGAAAATGTTCTCTTTCGCGGTTGATGATGATCCATTTTATGAAGGTTTACTAGGCATGGGTACAGGTCTTGTGGGATTTTTTATCTTTGTGTACAATAAAATGTTTACATTACGTTTTGTTCATCTATTTCATGTCATGGGAATTCCCTCCCTCAAAGATACGTGGATCAAGCAATCAGTTACTGTGACAGGTGCAAGAGTTTGGGTCGCCAGCACTCCCGCGCCGCTGTAGACGGCCGGAGCTCTCGCCAGTGTGGAGGAGTGGAGGAGTAGAGGCTGCCGATGATGGAGAAAGCGCACCGAGCCACTCAAGGCGGTGTAGACAAAGTCGCTAATTAGCCAAGTGTCTGTGAACGGGTGATTGCTACCTGCGTCTACGTGGTCTTGCTGGGGTGAAGCAATGGATACAGAAAGTACGAGGAGCGCAATCCTATGGAGGAAAGTCAGCCGATTTTGTTCACGCCAGAACGAGCTTCGTATGGCGGCCGCAAGGGAGAATAGTATCTGTATTGGGGGACTTCAACCATAGTATTGTATTGGGGGACTTCAACCATAGAATAGTATCTGCAAGGGAGGACTTCAACCACAGGACCGGTTGAAGTCCTCGGTCCTCTGGAGCCAAGGTACTCTTCCAGAGTTAAGCCCTATACTTTGGCAGAGGACGGATGGCCGCTAGGAGATATAAGGCGACCCTTCTTCACAACACATTACAAACACATTGTGTAGTGGCGAGAACGCCTAATCTCTAAGCGTCCTCTGCCAGAGTACAGAGTGGGGCAGTTGACTGTTTATCCTTAAATCTTCTGATGATCCACAGCACAGAGAAAATAGAGCCCTTAGCTCTAGCTCTTCAGCGTCCATAGAGGAACATACTTAAAGTTCAACTGTAAGAGTAAACTATGCTGGGTTTATGTTATATTCTGTGTCTCTGCCATAACTCTTCAGTCGCTCCTCAATTGAAAAATCGTTTGTGTTTTCTACTGACTGTTAAGGGGTGTAGAGAAATAGACTCGTAAAAGCTACCTTGATTGGAAAAGTCTAAGCGTTCATGATTTTCCCAAATTTAGTAGTAGACTGTAATCTTTTGGTCGTTGTAAGGAAATTACAAATAGAAATCGGCGGGATTTACTCCAAGAATGGCTTGTTTCAATTATCTTGTAATATTTAATTTTGCTCTTGAAGTAAATGTAAATATATTACTTACTTTCTCTGATAGACCAGTGAATACCTTAATATCATTATATTGAGAATTGGGGAAAAAGTCTCGTTACGGACGTAAATAATGTACAATAAGATACTGCGCGAATTTCGAATGCAACCCCCTCAGAGAAATCCCCCTCGCGAGTAGTCACATGCTACAAACTATTCCTGTCCCTTTCATACAAATTGGTTAAAATATTTAGATAATGAGGAAAGAGACGATTGTCTTATATTAAACGGAAGCAATAGCAAACAACGTCTATTGAGAGAGCTGAATGTACTGAAATGAACAAGTATAAGGCATACTGAAAACCTCATTTGGCGTACTGAAACTTGGCTTTCCTTTTTCCTCCCGAAGGCGCCTTTACCGTTCTTCATTAGACTATCGGTGTCTGTACAGTAAAGTTGACACGTCTCCCAGCAGCTGTGCGCGGGTATCCCGGCGTAAATGAACTTGTGAATTCCGCCGGCGTGCAGATTTCTCTCATAACAACATCCTTATTAGGTTGGGAATGCGGTTTCACTCCACAACGGCAGTTAATTAAAATATTCAAATCAGAAACATGTTTACAATGAGTTCAGTACCGTCTAGGCACCTTATTAACCACCTTTTACGATTACTTAAACAGATTATGCACTTGCGTAGAGCGCCTGAGGGCCCTTTAAATGTACGTATATGGTGTAACAACGACCCTAACTGTATGTTAGTGATGTGTAAACGGCCAATGAAGCGTTTAGTGCTGTTTTCTTTTTAGAATTGTAAAAATTATAAAGAGAAACGTTAACAACCTAGCCTTACCTGTCTAGTCTAATAATAAGTTATATCGCCTCTTACACTTACCCCTATTTCCATTCAATCAGCTTCAATTTTTTTCTGGTTTCTTGACAGTATAGTAATTGCAGTCTGTTCTAAAGGTCACTTCGCAAAGCTTGAAGAGTTTCGATTCTGTGGAAGCCAAAAGTGGTGTTGGGCCGTTTTTTTATGTTTTTAGCGAATTTCCCCTATAGGGAAGAAGCTATTACCGTAGGTCTCATGGTAAGACCTAAGCTCGAGACCATGTTAACTTTTCGTTTTGGGGCCACCAGAAGCAGAAAACACCATTCGTTCGAATTTATATATATATGTCTGTCAGCACGATAGCGGCCGTAAAAATGGTCCGAACTTAATGAAATTTGGTACAGACATGTAAAGTGGTAATCCCTCGGACGAGTTCGTAAACCAGCCCGATCGGACTACCGGAAGGGGGGGGGGGTAAACGGGGATAAACCCCCCCAAAAATGGGTTTTTGAGTTTTTTACATAGGAAAATAAAATTTACCGAATTTTTGTTAGCACCATTGAATTCAACTCAAAAAAAACAAACAATTTAGTATCTTGAATCACTGCTCTAAGTCCATTGGTTACCGAGATATTGAAAGTGGTAAACACAGTACGTTGTCTCAATGTTAAACTTATGGGAAATAAGTAAAATTCTGCATCTCGATTATTTCTCAACATATCTTGATAAAACTTGGTAAATAGCTTCTTCTAGTTCAGATCTACTGAATATTGAATTAAAACCACCCAGTTTTAATATACCTGTAGCAGCAAACCTGCATACTCATTCCCCATGTTATTCTTATGGAGCTTACCAAAACATGTCAAATCTCGCTATGTTGGATTGAAATATGTCGTTTTGCATTTGAAATTCGCTGAGGATGCAGGTCTGCTGCAACGGGGGTATTTTCTAAGTGTTACGGTAAATAATAATGTCTCTCTTTAGAAATGCGTATAGATTTTTTGTTAAAAACCAAATATCTGTAAACGACGAAGACCTGAGGAAAAACGTGTAAGTTCTTATATCAATTTACGATTCTCGTTTTGAAAGTTTCAAGGTTTCATAACGTTTCCCATCCATAAGTCATCGCCGCTTCGCACGTAGAGTCTATCACTAGTGAGAGGTGTACGATTGAGACATAGCACCCGTATATAATATCCTTATCGTGAGTTATTCCATCGCAATCTCCCCGCGCGGATCTGGAAATCGCCGCTAATGCTGCACTACCGAGCGCCGAACGCCGTATTTCGACTGAGAGACGATCCCCTGGAGAACCGCTTCTGAAGTTGAAGGAATGGAGGTAGCGATGGCAAAAAAATCGATATATCGATGGTTTCGATATTTCTTGGTTAGATATATCGCAAAAATATATCGATATTTTTTTTCTCCGGTTTACGTAACGCTTTATGAAAAATGGTTTTATGAAGAGACGAATTTTAAAAGACTGTATTCAGGCTGTAAAATTGTTTACAGCATAACATTTAGCGTTTCTAAAGTGAAGAAATCTCCCCTATACTCGATTCCACATTCACCTTTCATATCCACATTCACCTTCATCCACATTCCACATGAATCATCAGCTGATTATAACACCTACTACGTAAAACTTTATATGAAATACACGGCTTATGCACAGAGGAGAATCAAACAGAGGTAGCTTCTAATGTTGCGCTCAGCTGGTGTCAAGCGGTGGTGTCGAGGACTTATAAAAAAATAGTTTACCATTATCGCCGCGAGAGAGCAGCACCGTCGCTGCCCTCTCCTAATTTAACTTAACTGTAGCTAGTAACTGGATGTAACTAGTAACTAGTAACTTAACTGTAGTTGGATTTAACTGTAATTAACAAACACTTGGGCGCAACAGAAAAAGCGACCTCTGTTAGATTCTTCTCTGTGGCTTATAGAAATAAAATACTGAAAGGTGAACGTGAAACTGGTGAGTATGTAATAGATACTAGGCGTCGCGAAATTGTGATTCAAACCTTAAACAGCTGGTGATTCACCAATATGATTATAGTACCTGGTGGACCGAGCCTTGCTCGGTGTTATTTCATGTTTACCAGTTCATCCAGTTACTATAAAATATTCCAATGTCATAAAATTAATAAATAGAAACCTTTTTTATTGCTCCATGGACTCTTCATCCCACCTCCTGTATTTTCCCTTGATAGCTGTAGATTCCAAACAGCTGTTATGATTACTTAATTTGTTTACACTTTCCTTGTTTATTTTCGTTGCTATCACGGCAACCCATAAGGCCAATGTTAAAATTTTACAAATTTAAAATTCGATTTATTACGTTATTAGATTTTCTTTGGCCAAGTAATCTGCATAAAAGACGTTTTTGAGTCATAAATTACTTATTTACAGACTTTGAAGGAAATCCTTGGAGCCGTTTTTGAGATCGTTGTGCAGACATACAAGCACGCACGCAAGATAACATTGCTCGTATAAGAGTATAGGATTTTAAGTAACCCAAGTGTTTTGAAGTTTTTCAACATCGCAACTCTGACGCCAGTGTAGTAAAATTTTGAAAAATTATGAGTTCCTTAGTGACAAACCCTTGTTCTAAAAAATAATTCAATCCCTCCATAAACTTGACTTCTTTTTCTCCAGAAATATCGGTTTTTCGATAATCGTAAATATCGATATTTTACTTCCGATATATCGAATGAATCGATATCGATACTTCTGATAAATCGAAAGAGCGATATATCGATATTTCACTATCGATAGCCATCCGGATCCCCCGCAGATCCGCTTCCGAAGGATGAAGGATGAAGGATGGAGGATGTTCGTGCGCGGCCCAGATGGTATCGCCGGGACGCGGCTATCGCGCGTAATATCTCCTGGGAGCCGACAGCAGCCGGCGATGCGCGCTTTTGGACCGATTTTCTTTACTCGATTAATCGATCGATATGAGAAAAGATAATTGGTCGTTTAGGTTTTGTTTTATTTGGTCGCTTGGAATGCTGGGGCTTTGGTTTTACGTGGGATTTTTGAAAAAATGCCGTGATTTATGTGGAGGAAGAGTGAAAGTTCCCTCCGTAGTCCGTAGCTTTGTTATTGTCCAAGTACAATTCCATAGCCGATTCCGCCCATATAGGACTAATGTGAATTTTAGCATTGGGCTTATGGTCGGAGTGCGCCACCTAATTTGACTCGAACAATATCGGCGAGGAAAACAGTTGATTTTTTTGTCCGCATCATTAGTTTAAATCCCCTACAATCAACTAAATCTAGGACCACATCCATGATCAATCCACCAAAAATCTCCAGTCCTTTCTCACGTTTGATTTGTCGTTTTAAATGGATATCCCCAAAACTACTCTGCAAGCCGACCAATGTAACATACTGTCAACATTACACATACAATTTTTGCAAGTTAAGGAAATAGTAAGAAATTAAGATGGAATTCTCAAAACTAAACCCGTAGTCGTCTTTCATCGGGAGCTGCAACAGTAAAAGTATTCTTAAAGCAGTAGACAAACATTGTTTATGCTTCTTTTAATAGGATGTAGGTATTTCGCAACATGGTCGAAAATGAGGTTCAAAATGCAGGCTCGAGATCTTGTTTCAAATTCTAGATCAAGTCGAGAATTTGAAACGATCGAGAGCTGCAAAACCCTTTCGGCCGAGGTGTGAACGCTACTTTTCACCACACTACACAGTGAAATATACCCTATATTATCATAAAAACTGATTATTTATTTGACACCCTTCAAACAAAACGAAAACAAAACTTTGAGCGAAGATGTAACTTCTTTGTCATGGTCTAATCAAACACAGCTATGAAAATCCTCTGTTTGGAATCTATTGAATACCGTATATAAAAGAAAAGTACCTGGTGGACCGAGCCTTGCTCGGTGTTATTTCATACTTACCAGTTCATCCAGTTACTTTAAAATATTTCAATGTCATAAAATTAATAAATAGAAACCTTTTTTATTGCTCCATGGACTCTTCATCCCACTTGCTGTATTTTCCCTTGATGGCTGTAGATTCCAAACAGCTGTTATGATTACTTCATTTGTTTACACTTTCTTTGTTTATTTCCGTTGCCGTTTATCACGGCAACCCATAAGGCCAATGTTAAAATGTTACAACTTTAAAATTTGATTTATTACGTTATTAGATTTTCTCTGGCCAAGTTATCTGCATAAAAGACGTTTTCGAGTCATAAATTACTTATTTACAGACTTTGAAGGAAATCCTCGGAGCCGTTTTTGAGATAATTGTGCAAGCAAGCAAGATAACATTACTCATATAAAAGTATAGGATTATGTTATGTTCTCGTGTTGTATCAAGCAAATAAACGATCAGCTGACTTGTTGAATTTCGGCCTTAGGGACGAAAATTTTTGGCCCTCTGGCGGAAAAGAGCAGGATCGGCCACCAAATGACGTTTGTAAAACATGTGTGTCGTAGTGCTGTGGTGAAAAATATTTTTTGGTCGATCGAGCTACGTAACCATCATCCACCAAACCCACCAAACACCAGTCCGTGCTCAACACCCTGACAATAAACTCACTCTGTCGGCGTAACCCGCGGCAGCCTTGGCAGCGGCCCGGCGGCTGGCGGCTCGGTGCAGGGGCCTTGGACCGGCGCCAAATGTCACGCCTGTCCGAGTATTAATTACTTAATACCGGCCGCCAGATTGCTTTTTGATACCTCACGGTCGACTACGTGGCGGTCATTGTTGTGGACGCTGCAGCGGTGCCGATGTGGCTCCCAAGCTGCGGATCGCTTGCGAGTCCGCCGCGGTGAGCAAAAGGGACGGGTGGGTGAAGGGCATGGTGTAAGGTGTGTGCAGGGTCAGCTGATGTGACGTAGTTGGGCTCACGCAACTATAGGTAAGGTGACCAGATTTTGGAGTAGCCAAAACGGGATGCCGACCTCCGGGGGGTTAAAATATAGGGGGTCCGGGGGGCTCTCGACGAAAAATTAGGAGCATTTTGGTGCGTTTTCAGACTCTTTCAAATTGAAAATATATGTTCTTGACTGTAGTTCATCCTTACCATTAATTTTAAGTTACTAGGAAACTACCAAAGAACCGAAAAAAATTATTTAAGAGTTTTTTCACTTAAACGTATTTCCCCACTTAGAGGGGAGTCCGGGGGTCCTACCCGGGACAATTTTTAAAAATTAGGAGCATTTTGGTGGGTTTTTATACAATTCCAGATTGAAAATATGTGCTAGACACTAGTTCAACTTAATCATTAATTTTAAGTTCCTAAGAAACTACAAAAGAACCGAAAAAAATATTTAAGAGTTTTTTTTACATTAAAACGTATTTTTTGAAGTATTTTTCATACCGATAACGCCAAAACGGGACAAATGGGCGTCCCGAGAGAGTTCGTCGGGACTACGGGACACGTCGCTAAAAACGGGACTGAACCGTTCAAAACGGGACGTCTGGTCACCTTTAGGGCTTATATGACGACTACAATACACACCAGTTATTACAACTCAATCAACATATTCTGTGTACGGTCCTAGTTCTGCAATGAAACAGCAAGGTCCGCTAGTTTCTCGAGCCCAACTACGTCATACCAGCTGACTGTGCACATCACACTCGTACACAACTGTAATCCACTTTGACTATTCTGACGATGGCTGTTTTAACAGTAAATGTAATTTAAATGACGAATCGTCATAAGTGTGAGAAGGTCATGCATTTTTCGGTTGGATAACATTGAAGTTGAACGGGAGCACAATTGTCAACGCTTATTCTAAGACTTAAAGTAAACACCTTAAAATTGTAAATCACTACTCCCACATCTGCTAACATTTTACGATGCAACGCAACGAGACTGTTGCCACACGCGTCATAATATAATCGTAAATAATCCACAAATGGAAGGACTCTTCATTCAACTCAATCGGGCAAAAGATTTATCGCCGAATATTAGTCGTGGGTGGGTCGGAGTGGCGGATTTATGGCCAATGAAACGGCCGTAACGCCGCAGTTGACCTCCTCGATCCGACTGACCTCTCGCCGACTCTGGGTCGAGGATAGCCTGTCAGTTAGTGCATTTAAAGTGCGTTTCATGTTTCATTGCTCGTTTGCGTTCTGCGCAATGTTGATTGTATGGACGGAAGATCTAGTTTACACAGTACAGATTCCTTTCCTGTATGTTCTTGTGATTTTCAATGTCGACTTGTTTTCAAACGATCCGTTACTGCAACAACGTGCACTTAATAGTATATTTAAGGTGACCAGATTTTGGAGCAGCCAAAACGGGACGCCGACCTCCGGGGTGTGAACCCCCCACAAAGAGAAGGGGGTCCGGGGGGCCTCCCCAGGAAAACCTTGAAAAATTAGGAGCATTTTGGTGCGTTTTTAGACTCTTTCAGATTGATAATATATGCTAGACTCTAGTTATATTTACCATTAATTTTAAGTTACTTGGACACTATAAAAAAGAACCGAAAAAAATGTATTTAAGAGTTTTTCACTCTAAAACGTATTTCCATATCCCCCACTAAGAGGGGGGGTCCGGGGGTTCTCCCCCGGAAAATGTTTATGAATTAAGAGCATTTTGGTGGGTTTTTAGACATTTCCAGATTGAAAATATGTGCTAGACTCTAATTCATCTTAATCATTAGTTTGAAGTTCCTAGGACAAAAGAACAAAAAAAATATTTCAAAGTTTTTTTTACATTAAAACGTTTTTTTAAAGTATTTTTCTCACCAATAACGCTAAAACGGGACAAATGGGCGTCCCGAGAGAGTTCGTCGGGACAACGGGACACGTCGCTAAAAAACGGGACTGTCCCGTTCAAAACGGGACGTCTAGTCACCTTAAGTATATTTCACTATGAAAGTAAAACTATGAAAGTATTGCGTATGAAAGTAAAACTTTTGCTTACGCCTCGCAAGTAAAACACTGTCTTGCCCCGAAATGGGACTTTTATGACGAGTTGTGAACAATACTTTTCATCACGATGCAGATAAGTAACCAAACTTATAAAAAACCGTCCAACATAATTTAGTAATTTTTCTATAAGCAAACACAATTCTGTTGTGAACTGTCAATGTTAGTTTAGAGTCAGCTGGTGGAACTGTCAAAATAGGAATTTCGTTTGTTTGGGTATTGAAAACTTTTGTTTGGACACGGAAAAAGTTTGTTTGGGGACGGAAATGCAATGTTTGGGAAACGAAAAATCAGCTGATCGTTATTTGTTCTGATGTAAGGAAATCGAGGCCCGTAGATTCTTAGTTTTACGCAAACGGGCAATTTTCGTGTACAGAGTGATGAAAAAGGTGATTTTGAATAAGAAATATTACATTTCAGCCGGCGGAATGCCTGCTATTTTTGGAAGAAGGAGTGAACGAATACTTCTCATAATCTACATTCATTTGGGGCATTCGACTTATCTGGTCTCGACCTTGCTCTTTACAAATCACGAGCCTCGAGCGGTGACTAGATTACAGAAAAGGCATTCGAGATCCGTGCGATAAATTAAGGCGAGCGACGACCTTGCGAAGGAGTCGGAGGTGGAGAAGGGGACATGACTGTACGGCTGAGTCAGGTGCAGGAGGCGTGCGATAATGTCAAAGGGCGTCGGCGTCGCTGCCAGCGAGACACCTGTAGCTGGGCCGAGGGTGAATCACACGGGCAGTGTTGCCAAAAACCGGGTATCTACCCGGCTCTCGGGTATTTTGGAGGCCAGGGGATTTGGCGAGGACTACGAACAAACCGGGTAAAACCGGGGATTTTAGAGTTTTAGACTTGAGATGCGGGGATTTACCCAACAACCTGGATGTTAAAAAATACGGGTAAAACTGGGTATTTTGGACGAGCTACAAATATGTTTTGAAACTTTAGAAATCTTTAGAGTTGGCAATACTGTATGTATTCGGTATGGTTTAATTGGTTTCAGTGTTGCCAGAAACCGGGTGTTTGCCTGGTTTTCGGGTATTTTGAAGGCCGTTCGGGGATTTTGAGAAGTTTAAAAAAATCGTATAAAACCGGGGATTTAGTTTTGAGCTGCGGGTATTTACTCGGCTCAAATAAATACATCAAAACGGGTTAAGCCGAGGATTTTTGAATTTATTTGCTTTGCAAGTCTCCAGTGTTTATTTAAGTTGAGAAGAATAATTTATTTTCATGGTTTTGAGAACAATACTCTAAAGTATAAATAGACATATGGAATGTAGTGAGCAGTTTATTGATGTAAGATTTCCCTTTTTTCTTGTAATTTTAGGAAACTACCCTCTTTTTGGTGTTTTGAGAGTCATTCGGTGGTTTTTCGGGAAACTACTCGGTTTTTGGTACTTGCGAGGATTTTTGGGGAAACTCCGGGTAAAACCGGGGATTTTTAATGGAGTTGGCGGGTAAAATGTTAATTCCTGTCTGGCAACACTGAGCGAGACACCTGCAGCTGGGCCGAGGGTGAATCACACGCCCAGTGTTCCCACAGTTGGCCCGGGCTCATTATAATTTGTAATTGTACGTGTGGGCTTACCCACTTAGGCCGCGATTGTTCTAGGCTGCGGGTCGGTCCGGCGCGGTAGCCGGATAATCGAGGGCCGGGGTCGGGGCGGATAATCGAGAGTGTCTGGTGTTTGGTGGGAAGGTTGGAGTCGGAGGGGTGTGGGGTGATTTTGGACTAATCGCTCAATCGCGAGAAATTGATCATTGCATCGCCAGAAATTGGTTTTCCGTTGATTGAGATATTGTTCGTGATCAAAATTGGAAGACCATCACATACTCAATTGTTATGTGCTTTTTCGTTTCGTTACTTGAAAGCGGTCGAGGAATCAGGAATCCTCCTCTTCTTTCGTGATGGACAATGATCCACAGTTGGCAACTATTAGAACGGAATATTCACAACAAGCTTCGAAATATTAAGAAATTTTCCACCGATCAAGCGCGTGCATTTGACTTTGACTTAGGGCACAGGGAACATACTGGTCTGCACAGCGAACAAGAACATGCCAACCTTTGTAACAAGGCTACAAGATCGCGCCACTATCATCACGATCATCACACTCATCCTTCACTCATATTCAGGGTAACGTCCTCAACGAGGTACCTGTGTTATTAAAATTGATTAAGTGATTAACATCTATATGTTCTCTGTGCTTAGGGATTTCTGGAGCAGTTTGCTTCTTAAGAGGTTTTAACACCTTAAGTAAATAGTTTTAAGCGACACTATCATATCCTTTGGTCCGATTTGTATATGCTATAGGTAAACATGAATTTTGATTGCAGTTCCTCCTGAACTCACTGCATCTTGTTTGCCCCTGACAAGTTAAGGGGCGGTCTGCCTTGACAGAAAAATCTGCGTCACAGAGCGAAATGACATTGTAAAGATAGGGCTAAAGCGCGCTGAAGCACGCTTGTAGACGTTTCGTATCTGCACGACAAAAGCTTTATTTTTTAAGATTTAATAAAAATGAGAGTGGGTTCACGTTCTTCAGAATTGTATAGGTCCCTACAATTTTTTTTTGTGTAAAGCGTTTCTGTCGTTAGTTATAAGACTTTAAAATCTAACAAAAAACTACCTTTTTTGAAATATTTACACAATTCCTGTAAATAAACGGGGATAAAATCAAAAATTCTAAAATTTTAGCGACCTACAAAAACATATCGTTTTTAAAGTGACACCAAAATATTGGAAATCATTTGAAAATCCAGCTATCAATGAATAAGATACAAAACCCTGTCTTAGCGCTCGGAACTTGAGGCAGACCGCCCCCTTAAGAGGGTTCCCTACCAACGTCAGTTTTCGTTTTTCTGCGACACTAGCGGCGGCTTTTGGAACTGCGGCTCCATAAGAGCCATGTTAAATTCGTGCACTTTTCGCCGCGCAAACCGATGCAGGAGTAAACGCGGTGTCATTTAGCGTCTCCAATTCTTAAAATAAAAATTATTCGGATATAGCATTGTAAAGATAAAGAGTTGCAGAGTGTTTATTGCTTTTCCAAAATCGTTTATGCTCACTCATTTAAAAGATATATGGCATTAAAATTGGTCAACTTCATCGGAATGTATCTTCAGAATACGTTAACATTAACGATTTTGGGTTAGCAATTAACATTCTACAACGCTTTATCTTTGAAATGCTATGTTAAATTAAATTTTATTTTTAAAACTGTAGGCGCTAAATGACACCGCGCGGAGCGTGTTTTAGGCATGTTTTGGGGTAGGTAGGGAACCCTCTTAACGGGATCGCTCTTTTTCTCTGAAATCCCGTCCAGATCGCCCCGATCCGCGGTCCTCGCCCGGGCGATGGGCGACGTCGCGGCCATAAGTCAGCCTCGGCCGCGGTCACGACCAGCGGTTCACACGTCACACGTCCGCCTGACGGATCGCCGACATAAACCACCAGGGTCGGTCGGTCAGCGGCCCGACACTGGGCGCCGCAGCTGGGGTAATCAGCCCTCTCGTTCTTTGGTCAAGGTAGTACAAGCATAGGCTTCGCGTGAACCAAACTTTTGGGGGGGGGCACAACTGACAACTGACCGGGGGTCTGGGGGTATGGAATACCTCCCACAGCCTAGCGGGGGGTCCGGGGTCCTCCCCCTGAAGATTTTTGCTTTTTCGCACTCAAAAGTGGGGTTTTAAGCCTTAAAAACTGTGAAATATACAGCACTAAAAAGCTTATTTTATTTACCATTTTCAAAGTAAATTTGCGGGAAAAGTATTGCAATTATTATTATTATTTTTATTTTTTTGAAGTAGGAGGAGGAAGTAGGAGGTATAAACGGGTGGAGTGTTGTGGTAGGTTAGTGATTGACAGAATGACTGGTACTTGGTGCACAGCGCACAAGGTGGCCAACCTTCACCCGGTCAAAGAACGGGCCTTCTCAAAGAATGTATAACTCTTCGACCAACCTCTTTGTTTAAACAAATCATTAATCTCATATAATATGAATGTAATAATGATTAAATGTAAAAATAAAATTAATGTGAACGATTAATTTGATAAAAATAAACATCTAACCTAAAAACAATTGGTTTAAATTACTTGTGAGTTGAGAAAGGACTTTAGAGAGTATTAGAAAATAATTTTTATTTGGATTTTTAATGTTGGTCGGCGGCTACAACAATAAACTTTTTCACGTTGGGGGGGCATTCCCCCCCCCGGCGCGACGCGACAAGGGATATTTTCATTGAAGACGTTTTTATGACTACTTTTGATTACTTTTGACTACTTTGGGCTAAAGTTCTTCAGGCATCTACCTAACAGCATCAAAAATGAAAACAATCCTATTAAATTTAAAAACAAACTAAAAGATTACCTGATAAGTAGATCCCTATATTCGTTGGAGGAGTTCTTTCCCACCTCCTAATTTGCATATTACTGACTGCTGCAAATTTTTATTTTTATTTTGTATTTTTATTGTATAACATGTTATTAGGTTAGTTTTATTGACGCCATTCAATGTACATATTATGTATTCTATGAATAAAGATAATTTGAATTTGAATTTGAATTATGGAAAGAGTTTTGGGGGACATTGGCCCAAAGTAAGCAATCAGCACCTTGAAGCTCTTCCTTTATAGGTCGCGGTCACCAAATAGGGCGGGTGAGTGAGTGCGCTGCTGGCGAAACTGTCATTTATTATTTGTTGGGTAGTTATGATCATATGTTTAAAGTAAACACAAATTTTCAAGTAAAAGGCGTCGAAAAACGTAAAAAAAGTTTTGACAGATCAACACAGACATTTCATTTAGTCATTTCAGTTAAAGTTTAGAAGACGATTGGATGAGTTTAGAGCACAGGTAATCTGTGGTTTACAGTTTTTGCAGCCGCCTTATTTCGTGCACTCTACTTTAGTCCTCAGTTCACATCGTAAGACCCATAGCCCGCGGATCCAACTGTCTTGTAACCTACATTACTCCGGGCTAGACCTACTGTCTACCGAGTCGGGAATCACGCTTTCGTCACTCAGCGAAAAGTAATTGGTGTTTGGCAGGGGAACCCCCCTAACCTCAGGACTGAAATCCCTGTTCAAACATCTTTAACACGCCTATCGCCAGGCTGAAGTTGATACATAGTTTTGTATCCAGTACATCGTTCACACACTCTCGGTGGTGGTGCATCAAATATTAAGACGGTCTACCTTGACAGAAAAATATGCGTCACAGAGCGAAATAACATTGTAAAGATAGGGCTAAAGCGCGCTGAAGTAAGCTTGCAGACGTTTCGTATCTGGACGACAAAAGCTTTATTTTTTTTAGATTTAATAAAAATGAGAGTGGGTTCACGTTCTTCAGAATATTTTATAGGTCTCTACAATTTTTATTTTTCTATAAAGCGTTTCTGTCGTTAGTTATAAGACTTTAAAGCCTAACAAAATACTACCTTTTTTTGGAAGATTTACACAATTCCAGTAAATTATCGGGGATAAAATAAAAAATTCTAAAATTATAGCGACCTACAAAAACATATCCTTTTTAAAATGACACCAAACTTATTGGAAATCATATGAAAATCCAGCTATCAATGAATAAGATACAAAACCCTGTTTTAGCGCTCGGAACTTGAGGTAGATCGCCCCCTTAAACCCAAATTATCACCCCCCCCCCCCCCCGTTAGTCTCTTAGTCATCTTCATTCAACTTAGTATACTTAATTTTAAATTTGCACTTCACTTAAGAAGAAAAATAATTGTATCTGCTTTACGTTCGTATGACAACATGGTAATTGCCTACTAATTGATCTGCTTGAAAATCTAATTCTGTTGATGTTACGTCGTCATGTAACGAAAGTTATTGAAAATTCGTTTAAAGCTTTTAAACAGTTGTAGTTTTAATTTTTGTCGTTTCTAGTAAACTTTGCTGAGAAGAGAATTATGTCTCAATGAAATCTTCTCATAATTCTCTCAATGAGAATTGCATCTTTGAGTGGACAGGAGAATTTGAATTTTTAATTTTGAAATAAAAGTCTTCCGTTGAAACTATTTGATAGACAGGCCAGTGTAGCAATGTGGCTAGACGATGAAGAAAGTTACTCATCGGGGTTCTGAAGAAGGCCACACTCGATCGATATCAATCTATACAGCGATTTCTCTCAATAATCTTATAGATTGCCCAGCAATAATTTGCATATTATCTATCGTATAATCTATCTAGCATCTTAAATTTTGAAAGTCATAACTACATGGATTCTTGAAAACCACCGCTCCGTCAAGGAATGCTTGTGTTTATATAAGGGTGTTTACAAGGCATTTGTTTGAAGTTATGTTGATGGCCAACACAGCATATAACCATAACCCTTATTTATTTTTTTTATATTTTCCCCTCAGATTAGATGTAAGGTGTTCGAATGTTTTAAAGGTTTCGGGTTGAAACTAAACTCGCAATTGGAGTAATCATAACATCTTTTTGGAATCTACACCCATCAAGGAAATAACACAACTTGTGGAATAAAGAGTTCATGGAGCAATAAAAAGATACATTAGATACATTGGTTGAAATGGCGGCCTACCCAGGTAGGTATTTTAAGCCAAGTATGAATGACAGGTGAGTGAAGGATGATTGTGGCGCGATCTTGTAGTCTTGTTACTGACTAAGGCCGACATATTCCTTAGACAGGACTGTTAATTAATAGCCCAACAGCCAATGGCAACTAAGGGACCTAAATTTTAACGTGGGATCCGAACCACGATTTCGCCTCGGTTAACAATTTACGAACTGGTCTAATTATGAGGATGGTCCCATGGACGAGTACTCAATAGTGCGGACGTTAATCCCCACTAAGGAACACCGCGTCCACAAGCCATCGCTCATAACTATCCACAATTCGTGACCTCCAAGTAGCTGGATTACAGGACACGCTTTTTAAAGGGTTTCTATTAATCAATTTCATGACATTGAAATATTTTTTAGTAATGGGATGAACTGGTAAACATAAAATAACACCGAGCAAGGCTCGGTCCACCAGGTTCTCAAGCCCTAAGACAATAACGGTTCAGTTGAACACTGAAAGGTTAAGTGGAGCTCAACAAACGTTGCCGAGGACTTGTGCCAGATCCGGTAATTCTCTAACAACGACAGAAGAGCACTCTGGTGGAAGCGTGTCGCAGGTCGGTCGTGGCTGTCGGGTTAGCTCGTGTTGACATCGACCATCCACTCCTTGGCAGTACCGGCTCGGGCAGTGTTTGGATATCGAGAGAAAATATCGATATTTATATCGACGATAATATCGGACCCTCAGTTTCGATATTCCGATAATATCGGATCAAAAATATCGATACATCGGAAAAATATCATTTCAGAAACATTTTGTTAAAAATTAATCGAATGCATACCGCATGTATCACAACAGTTAGCAGCACGCCTTTGACGTCCATCTGACGTAAAATGGTATACAATTTATACTTTGAAGTATAATTTTAGATCAATAACTGTAAACTAGATTATTTTTCTGCTAAAGACTCTTATTTCAAGAAGCCTACATAGCCAAGATAATTTTTTGACATTTTTGTGGATATCTTTACAAACGAAACAACAAATAATAAAATTAACTAAAAATCATTTCTTGTATCTAATAAAGTTATTTCCAAATCTATATCTTTAATATTTACTTATCAAATAATAATTTAAATGATCCTAACGAAAAAGTGCTGAAAAGGTTAAACTGTAATTTATATATGTATGATTCTTAAAAAATTGCTACTGTAATATCAATACTAACGATAATATCGAAGTAAAATATCGATATTCCGTCAATATCGATATCGATTTAAAAATAACGATATATCGATATCGAAATATCGACATTTTCGATATCGGATAATCTATACCAGAAAATACTTTTTATTGTATTTTGTGCATTTCAACGCCAATGGCATTTTTTAACGTTTTGATCGGGAACGGTCCAAACCCGGCTCTTGTTACTATTTAACGGCGACCTTTTGTTAATAGATAGCGTCATTAATTCATAGCTCAATGACAAATGGCAACTGGACCCAGTTTCGATCCTGTCAGGAATCGAACCGGCGACCCTCAGGTTATGAGGTGAGCGCTTTATCCACTCGGCTATCCAGTCAATTTGTGGAAGCTTGACGCTGGAACGGTCGTGCCTGTCGGGTTAGCTCGTGTAGATATGGACCATCGACTGCTCGGCAGTACCGGCTCGGGCTCGGGCAGCGAGCCAGCTATAGAGTGATGTACGTAATCTGGGGGGACGTTCGACATCACCGTTACAACGCGCTAACCCAGTCACACACTCGCACACTCAACTCTCGCTGGGTCGTGGCATGTTCGTGAAAAGCTTTTGCACACGCATCTCTTGCAGGTTATGCAAAAATCGTGAATTTCTTAAGTTGTGTGATCAGACAATGTAAGCTGTGTTTATTTTCATTTGTCATGAGTTTCTTTCAATCAGCTTATTGGTAAAAATTATGAAATTTAAACTTTATATTGTTTAATTAATTGTATTATTATTTTACTAGAGGCTTGAATGGGCTAAAAGCGCCATATACTCAAAATCTTTCTACATTAGAATGCAAAATACCATCATAAAAACTGGCTTTTAGATCCACCAAATCATGTTTATATATCTAGCATGGTTTGAATCAAGTATCAGCACATGTTTACGTAAACAAATCATACGTTTTTAGATCCAAATACTTTTTAAATAGCATATATTTAACGTTATTTCTCCTTTCCTGTTAAACTTCAAGCACTTCCAGTATTTTTACCGAGTCTCTTGGATAAAGGTATTCAATTTGAGCCCTCTCATCATCCTGCAACCTACCATACGCCCACAATTTCGGTGCAAAACTTCCCTTACGTAGATCAGGAAACATCCTTAGGCCTAGCTCTTTTTTTAGGTTTTCGTCATGTTCTGAACACTTCTACAACTCCTCCGTTCGATCAGATAATATTACCTATACCAAGGTCACAATCGGGGTCAATCATAAAACAAAATAACCTATTAACTTTTTTACCATCTTTTAAAGGTGGGCGTGGTCGACTATATTCTTAGACAAAGGGAGTCCCTATTAAATCGAGAAGATGGATAGCAGATGGGTATTTCCGATATGAACAAGCTCTTCAGTGATTCAGAAGGTAGGGGATCTAAACAGTGTCGTGTCGCATCGATGAAAGAGCAGGATGTCTATTTTAACCCGAGTTCTTTTAATGTTCATTCGATGAGTCTCTCCTTGTTTAAAAACTTTCTGTAGATTCCAATTTTAGTTTCCACTAACCACCGTGTAATGACCTAACCGCTCGTCTGCGGCTCAACTTTCCCATGGTTGTAACAAAATTAGCTCACTACCGAAGGATCGGTAGAATCAAGGCCACACATTACTCTATGGCCACACTATGTGGCCTTGGTAGATTGTAGTGCGTGTTTTTGTAGGTTGAACTCTTATATTACGAGTTACAGAAGTAATAGTTATTTGTGTGTTGAGTGAGTAAAGTACAAGATTGTCTCACGATTGAAAATGTTCGTCTCGAAATACTCACAACATTTTCCCCCCTCCTGCAATAATAAATACCTAATTATTAAACATCTATTTCATTAACTTAGTAATTAACATACAATATCCATTTTGTTTTAATCTGGTAGTACTGCCTGCAAAAGAGGAGCTGCAATCATTCATGCACCAGCGATCAGCTGATTGTTGCAACATTCTTACACGCTTAATTCGTTCGCACGCTCTTACAGCTGATTGTTGTGATTGTTGTCAGTGTTATTCTTACGTGATTATTTCTTCCACTAAATCAGTTGTTATTGCCTGCAATCTGATGAACCTCCACATGCATATGTGCGTAGAAATATGAAGGCGCTACATTTTTAACTATTGATTTCAATAATTTTTGCTGGGAGACAAAGTTATCACTTTACTCCTACTGGGAAACAAAATATTATTTTACTCACGCATTACAAGGATTAAAAGCGTCTAAACATAGCACGTGGGGAATAATAGCATTTTATCTGCAGTTTCTCCCCTGCCTGAACTAAAATAAAGGAGTTTTTCAGCGGCACTGACACTCCAGCCAGCGGCTTCACTCACAGTGTTCTCGGCCTAGTGTTGGTATCGATATCCGTTATATCGGAAGTATCGATATTTTGGTTCCGATATATCGTTATTTTTATATCGATATTAGACTTCCGATATTATCGGAATCTCGAAGTTTTACTTCGATATTATCGTTAGTATTTATGTTAGCAAATTTTTAAGAATAGTACATAAATAAAATACTGTTCAACCTTTTCTACAATTTGTCATTTAAATATTATTTGATAAGTAAATACTAAAGATATCAATTTGAAAATATAATTATTTATTAACTAATTATTTTGTACGCACATATAGTGAAATATGTTTGTGTGATCTAGTGGCCTATGCATGGGAATTGCGAGTTGGCACTTTTGGCAGAAGTAGGCCCACTAATGACAACAGTGAAAGCCAATCAAACCATTCCGTTCTCTTTTGTTGTCTAGTTTTTTCTATATTATACAGTCTGACTGTCAAGCAAAAAGCCAAAATCTCTAAAATCTAAAATTATACGTCAAAGTATAAATTGTAAACAATTTTACGTCAAATGGACGTCACAGGTGTGCTGCTAACTGTTGTGATACATACCTACCGTATGCATTCGATTGTTTTTTAACGAAATTATTGTGATATATCGATATTTTTCTGGTATATCAATATTTTTCGGATATATCGATATATTTGATCCGATATTATCAGAAAATCGATATTGAGGGTACGATATTATCGTCGATACACATATCGATATTTTCTTTCGATTTCCTAACTCTATCTCGGCCCCAATTTCGCGTGCGCGGCCTCGCCCCGTCGTGTCAGGTGTAATAGTCTAATAGTTTAATGAGCGGCCACTAGACGTCGCTGCGGCTGCAATTAGCCGTGTGTGTTCTTAGTTCTTGTTTCGTTTCTCCCGTCTAATTGTTTGTGTTTGTGTGTGTGCAGGTCTGAGTCCGAGGTCCGGCCAGCTAGCCGCTACAACCGCGCCGCCTCCATATCTTGTCATCTCCTGTCAGGTATGAAATTGTTACTTTTGTGCGTTTTTTACATGTTTGTTACACCAGTCTGTGTTACGTTGCTGGAAACTTGTAACGTTGCTGTGTTACGCAAGCTGGAGTCAAGTTCCTAAATAGGCTCCCTGAAGGTATCAAACAATCAGAAAATCAAAATCAATTCAAAACTCGACTAAAACGCCTTTTGGTGTCTAAAGTTCTGTACTCGGTTGATGAGTTCATGATGAGCCGCTGGGATATTTAAATTCTAGGCATTTCACGCGAATTAAAATTTGGCACTGATAGTAAGATAAAGAACATTGTACTTTATGCATATTTTAGCTATTGTAATGACGTTGGCAATGCAATTCTATTGTCGACTGCAATAAAGATATTATTTATTTATTTATTTAACTTGGTTTTCCGTTGAATGATTTGTCCCAGTGCAATTGTAATTTGTAGTTTTAACAGTTCGTTGAGTTTGCCTTATAGCTAATTTGAGGAAAAACTATATATTTCTGTCACAGAAACATGGTAAAATAAGCTCGAAACCAACGTATTTGTTTGAAGGTTTACACTCATCAGAGCAACAAAAATATACCAAAGTATAATAAAATGATGTATATAATGTATAGGCTCAGAGCAACAACATACACACAACATAGCTTCTTTCTCTGTGATGTAGGGACGAATACGCAATACCATATTTCCCTGCCGGCCATTTTGTTCTACAATCATGGTGGAAGTATATACTTCGACCATATGTAAAATGACTTTTATTTGCCTCTTTGAAAATGTCTCATTGTAGTTCAATTATCTGTTTTGATCACTTCTGTATGCGCGAGTTTGTGTCTTGAATGCGTTTCTATTTCATTTGTTTTATCTATTGTGAGCGATATTTTTTTTGTGAACAGGACTTGATAAAAGGAAGAAAGAACTCCCGGCGTACTTGTCTATGTGGAAATTACTACGAAATTGATGTAGTCTTCATATGTCCTTCACTCCTTCATTCATTCGCTCTGTACTAAAAATCGGTCTGCCGGTGCAACCATGTCCCACCATGGGTGCAACTACAAAGGTTGCATAAAAATAATAATCGAGTGAAAAGAATCCGCGTCAATTCCTTTGTCTTTGATATAATAGCCTCCGCGTGAAACCGAGTCACACGAGTTGCACATGCACAGGGGCTTTAGTGGCTTGCGAAATACTGTAGTGTGGATAGGCTTTAGAAAGTGCAGTGCAGGTGGTTCAATTTGATGTCATTGTTCTTTGAAAACTCTGCCCCTGCAGGATTATTTTTAATATTCACTTTGATGCCCTAAAGTGCCATTTAACTCCGTATGAAATTGTTTCAGTTTTAACTCTTTCACCAATAAAGCCATGGTGCTATAGTTTACTTTTTTGTATTTCACAACGATTTTGTTTTACCATAATTAGTAACAATACATCTTGTACTGGGGTTGACATTCAGGCGCTGGTATTTATTGTACCGCAACCCATATTTTTATATCCACGCTAATTCCTTTATTCAGCTTCAACGTGTTGTGGCCTAGGCTTGTACATAGAAAATACAGTTTATCCAATTACCAACCACGATCATTGGCCACTCACAGATTCAGTGTAGTTTTCTCAAGCTAACTCAAAGTGTCATCACGGGACTACGATTTTTCTTCGAGATACGTACAGTTCGACCTAGGCATAGTTCGAATTCTTGCTTAATTTCGACCTAAGGTTTCAGTTTTTCAGTTATCCCTACTACTATTTCAGTTTTCCGGCTAAAACATTATGAGTTTGGCACTTTTGTAGTTATTTTCTGCCTTCTAAATATCCCCTAGGCTGTAGATTTTGATGCATCTTTCATTTTGACTATGTCTATGACTGTATATTTTTTAAACTTGTAATTTACTTGTCCATGCTATTTTTGTGCACAGTTCTTGACGATAAAGAATTTGAATTTTAGCTGACTTCAAGATTAAATTAGGTAAAATAGGTAAATTAGGTAAACTAAATGAAAATTCGTAGAGGTATTTTTTGCGTTGATCCGACTTACTTAGGTAAAATATAACTCATATAACTTTACAATTATTTCGAGTTACGCGACTTGAACAGGTTTTTCCAAATAATTCGACCTATCGAATATTGCGAACTTTTGAGGTTCGAGTTTTCGATAGTCGACTGTACAATGAAATCACTGCTCCACGCACAATCCTCCCAGCTTGGGATGTACAACCCACAGGTCTGTCGGCCCAAAACGTGTTCGGAGCCGCGCTGGGGGCCGATTAAAGGGCCGAGGGGCGGAGTCGACCTTGGGCGTCCTTGGGCCGACACACGTGTTCACCGCCCGAGATACCCGCGGCCCACCGCGTAGCTGCGGCCCGGGCCGGACCCCCGGGCTCCTAGCGACTCCTATACAGGGTGCGTCTTCTAATCCGTCCACAACAGATCATAGGCGAACGGCTCGACATACAAGGACGAAACAAAACACTTCCCCATTAAATCATACCCAAGGAACAACGTATAGTAAATATTTTTAAATTTTAGCGAATTTCCCCTATAGGGAAGATACATTAGATACATTAGATACATTAGGTGAAATGGCGACCTACCCAGGTAGGTATTTTAAGCCAAGTATGAATGACAGATGAGTGAAGGATGATTGTGGCGCGATCTTGTAGTCTTGTGACTGACTAAGGCCGACATATTCCTTAGACAGGACTGTTAATTAATAGCCCAACAGCCAATGGTAACTAAGGGACCTACATTTTAACGTGGGATCCGAACCACGATTTCGCCTCGGTTAACAATTTACGAACTGGTCTAATTATGAGGATGGTCCCATGAACGAGTACTCAATATTGCGGACGTTAATCCTCACTAAGGAACACCGCGTCCACAAGCCATCGCTCATAACTATCCACAATTCGTGACCTATTACCGTAGGTCTCATGGTAAGACCTAAGCCCGAGACCATGATAACTTTTCGTTTTGGGGCCCCCAGAAGCAAAAAACACCATTCGTTCGAATTTATATATATATATATCTATATATCTATCTATCTATATATATATATATGTGTCTGTCAGCACGATAGCGGCCGTAAATATGGTCCGATCTTAATGAAATTTGGTACAGACATGTAAAGTGGTAATCCCTCGGACGAGTTCGTAAACCAGCCCGATCGGACCACTGGGAGGGGGGGTTAAGGGGGATAAACCACCCAAAAATGGGTTTTATGAGTTTTTTACATAGAAAAATAAAATTTATCGAATTTTTATTGGCACCATTGAATTCAGCTCAAAAAAACAAACAATTTAGTATTTTGAATCACCCCTCTATGTCCATTGGTTACCGAGATATTGAAAGTGGTAAACACAGTACGTTGTCCCAATGTTAACCTTATGGGAAATAAGTAAATTTCCATATCTCGGTTATTTCTCAACAGATCTTAATAAAACTTGGTAAATAGCTTCTTCTAGTTCAGATCTACTAATTATTAAATTAAAACCACTCAGTTTTAATATACCTGTAGCAGCAAACCTGCATACTCATTTCCCATGTTATTCTTATGGAGCTTACCGAAACACGTCAAATTTCGCTATGTTGGATTGAAATATGTTGTTTTGCATTTGAAATTCGCTGAGTATGCAGGTCTGCTGCAACGGGGGTATTTTAAATACACGGCGTTCTAAAAACCGGGGGCATGGGTTCGAATCTCAGAATTCTTAAATGTAAATATATGTCACATTATGCATAATTTTAAAGCTTTAAGGGAGACGGGCAATTTGGTGAAAACATAACTAGATTGTCTTTATTACTTTCAAAATGACGGCCGTTTTTGTGAGAAATATTGGTATTTTACCTTCGGTATTTCTCGAGATACAGAGTACATTCCGTAAGTACGAAATCACCGCCGCGCCGATACGATTTCATAGCGTGCACGCACCGCGACGGGAGTTGTTAATGACCGGTCTTATTCGTTTTATTGTAAAGTGTAAATGTACTTTGTGTAGGTTTAGGTGTATCATAGGAGTTAGTGTTTCAGTTTTAAACTGATGACAGGTCATTGTGACGCTGCCTGAAGATGTGGTTGTCGCCTCGAACGGGATTGTAGTCAGTTCAGACGGGTGTTTTGACTTCCCGACGCGACGGTAAAAATGAAATAAAAAACAAGCTGTGAAAACTGGAGGCATTTGTTTGGTGAGAGGACTTATTCACTGCGATTTCTTTCAGCGATAGGCGATTTGCTAAAGCTTTGAATTTCTCGGTGTTTTTTTTGAGTAGGCAGTGTTTTGTCGACGTTGCAACAACGGGGTAAGCACGCGCTGAAAACCGCACTCCTTTGTTCGCGGAGATGTTTAAAAACGGTTAACGTTTTCCCCTTAGTGATAAGCAAGCTAGTGCGACAATCAATGTTACTCGGTGCAACTGTTCGTAGAACTATGTCAAGAAAGTTTCCTCACAAACACAGTAATAAAAGTTTATGTTCTCGGCGGTTCGCGTAAAGCACGCATTAGTTGCAATGACGCATTTATACTGACATAATCCTTTATTTAAACAAATTATATGCCAGAGTTATTTTTTCACCCTTTTCTATTGTAGGTACTTGTTATTAAATTAATTCCCTTGGTAAACACTGAGATTTTACGTCTTGCAACAAGCGTTTCGTAACACAACCGTATAATTAAACTACGTAATAGTTCACTATAGTCAAAATATAGACTAAAAATACAGTTAAAATTTAATTTTAAGGTACACTAAAGATTGTACATTACAGTGTTAATTTTTGGTGTATTACTACACAGTCATGTGTAAAGTAGAGTCAAGATAACCTACTATTGGTTTAATATTATAAAACTACTATCTGATCAGCACAGTGTTACCCGTGGAAAAACATAAAAAACTTCCTTGGATTCATGATTTAATGTTAAGGTTGCCATGACAACTACATGAGCTTCCCTACACTTTAACATTGGAACTCTTATGTATCATAGGACGAAGCCTGAAGGAATTTAAAAAAAAATCCGTTCTTAAAGGGGTGCCTATGCCCTGAGAGGAATGTTCATGCAAAGTTTCAAGGTTCTAGGTCAAGTAGTTTGGGCTGTGCGGTGATAGGTGAGTGGTATTTGACAAATATATAGTAGAAGATTTGGTATGCAAGAATTTTTCCTGCCTCAAAAAAACAAAGAGGTATGTTTTGCAGCCTCCCGAAATCGGTTTTTTTGGCGAAAAACTCCCTAAGAATTCATAAAAACCAGTTTGGTATCCGAAAATCTTTTACTACTCGGAATCCCAGCAGGGGTTGTCCAAGACGGATCGCCCATAGTACGCAGAGCGGCGGGTGGTGGTGGGGAGGGGGATAGCTGCGGGAAACAAGGAGGACAAGAAACGTCCTTGACCTTGGTCACGTGACCCGGGGTCAGCGGGGGGGGGGGGGGGGGGTAACGGGACCGGGTGACCTGTGAAGGCGATACATTCGTAGTATTCGCGGCTGCGGCTCGCCCACGCGTCGCGGCGCGGTACACGCCCTGCCCAGGACTCTGGACTCGGGACTGTGCAGTCCTGTGGAGTGGCCGGGACTATACCGGGTGTCTCACCTAAAGTGAACCAATAGCTAACTTTTTTATTATAAATCTGACAAAGAACTTCTTATGGGGCACTTCCCTTAATTTTTAACGTTGCTTTTTGGAGTCACTTCGAAAATTAAAAATATGGCCGCCATTTTCCAATATGGCGGACAACTTTGATTTTTCTTATGGAACACCCTATATTTTAGGGCGTTTTTAGATTCTACGCTTAGTTTTAGGAACTTTTTATTCTTCATAAGTTTTTCCTAAACCCAGTGGTTCAGCAGATATGAGCAGTTAAAGTTAGATTTTTCCCCATTTAAAATGCATTGTGTCCATTTAACTGTGTCATCCCATGTATTCCTTATGGAGTAAAATCATATTCAAAATAACACATTTCCATGATTAAATCTCGACTAAAAATTATTTTATGATTAAACCTCAACTAAACTAACATTTTTAGGCACTTTTATTCTTTGGTTTCTTTTATCAAACCCAACCGTTTTCGATTTTCAGACTACCAACAATTTTCCTATGCATTTTAAATGGGGATAAAATCTAACTTTAACTGTTCATACCTCCTTAACCATTGGGTTTAAGAAAAAATTATAAAGTATAAAAAGTTCCTAAAATTAAGCGTAGAATCTAAAAACGCCCTAAAATATAGGGTGTTCCATAAGAAAAGTCAAAGTTGTCCACCACATTGGAAAATGGCGGCCATATTTTTAATTTTCGAAGTGACTCCAAAAAGCAGCGTTAAAAATTAAGGGAAGTGCCCCATAAAAATTTATTTGTCAGATTTATAATAAAAAAGTTAGCAATTGGTTCACTTTAGGTGAGACACCCGGTATACATGCTCCCGCTGCCTATTGAAGTAAATTGAACATAGTGTATTGTACATAGTGTGTTCTTTAAAATCCATTGTTGTAGCCCCCTGTTACGTAGACTAAAAATAGGTACTGTACCTCAGGCCGAGGCGTCAAACAGTTCCAAAGTAGAAATAATCCACTACATATGTTTCGCCTATTTATTCATTCATTCATTGGTTCATTGTTATGTTAATGGAACCTCTTGAAGATGGCTGAATAGGCGAAACACAAGTGGGTGACTTCTACAGCTTCTACTTTGGAACTGTTTGACACCTGATGTACAGTACCTATTTTTAGTGTGTTCTTTATACACATTTGACGCTGCCCCGATGCTTTGGAGTCCGAGCGAATCGTGATAAGCCTTCAGTACTTGCGGTTTCAGAAAAGAGTGAAGCGATTTATGTCCATGGAGGCTAGCGGCTCGCTGGCGTCAGTGGTAATTAGTGTGTTGAGTGAGTAAAGTACAAAGCGAGGGAGACAATGTGCTTTACTCTCGAAATACACGCAATATTTTGCCCTCATCTGCTGTAATGAATGTCCTGACCGTAAAATTTGTATTTTATTAATTGAGTAAGTAATGACAGTACCCATTTTGTTTCGTTCTGCCATAGAAAAATAAACAGGATTTATTTTTCTATGGTTCTGCTAATAGCGCCTGCATCCGGTCAGGTGCAACCTTGCATGCACCAGCGATCAGCTGATTGTTGCAACGTTCTTACATGCTTAATTCTTAGAGGTTCTCACAGCTGATTGTCGTTAATGTTAATCCGAGTAAATAAATAAAAAAATAAATCTTATTTGCTTATACCTGCCACTTAATCAGCTTTTAGCGCCTGCATTTGTTGAGCTGAAACAACTTTGAATGTGTGCGAGGGAATTTGAAGACGTTCTAATTTTTTAATTATTGATTTCAATGTTATTGTTATGGGTTTACTTTACCTCCCGCCGGGATACAGTTATCTCTTAATTCCCGCTGGGAGACAAACTATTATTTTACTCACCCATTACATGGAGTAAAAGCGTCTAAAAATTGCAGGTAGGTAACAAATTTATTCACAGACGAACTCGGTCACAGCTGAACAGACTACTACTGTATTTGCCGTTATCAATGTATAGCAATAAAAAACGCGAAAAAAATAAAATACAGTAATAATGGAAAATTGAAAAAATTAAAATGTCAATTTTTTGGATGGGTTTCTGTAAAAATCTACGTATTTTTCCGCCAGGAAGTCACTGAAAAAAAAAGATCTTGTACACAGTTGTCTTGCAATCACACGGAAAGACCCAGTAACGACTGTCCTTAGTTAATCACACTTCTCATGCGCTCTCCAAGTCCGTCAAACCGCCCATATCTCTGTTGCTAAACAGTCCGCAGTATAAGGACCAATTGTTTCGTCATCAAGTATGCTATCCGACGACATCGTATCAACTCACTCGCCCTATTCAGCAAGGGTTGTGCGTACGGACTTTTTTCAATTACTCTTTGATTTATGATTTTTACGTCCATGGGCGTTCCCTTACTTCGGCTAAGTTGTAACACTTGGCGAAAATTATTTGTCCTCAAGCATGACATGGCACTGGGCAGATACCCCAGCTCACCTAACGTTTGAAGTATTGTATGCTCAAATTGAAACATCAAGCTCCTATTTAAATAGTCCGTTTTAAGGTCTATTCCAAGAAGGTACTTATTTTATTTAACAACAACCATTTGTAATTTGCAAATACCTCAATAAATGTTGTGTTGAAAACATTTTCTCCCTTCACTGCCAACAGGTAAGGCACCCCCAGAAATCCGCTCATGGCTGGAGTGAAGAGCCAGAGCCCTAATTTTAAGTATTCTTCACCTGCGCAAGATGCTTACCGTAAAATTATTTTTAAAACCTCGGATTCGGGTCTGTACGCGTCACTCTCGCTCTGTAGCCTCGATAACCGTCGGTGTTGCCACATCGGAAACACTTCAGTTTGTGACAGCCGCTACACTGTTAGACTGTTAGAGTTGGAGGAATGAAAGCCCCAGCATTGCCAGCTAGGCACGTCTCCCTAGGGATATTGTGCAGCTTACAGTAGGAAGGGATTATCAGGATGGGAAAGGTATGATTTGATCAGTCAGTCTCGCACCTGCAGGAAGATAGACACGTTTCCAACCCGTCCTCCAGGCTCTTCCAGGGACGACTCATGCACCCTCTAACCCGAGACCTCCCAAGCATCCCCAGACAAGGACCTCCATCCCGAACTCTCCTTGTTGTGAAGAATCTCACCCAGGTCGGTTCGCCCTCCAGACTAGCAGACGCTCAGAAGTTTTTCAGAAGGGTCCCTCATCCCCTCCCAGATGGACAAGCCAGGACGATCCACAACTCTCCACAGGGCTCAGACCTGACTGGGTATTCAAGCTAAGCTGGGAATCAAAGTTCCCAAGAGCCAAGAGACTTACTGACAAGAAGGTACTGCAATGACAGCTTTTAATAACTATAGCCATTGTCGACCTCTGTATTGGTAAAGACCAGTCAGAGAGCCGTCTACAGCCGCTTCACACTCAGCCGCTGCCCCAGTTTGCTGATTGCTGAAGTGCCACTGCTCTTCAGTTTGTGCTTTCAGTTTGTTGTGGTGTGTTTTGTGTTTGTATTATTTCCAAGTTTGTTCGGCAGGTGTACGTGATGCGATGAGATGCCGGCGGTCCAGCCCGCCACCGCCATGTCCCAGCGACGACACAGCAGCGCCTCCTCCGACGCCGGCTCCGACCATGGACTGGCCTCCCCCTCCCGCCACGTGAGTCGTATTGAACATAATATTAGAGTAAAGTTCGTGCATGAAGTCTCCGGATATGGCAACTAACCGTATCATATGACATTTTCAACATATATTGAAAAACACAACGTTGACAAACAGCAGAGCAGAAGGACAATGTTTTCAGAAAAGTATCCCCTCCCCCCCCCCGCGCCTTGCAACCAGCTGACTCTGCCATGGCCGGAGATATCACTGACACTATCCACTATGATTCCGTGCGATGGATTTTTTGTTCAGCGATTTGGCATCCCTGATTAATAATGTAAATTCTGTCAAATATGCCGATACGGAGAATTCCAAGTATATGCATGTATTCATGGTCTCCTAACGCACACTGCAAAGTGTCAAATCAGTCAGTTTCCTTCTTAGGTCCAGGCACCGATGAAAAAACAAAAACTACAAAAATCCTTTTGGATGCCACCACATTATTTAGCGGAAAAATGTCTTCGTCTTCGTCCAATGTCAGTTTAATGAACATCTTCATGATATCTTGCTTGATTCTGTAATCATCAAACGTTCGACATGCTATCATTAAACGTTATCAACAGATAATCAAAGGACACCAAAGTGATTTGATGTAGGGTTTTACATCTGCTCTCGGGGAAACCGGGGCAAACCAGGAAACCCGTAGTTTATTCAGTCCTAGTTTTGAAGTAGATCAAATAACTTTGTAACCTATCTTATAGTTTCCATTTTTACCCAAGCATGATCGTCAGTCGACACTGTTGCCACGCGATGTCGCCGCCAGCGGGCAGCAGTGGCGCAGTGCCGGTATTCGCGCGGGGCGGCCGCGGAGCGTGGTTCCTGCGCGGGCGGAAGCGACGCCCTCGCCCTCGCCCGCCCTGACCTACTGTCTCGGTTCACCGTGTCCCGCGTCCCGTGTGTGGGAAACACGCAGACAGACACACGGAACGACGGAACACGCGGACCGCGGCGCGGCGTGTTCCCGTGTTGCGTGCGGTGCGATAACTGTCTCTTTAACAATTTAAACACCTCTTTATGAGAAAGTCTTGCGGTCCAAGCTGTAATTGACCAGACTTCCGGTTGTTTTTAATGTTTAAAAATCGTTGTGCTTTGTGGGTGGCTTTTAAACTAGTGTTGAGACAATAGAGAGGCGAAATCGGAAGATTTCTATCAACATATCAGCTAAACTGGACGTGATCGGCAGGAAATTGACTGTTGTTGATTGTTTAGTAGTAACCGTCAGTTTAAACGAAAAACCCGGTATCGGTCCCGAACTGAACTGATAAGGAGGATTTGACTGTATCTTTTCTCCAAAAAGAGAAGAATCCTATATCTTTTACAGGCTATAAACTAAACTAGATATGATGAATATATCTATGACGGTATTGATGTTTATATAACTGGGTTGTATTTGGAAATTTTACAATTTTTAAACTAGTATATTAATTTATTAGTTTTTAACTTTATTAATTTAAATAAATGTAGTTTAACCCTAGAGAGCTCGCGCCTACCGCCGTAACGTGAGTGCTCGCGCGGGGTAAATATTTACCCCATTATGTTTTATTGTATTTATTTAATGAAACAACAAGCAATTAATTCGCAACATATTACAAACTTTAATGACAACTATATTTAACTTATATACACTAAATCATGTAGAAAGTCTTAACAGAAAACATACTGTTCACACATAAAACAGTCAACACAAGTTTCTACTGTATGGTCCTTGCAGATGCTTTTACCGCAATTAGCATAGCACTTGGTAGTTTTTCGGTCCAAATTTCTAAATTTATTGATCAGAAATCACAGCTGGCATTTTTTCTGAGTTAGTTGTTGCATTGGTTCTCGTTGCGGTATTCCTAAAGCCAGCTTTATGCGTGTTTTTAGATATTTCAGTACAGCGTGGACTTAACACGAGATTTGCCGTTACAAATTTGGCGTCACATCAACCTAGACTTACAGGTCAGCCACTAGACGAGTTGACTGGAAGGTACTGAGGGGGTGAAAGCACTGGGGTGCGTCTTTGCATACATTTTCTTATGTTAAAAATGTGCCTGGAGAAAATTTACCCCGCGCAAGCTCTCTAGGGTTAAGACCCCTTTTCTCTTCCTTGTTGGCAATCAAAATAACATTACTGGGTGACATAAAATGAAATACTGATGTTGTTTTAAAGTTCTAAAATCAGTTTTAATTTATTTGAAAAAAAACACTAATTTACTCTATCTAATTAATTACTACAAATATAATTCAAACAATATTTTTGACATTATGCGAATTTTATATGGAATAATTATGATGAAATTTAAAGAATCTATATAATTAATATGCCAACACGAAATTTGTCTTATGAACTCCTCCGTCATTTCTTAACCGATCTTGATCATTGACGGCTCATTGGAAAGAGCGTGTCGCGTAGATTTGCAAACTGGCCTTACATTTTTGAAAAAGTCCCTTGGGCTCTGCCCCATTGGCTTTTAAAGTTCCCATGTTATCCTTATGAAGAACATAATTGTTTACATTTTGATCAGCTGGATAATTTAATTGCTGTTATTTTTTAATTTGTGTAAACATAACCCTCAAGACGGATCGTGTTAGCATGATTGTGTTTTAAATTTGTCGCCATTTGAATCATCGCTCTGCTAGAGTAGCGCACGATTCCGTGCGCTCGGATCCACTAGTTATGATAAAATTAATAAGATTTAAAAGTTGCAAAATGTAAACACCAAATACAACCAAGTTTTATAATCAACAATACAGTCAGAAATAAATTTATCATTCAGTTCGCGCATTATATCTCCGGCTATGACTGAGTCAGCTGATTGTATGGTGCGGGGGGAGAGAGGGGGTAATTTTCTGAAAACATTTTCTAAAACACCCTGCTTGTCAAATGTTGTGTTTACCAATATCATATGTTTAAAATATTATTTGACATAGTTAGTAGCGTAGAGGTCATAGCCGGAGATGCAGGGTGTTTTTTTTTAAATGCAACCCATTTTCAAGATTGAATAATTCACATATAAATATGAAATACGTATTGTTATATGGTTCTTTACTTCTTATACACTCTATTATTTAAATTTGATCACATTTAGTTCACCTTATGTGCTCGAAAAATCCGCCAGTGGAATTTGTATAAAGTTATGCTCACTCTATCAAATTCCCGAACACGTGTTGCTAGGTACCTCTTTGCATTACATTTGTTTTGTTTGTTTTGAGGTACTAAATATGCTGTGACTTGTTTCTTAGGCCTTACTTTGTATGTATCCCCAAAGAACATAATAATATAGTGGGGTCAAATCCAGGGATATTGGGGGGAAATAATCCTTCACCGATGAAATCAAGATTTGGGTTGCGTTTTTAATGTGTGTGTCTTCAAGCACGATAACTCGCATAAAAATGGTCCGATCTGAATGAAATTTGCCACAGATATGTAAAGTAGTATTATTCTTCGAAATCAATTCACAAGATATTCAGCACCTCAAAACAAACATAACAAATTTAATGCAAGAAATTTAAAGAGGTACCTTGCAACACATGTTAGGGAATTTGATGGAGGGTAAATTAAATGTGATCAAACTTAAATAATAGGTTGTATAAAATATAAAGATCAATAAAATAATCCTCATTACACATTCATATGTGCATTATTCAATCTTAAAAATGGGTTGCGTTTAAAAAAAAAAACACCCTGTATAATGTGCGTACTGTAACTACAGTAGAACCTCACTAGTTCGACCTCCGATAGTCCGACTCCTCGGTTAATCCGACCATGCCGCCGGGGAAATAGGCCTCCGCTAGTTCGCCCTCAGCGGGGTTTTCTCATCGGTTGGTCCGACCACGCAATTGGAAATTGATGTTTGTTTACATTTCCAGTGCATTCCTCCGTTCAATTTGGCTCCTGTCGATGACGTATTACTCATTGGGAGTGCGTATATCGTTAAGTAGAGCAATAACATTTGGTGCGGTTAGTTTTTTTTGGTCCTAATGGCGTTTTTTACACTACAGTAGCTTGTTAAACACTCTTAATGCATTTTTTTCTGATCGAAATACAGTTTTTGTTCGTTTTCATGACAATAAAATGAGTTCATCGGATAATCTGACCTTTTTGCTGTTCCGACCATGCCCCCGGTCCCGTAGGTTCTAGCGAGGTTCTACTGTAGTTTAGCCCGTAAAAATAAAGGATTCTATCTCTTTTTGGAGAAAATTTACATTAAATTCCCCCCTCTCTGGACACCTTGGGACTGATAATCGTCCGGATAACGGGTTTTCCGTACAAACTGACAGGTCCTTGAACAATCAACAAAAGTCAATTTCCTGCCGATAATGTCCAGTTAAGCTGATGTGTTGACAAAAATCTTCCATTAAAAAGATGTTGCTTCCATGGGGTGTAGTCCGATTAAACCGATGTCCGGTTAAAAGGTGTAAGAGGGATTCTACTGTAAGCATTAATTAATTATTTAACTATACCAAATTATTTATTTAGCTAGTAGAAGTTTCAGACTTAAGTTAGATTAAAAAACGATACTTCCTGGTTCAGTATGATCCTTTCATACAAATTTTTTCATTCACAGACGTCGCAAGAGAACATTGCGATCATTCCGACGCGGACGACCAAAGTAGTGGCGTCGAAGCCGGCGGCCAACCCGCTGCAGTTCGTGAAGGTCGGGCCGTGCGACCTCTCGCGCTACGCCCAGGAGCAGCTCAAGAAGGTGGAGGAGGTCAAGAAGGTCAAGCCCGAGCGGAGGGATGAGGCCGAGGATTGGCAGTCGGTAGGTGGAACTTAACTTAACCTAAGATAATGTGATTTAACCTAACCTAACTTAATATAACCTGACCTGACCTAATGTAACTTAACCTAACCTCACGTAATAAAAAATGTAACTTAACATAACATCACCTAACCTAACGTAACTTAACCTAACCTTACCTTATCTAAATTAACCTAACCTGAACTACTATAACCTAACATGCCTTAACCTAACTTAACCCAACCTGACCTAACCTAACCTGACCAAACCTCATCTAATCGAGCCAAGAGCATTCGACTGCAGTGTTGGATTTACGGCCGTTGCGGCCCTACACAAATTTGTATGCAGCCCCGCTGGTGCCTGACGGCCCTCGTCAAAAGTGGTGATTTTCCCAGCAAAACTATATTAGGTGACATTCTGGAGCCTAGTTATATCCACTAATTCACTCACAATCCTCTTTTTCTACTTTGTTCTCTACCCCCCTATAGACTTGCGGCCCTTGGCCTAGGCTTAGTGGGCCTGATGATAAATCCCGCACTGACCTAGTAAGACCTGACAGTTTTGTGGTTAAACACTTTGCGAGTTATGTTTCTACTAAGGCGTTACAAAAAGATATCCTAGGATTTTTCAGTCTTTGATCTCGAGTGTTAATATGGAAATTGAAAGTTCTGGGTGCTTATTCGTCCCAGAATAATCTGCAATGTCAGCGAGGCCTACTCACTCTTGAACTTATAAACTCGTTGAATCTTATAATTTTTAAATAAGATTCACTCTGCAAAAGTACCATCTTAACTCAGTAGTTAGTCAAGGGAACACTTATTGTGCTTACGCTGATTATTCGGAAAATGTTCAAACCCTCCATGCAACCAATAAGTCTGAACACATCCGGCAAACCCGATATTGGCTGTTTAAAAACAGCCCAAAAACACACAAGTAAAAGGACTTTGACATTATGCACACTTTAGATCCCCAGAATTTGGCATCAAAGCGTTGAAAATATCTGATCAACATCGATTAAGCGTTTTTAAATCCGTTACTTCTCCATATATTTCCAACCACTACTCAACTTCCAAACTAATTTCCGTTGATCGTTGCAGAACCTGGACAACTGGAAGGTGTCCCGGAGGAAGCGGCAGGAGCACATCATCGAGCGGGTGGTCGAGGTGAAGAAACTGGAGCTGGAGGAGCACGACCGCAACCGCCGTCGCAGCAAGACTTTCAACGAGATGCTGGAGGAGAGGTAACAACAATAGAACCTTCAGTTTATCCTTAACCCTAGAGCAGGCGCTTCACTGGTAAAACGGCAGCGGGCGCATGTGAAGTTTTACTCCTCAACACTAAATCGCACAAATTTAACCCATTTTATTTGTTTTATAACGAAATATTGTATTTAAATATTGACAAACTTCATTAGTAATCACATTTCACCGTTGATATTATTAACCCTTGAGCGGGCGCTTCACCGGTAAAACGGCAGAGGGCGCATGCGGAGTTTTACTCCGCAACCCTAAATGGCACAAATTTAACCCATTTTACTTATTTTATAACTTAATATTGTATTTAAATATTGACAAACTTCATTAGTAATCACATTTCACCGTTGATATTATTAATTGTTCAACTTAATAGGTGTAATATTTCAATTGAACTTAGTAAGTGATTTTCTAGTATATAATAGGTATCACTGTGTCTGTGTGATGGGAGAGTGCGCTCCACAAACTTACACAGCATCACTGAATTGCAAATAACAAGGTATCAAAGGGGTTTGGGAGGTATAAATAGCTTTAGGGGATTCCTGGAATGAGGCTTGTGAGTTACGGAGCTGGACACGACTGCTGACACCCATTATGCCTGTTTATTTTAATCAAACAAACATGCGGAGGAAAACTCTGGGTTAAGAGAGGATCCAGTCCCGTGCAACTACCTGCTTCTCCCATAAAGCCAATGTTAACTATCAAGTTCAGTACTGCTTCAACCAAACAAAACTGTTGGTTTATAGGCCATGAGAAAGAGCAAAAAATTATCTAGTGATTCCAATTAAGAGAATTTTGATATCACAATCAGTAAAAATGTAAAAAAATTGCAAAAATTACAAGTTTTGGAAATTTTTTACAACCAAACCGAACACGATATCAAGAATCCGCTCACTAGATGATTTTTTTTACTCTTTCAAATAGTGAGCTATAAATCAACTACTATGGTTGAGTGGTTGAGGCTGTTCTGAATTTGAAAGTTAACATTGGCTATGGGAGAAGCAGGTTGAAACGCAATATTTTTGTGACTGGAGCCCCCTCTTAAAATATTCTTCTCTATATTCCCAAAGAGTGATTTAAAATTCACCACACTCTTGAAACTTAATGATTTTGCACATAAGTTTCAGTAGAATCAATAGTTGATGTGTTGCTTCTACACAACATAAATAAAACTTAGAATTTCTACAGGAGACACTCAAACTGTCCACCATTCATTTTTAAACTCAAATAAATTTGTTTGTGTAAGCTGGTGAACATTAATTTGTGCATCTAGGGGGATATTTCTTTGATAATCCTCTGCTTATTTAATATTATAACTCGAGTGGACTTTTTTAATTATTGTCTCAGTTGTCTAGTTAATCCATTTGTTTCAGCCCAAAAAAATATTTAGCCATCTTGTATTTTAAGTATATAGTTAAAGCTGGATTTGGTTCATCAGACCTTTTTTTAGTCTTTTTAGTTTTTTTCTGGTTGAAGGTAAAATATAGTTGCATTAATTGCCTGTCAAACCTCTTTTTAGCTCTATGTTCTTCTTCTTATTTGGCACAAACTTCTCCTTTTAAACCTCTTTTAAGTTTAAAATTCTTTTTTTAATCTAACTTTTTTTGAACTTCAGGAAAATAAAGTGTGAAACTCAAGACAAAAATTTTTTACAATATATTTTTTTCATTCAGGACTTCCAAAGGACGAAAGACAAGCCTTCCCATATACAAGGACGATGACAATGATCTTAGTGATTTGGGTCTCTCCACCCACAAGGGCAGAGAAAACGGAGACGATTCTGTGTTTGACGATTATAAGGTAAGCTCCGCGAAGGTCTTTGAAAATTAAATTTTGTCTTGAAATGAACAGTTTATAATGTGGTTGGCACTAATGATTTTTTTTTCTACAAGTTAGATTATAGGGAATATAAAATTATTTTAAGATTTTGTTTACATAAATTGGATTATTTTTATCTTTGAAATGCTTTGGTTTTTTTATTGTTTCATGCCAGAAAAGGTAAAAAGGGCAGGATTCAATTATGATAGAAATATATTTTGAGATCAATAATTTTTAGGACTGTGCATGAACTTCTGACCTACAATTTACCATGATGTTCCCTTGGGAAACCTTTTAGATAAAAATATGTAATGAAAGAGGAGTCAGTATTAGAAAATGTCATTTATATAGTTCTTAACTTGTTTTCATTGACCGTAATATCTCTTCAGTTAAAAAATATAGTTTCATATAAATGTAAATATTGATTATTCAAATGATTTGTTTCAGAGCACCAGTACAAGTAGAGACAACCTGTCGAGTGCAAGCAGTAGTGTTGCGAACGGGGAGAACGGAACCTCCAACGGACATCACGACGAAGAGTACACGTACGATCGAGCGATACAGAACTACGTCAACTTCACCGAGTCCAGGATGAGGGGCCGGTCGCTCACACCTTCCGAGGACAACTCCAACTTGAGCAACGGGCTCTCGAAGAAATCATCACCTCCAGTACCAGCGAAGCTGAGACGAGGCTCTTGTAAAATAGAAGAAAAACTGTCAGAGCTAGAGCAAATCAAGAAGAAGTCAATGTCGACAAACGACTTGTCAGAAAACTCAAAAAAACCGCTCAGTGTACCTAAGGTTGATATTTTGAAAAGGAGAGAAATGTTTGAAAAATCACAAGAAGAAGAAACTTCCAACGTCAAGAGCAGGTTATCGGGTGATTTCGGTTCATCAAAAAGTATCAGAGATAGGGTTACATCTTTTGGCAAAACGACTGAAGATTCACAAGTCAATAAGAAGTTAAACAGGATATCTGGAGAAGTATCTGTGAAGGAGAGGCTGTCTAGTATCGAAAGACAGAACAGCTCAGAACAAAACGTTTCACCGACCAAGTCTAACACATCAGTCAATGGTACAGCTATCACCCAGTCCGTAAAGGAGCGACTCTCTTCTCTTCAGAAGTCAACAGCGACCGAATCTAAGACTTCAACAAAACAGAGCCAAGTAACGAATGAAAAGCCAAAAGCAAAAGAAGAGTCAGTCTCAAAATCCAGGGAGAAGGAAAGTGCTGCGAGAAACAGTGATAATAATCAAAGAAATAGGATCAAAGAGAACGGCGATAAAATTGTGGATCACAGTCTGTCAAATGGTACAGCGAAGGAAGACGAAGTTGTTGACGAAGAAATTAGAGAAAAATCTGCATTTAGTCCGACCGATGACATGTACGAGTCGAAACGTCAGCAGCATTACAGACACAGATCGCTTGACAGTCTCGATGTCGAGTCCAATGACGGATTAGGGAACGAGTCTTTTGAAAGGGTACAGAGCCTGGAGGACTTGGACTTTTGTCGTAACTATCCTCCCAGCTCGGTGAGCGGAGATACGGACAGAGAGGACAGTGGCATCCACACAGCGGATGTGTCTAGCTCTGTGAGTCAGGCTGACGATTGCGACTTACATCTGGACGGTGAATTCCACCAGCAACCGACCATTCTGGAGGAAATCAACAAGTCATCCGATCTGACCTCATCGCTTATTGTGAAACAAATAAGCCAAATGAGTGTAAGTGAGCCTGTAGTTGACATTCCTAACGAAGTAGTGGCTGAACCAGAGGTTGTGGAGAACTCTTCCGGTTTCTTGAAACTTCCGCTCAGACTCGACTGTGATCCCCTCCCGGTAATCCTCGAGAGTCCCTCCGAACCCTTCCCACCAAACGGCTTTCCCGGACCCTCCGCTTCCGAAATTTCTATCTCTTCTTCAAAAACATTTGAATCTAGTCATAATTTTCCTCCTAGTCGACCTAACGTTACCGATAGTATCGAAAGTGATAAAAACTCTGTTGACAAAAGTGATTCTGTAAATATAAGTTGTAAAGCCGAGAAAGAACAGTGTAACTTAACTCTTGCTGGTGGAGGGGAGACGGCTGTTAACTCTGTCACTGTAAATACAACTCCGATTTCTCTTCCTGTCAGTCTTTCTCCAGCGAAGGTGATGCATGATACCACGTCTGGCGTGATTGAAATCTCACAAAAAATAGAGCTTGGTGAATCGTCTGTGCTACCTGACCCGCTTGTTTCTGTCGAAACGGAGTTTATTCATGAACCTGAAAAGGTGAGTTGTAATTTTCTTGTAATTCTCTTTTCTCCTAATGCATGCTTGTAAATTTTAGTTGCAGAAGCTTCTACAATATATTTTGCTTTAGTTGTCATTGCCCTATTGAATTTTCTCTTCTTCAAACTTTGTCAATGTTGTATTAACGAGAGTGTAAAAAGGATTAAAGACCCTATATTGACTTTTGGTATTTAAATTTGCAATAAAGCTTTGAAAGTTGCTTTTTATGGGATGAAATTACAAACCATTTCCTACTTTTAAAATCTAACTTAAAAATTTGACCTGGAACAGCTAAACTTGACTAATTTTAAGCTAACAGGATGGAATACCTTTATCTGCGACACTTTGAGAAGATGGGATACATACAATATATATCACATAACATATTATACATTACATATTATGTCAAACTATTATTTAATTACAAATTTATTTATTTATTTGACAAAAAAATTTTAAATTCTGGGCGTATTGAAATTACGATGTTTGAAATTATGTAAACAGGTGATTCCCATTATAAATAATATAGGAAATCAGCTGTTTGAGTACATAATTTAGTAGGTTGCTCTTTCATAGCCCCTAGTATAATAATATTATTAAGGTACACACATTTTCTGGGTTTTAGCCTTGATTTTTTTCAGTACATTTTGATTCAATCCATACATTTTCAACTTGGTTGTCAAGTTTAAGTGAGCTTGTCAGCTAAATTCTTTAAGAATTCCGTCTAATTTTTTACCCATATTGGAATTTATTTGTCTTAAAAATTTCATATCAGATAAAACGTCTAATGTTTTCTTCGAAAAAGAATTTGTGTAGCCTATCCTAATTAACAACTGTTCAAAAAGCACACATTATTAAAATAAAATTATAACATTTTCCAATTCATGTATCACAAGACATTTTACCTTCACCTCAAATTCAGGAACATTGTATTATGATATGACCTTGTATTTTATTTGACAGGGACCAAGTCAGAAGAAATATCTTGTTGTTAAGGTGAAGATTTTGAATTTAAAGTCTCCTACGGAGCCTAAAAATTCTTTTCGAGAATAAAGTGTTTGTATCATTTTACATATCATTTGTGAGTATTACGAAATCTGATGTAACTTTTGAATGGTTGAATAATATACTCGTAACTTATGAGAGTTGTTTTTATTTGGTAGCTTTTGTAAGTAGTTATTTGGAGCTAACTACTAATTTAACAATAATTGCTTTAAGGAAAAAAACTTTTAACATTTCTTTGAAAAAATAACAAATTCACATCAATCTTTAAGGGCTAAACACTGGTCTATTGGACAGCCAGTGACCCATGCTTTAATGAAATTCTGTTTCTATTGACTAAATCAACTAAGCCATTTAACATAACAAGAGTGATATTTTATGTAACTAAAACCTTAAAGGATTATATTTAGAGTGAAGAATAAATCCACACTAATCATGCTGTCCATAGCATTAGTGTGACCTGAAAACACTACAGAATTTGAAAATAGGTATTTTTCCCCATGCATCCATTAAAAAATATAAAAATTCGTCGAGCTAATCTCAACAGAAATCATAGGCAAATTTTCCATTGTATGCAGTGTGGAATAGGCGAATTTGATAAGTTTAATTTTAAACAATAAATACTTATATATTGAGGGAACATTGAGGAGGCATCTTGACTGTGACACATTGAGGCAAACTGTGACTAGAATAGAATGAAAGAACAATAAGTCGTTTGGTTTTGAAATAAAGATTATTGAGTCATAATTGAGATAAGACTGCTGTGGGGAGAAGGCTATGATAGGTAATACCCAGAGTTTGGTTCGTAATCGCTCGGAATACTGAGGTCCTATCGATCTGTAAGTTCTCTCACATGTTTGTATTAGAGAAAGTGTATATTTGATAAAAAATAATAGTCTATTTTTGATGAACCAGTTGTATTATTCAGGTCTAAGCTATTTCTCCTATCACTGATCAGAAAAATACTACTCTATTTAAAAAGTTCACTTTTTTAGTTTGGTCTCATGAGTTTAAACTGCTGTGAAACGTTCCCAATAGATTCCTGAAGGATGATATAAAAAATTTAGCTTGCCACAGTAGTTATGATGGAGTAGTTGGAAATCGGAATTCCACTATTCAAAAAATTTACCTATTCAAACACGATTAACCATAACAAATTGTTTTGTAAAGTACGATCACACAAGTCTTGTGTAATTGGTGATCACACTGCAGCCATAAGTTTCGATCGCGGAGCATATTGAATATATTTGGTGATCACAATGTTTAGTTGTGGCCACAAGCGATGACCTGCTAGCTTATATCAGGTGTATTTGGCGATCACACTATGTAATCATGACCTTAAACGACGATCTCAATGGTTAAAATAATTACAATCACTGTGTAATAGTGACTGGCAAGTAATAAACATTATCCTTCAAATCTTTGCCAAAAATAATGATTGGTATATTCAGTACTCCCAACTGGCCGGAAATGATGACTTAATCACACTGATTTACATGACGAGTGCATTTGGATATATCGACACAAAAAGTTAGCTCTGTGCTTCTTCTTGGCTTTTTATATTAATCCCACTTGATATACAATATACATTTAATTGATTCATAATATGTTTATTCATAATTTCCTCTAAACCAAACAGGAGTTTGCCCTAATTGGTTTGGAATAGCAGGATGCTACAAACTCAAAGTATACATCATCAAGACAACTCAATTAATGACCCAAAAAATACCCCAGGTACATTCAATGCCCCAGACCGAGCAATGTACTTATTACGCCAAGACAGGAAAGTCGAGTTTGTTAACAATCGTCGAAAACTGCCTTGGGGAATCCAAAGCAAACAATTATTTTGGCAAATAGTTCTGGTCAGAAGTCTCATGGCGGTTGTTTTATAGAGTCGCTTGATTGTTTGGCAGAAGTTTGAGGGGGGCGTGGCGGAGGGGGGGCACCACTTGACTGCCCTCACGGTGGATGTCGGCGACAAACTGGACACTCACACGGCTGCCGACGACATGGCCGTGTTCTCCCAGACTGACTCTAAGGTAACCTTGAACAGACATTTATATTTTGGTGTTTGTCAATATTAAGAGGGGGCTCTAGTCACAAAATATTTTGCGTTTCTATTTGTTTCTCCCATAAGGCTAATGTTAACTTTCAAGTTCCATCCAGCCTCAACCGCTTACCCAAAATCCTTGATCTATGGCTTATTTGAAAGAGAACAAATATATCTAGCGACATGAGTGAGCAGAATTTTGATATCGCTCTTTTAAAAAATTAAGTAAAATCCTGAAAATCACAATTTTTGTGATTTTTTTTATAACCAAACTAATGGTGAAAACAAATTTTTGCTCACTTATGTTGCTTGATAATTTTTCCCCCTTTCAAATAAGCCATAGATCAACGATTTTGGATGAACTTGAGGCTGGACAGAACTTGAAAGTTAACATTAGCCTTAAGGGAGAAGCAGGTAGTCGCGCGGGACTGGAGCCCCCTCTCAATTAATTTTCACATAAAAAATATGTTAACCTTTACAAGTTATGCTACTTAAGAGCACATTTTGCATTAATATTTTTTCAACTGATTTTAAATACCAAAATATTTCTAGAAGATGAACAAGTAAAGTAAATTTCCCCAATTTAAGAAAACTCCCAAGTATGTATAAAAGTGGAAAAATTATAAAAAATTCACCATAAAAAATATTATTGCACCATGAACGAGGATTTTTTTCTCTCTGAATAAGTCTGCATTTGTCACTGAATGACCCCGAAAAACTAATATGATGTGAGATGGAATGGAAGATAATTCCCACATTTCTAATAGGAAAAAATTTACCTTTCAATCCTTGACAAATTTTTCGTTGTTAATGTAACATTGGAACTCAACTGTTCAATTCCTATCTAATTTAAAAACAGCTTCTGTAGGCAAAGTAAATTCTTTAGCTGGTATTTTACTTAAACTCACTTCAACTATGTATTCTTTTCTAGCTGATTGAAGGCATTGAGGTGGTCTTCCCTCTCAGTCCCTCGACTTTGGAACCTCCGAAAGAGAAACCTCCACCACCTCCGACGGAGACTAGTGACGACGATGACCCAAGCGCCGCTAACAACAACAAACCTGTGAGTGAACGATAAGTAATCTTCTTATCAAGTTTCTTATTAGCTTCTTATCAGCACTACCAACAACAAAAAACCTGTGAGTGAACGATAAGTAATCTTCTTATCAAGTTTCTTATTAGCTTCTTATCAGCACTACCAACAACAAAAAACCTGTGAGTGAACGATAAGTAATCTTCTTATCAAGTTTCTTATTAGCTTCTTATCAGCACTGCCAACAATAACAAACCTGTAAGTGAATTATAAGTAATATTCTTTTCAAGTTTCTTATCAGCTTCTTATGAGCACCTTTAACAATAACAAACCTGTGGGAAGTAATCTTCTTCTTATCAAGTTTCTTATCTTCTTCTAATTTATATTTTACTCTTTTAAAGTGCTTGGCTATTTGGCGCTTCTTCCTTCTACTTTTACTTTGCCAATATAACAATTTCCATCCTGCAAATTGGTTTGGTGATGTGGATTCCTAAGTGATTTAAATAGTTGTTTTTTTTTCAAAATTATGAGTAATCACAAAGTTTTCAATCTAGATTTGTCAAGGAGCAATTTTTTTTTAAATTCTTTGGAGATTAGTGGTTCTTGTTTGCCCTTATCATTTACTACTTTAATTCAATTACTAAAGCAAAATGTTGTTTTGCAGGTGTCATTGAGGAGGCTGGACTCGACTAAACGAATAAAGAAGGAGATTCGTCAGAAAAGATCTTCCTTCTTAGGGATTGAAGGCTCAAATGACGACAATTACCTTGAACCAGGTAAGAGAAAACATTAAATTGCGCTTGGCGCATTAAATATTGACCCTTGGGAACCATTTACACCTGAAGCAGTTGGAGTTTTAAACCAATAACACTTGAAAATTTGTGTTTGATGTTGAATCTCTCACTTTTAACCTTTAAAAAAAAATAATGAGGTAGGCTCTCTTGAACGGGTCATTCTATAAATATCAGATCATGTATTCTGATCTCTGGCAGTATCAAGAAAGTTTGCATGCCCAGTCCTATTGTAATGTCATGTAAATTACCGTAGACTCCCTCTTATCTGGACTCCTTTTAACCGGACGATTTTAATCAACATATAGGTTTAACCGGACGTGATGAACAAGAAATGGACAATAATTCATCGACTATTCTTGTGGGAGAGATTCTCGTGACCAGTAAACACAAGTCTAAATTAGAGTATTGGATTATACAGCACACATTAGAGTCATAATTAAGTGTGTTTTAGGAAATGTCGGTTTAACACGTTAGGTGCCACGCATATTTTTGTGCTGATTACTGTAGTGCCACGCACATTTTTTGTTTAAATTCTAGTTATGTGATGTTTTTTATCCTTTTTGAGGTTACTTATGATGACTTTTAACAAAAAAATAAAAATACATGTAAAAAAAATTGGTGACCGATTGGGTCGGCATTAAATTTTTTAAGGAATATTCGATAATATTTTGACATGCCAACCCGATCGGGCCGACACAGCAAAATTATAAACTATGAAAACAATGCTACATACCACTAAATTGCTTTGTAAAAGATTTTTGGGCACACAACAGATAAGATCAACTCAAGAACAATGATATATTAGGTGTATTCAACGATATTAAATAATTAAAAAAAATGAGAAATGTTGCTAGGAAACGATGCCGACCCGAATGGATCGGCGAAATTGACGCGAATGCTTGAGTCACTTCCCGTAGGTTTAGAAAACTGCCGCAACGCTATCTAGGAGGCTTGGGATGTACTAAGTCATATTAGTTCCCCAGAGTTCCGCTAGGTGCCTACCAGAGACATCTATTGGCGATTCGGTCAAACGCTGCACTACTCCGGTTGCCGACCCGATTGGGTCGGCAGGTTGCTCCGCCTGACCTACCAATGCCGACCTGATCGGGTCGGCGTGGCAGTTAACGTGTTATCCGTAAAAACCATTGCCCGTTGTGGTCTTGGTCCTACAGTGTCCGGATAAGAGGGAGTCTACTGTACTTCACAAAACTAAAAAGATAATCATAATGATCTACGAGAGAGGTTCTCTGTTACTCTTGTAAATCATTAATGTGAATAACAATATCCTCTGTTTTTCAACACAGTAAACCCCCCCTTAACTGACCTTGTTTTAACCGACGATCGGATTATATGCCCTTGCTGATCAAAGATTAAAGATCATTTTAACCGACCCTGTTTTTATAACAGTTCGGTTTAACTGCCCTTTTCTAGGAATTGCGGCATTTCCGTTTCCATACTCGGCAATAGGAATGTCACGCTCAACTCTACAGGTTGATGCGAGTTAAAATATTTTGAATATAGCATTTATTAATAATCTATGAAAACGTACAGCAGATGTATTTATAAATCAATACCACATTACAAAAGATTTGTTAAAAAATGTGATAATGTTATTAATGTTAATATAAGAACTTTTTGAAAACACGTCTACTATTTAGTTAATTAAAAGGTTTCGTGGTAACCGTGTTTGGGGTTATTTGAGACATTTCTACTCTTATTATTTTGGAAATCAGGTTGATGATTAGTTTATTTTCTAAATAATCCATCTAATGGCTTTAGAATGATTTCAGTAGAACCCTAAATCAATAGAGCTTCCATTTTTTGGTGTTTAGAGGACTACCCTATTCAACCGACCTTTTAAGTTATCAGACCTAGGTCCGGTCCCGTTTGGGTTGGTTAAGAGGGGTCTACTTAAGTGCCTCACTGATGTGCCTCATCAGTATTCGTAAACTAAGGTTTCAGATCCCACCCTTAACTGGGGTTTTCGTTCTTGTAATACGCTCATTACCGTCCTGTTCCCCGTTGCTCAGAGCTGGAGCTGGTCCGGCGGCCACCCGACATCAGCAGCTTCCTGGCGGAGGAGAAGCGGCTGGAGCAGCAGCTGCTGTATCGGCAGAGCATCTGCAGCGAGAGCGAGAGCCGCGACTCGGGCGTGGAGCTGGAGAAACACAACGACGACCTCGCCTGGACCACGGGCCACCACAGCCGCGACAACAGCGAGGTAACGTGAGATAAGTGTGACAGTAGTGAGATAACGTGAGATAAGTTTGACAACAGTGAGGTAACGTGAGATAAGGTTGACAACAGTGAGGTAACGTGAGATAATGTTGACAGCAGCGAGGTAACGTGAGATAAGGTTGACAACAGCGAGGTAACGTGAGATAAGGTTGACAACAGTGAGGTAACGTGAGATAAGGTTGACAACAGTGAGGTAACGTGAGATAAGGTTGACAGCAGCGAGGTAAAGCGATATAAGTTCAAAAACAGCAAGGAAATTTGAAATAGTTTTGTAAGCTTTTTATCTTTTTATAGGGTTTATTTAGAATTCTTTTAAAGGATTCGTTGAAACGGTTTTCAATATTTAAGACTTGGAAAGATCAAACTGAATAGAACATTGATATTAAGGTACATTACCTGAAATTTCAGAAGCTTTTCTCTTTTTAAATCGTGTTTTTTTCCTGAAACTTGTAACAATTTTTCTAAATTAAAAAAGAATCTGTTTATCAATAAACATTTAAATCACCAAATGTTAAAAGTTGATTATTGTAGAACTGATTTTTCAACTTAAACTATAAAATAAAAAAAGTTATATATTCAGTTTTTTTAGTCCAAGGTTTTAAACTTAAAAATGAAGCCTGGATATTTAGTGTAAGACTAATCATAAGATTCATTTCTAGACATACGCAAACACGAGCACGACATCCGAGGAGGAAGAGATTGTCAAGAAAGAGAGAGAGATTCTGGAGATGCTGGAGAGAGAAGAGATCAACAGATACAACTCGGCCAACCAGGAGCAGGACAATATCGGTGAGATTCGTTGTCACATTTTAATTTAAAAATAATTAATAAAATGAGCTGTTTTATTGAAAAAGAGTTTTCTTAGCTGTGCAGTAAGCCATTTGTAAATAGATAGGGAATGTATGCTATGCGTAGATCCTTCAATTCCTTGATTGGCCAAGCTTGTTTTTAATATTTATTTTATGTTGTTGCCAATATCAAGTAAATGGTGGCTGGTGTTCTTCATGTTTAGAAGCGAAGCCACTAAAAATGTTACTGTTGTCAACATTTGTGATCATAAAAACTGCACTTTTTATGTGGCGCTAAATTATAGATAAGAATAACAATGCTCATGTTTTAAGTATTTATTACCGTAACACTATTCCAGTCTAGTTATTACTTTCTCTCCTTAGAAATTTAATTAAAATTCCAATATATTATTGAAGTTAAAATCATTACTCATCCAACATTTGGAATAAGTAAAACAATCTGTTTCGTTGTTTGTTACCTATGACATTTTTTATTTTCTTGTGCCATAAGCAGCAAATCTTGGAATTACCCTAAGGTTCGTGCTTAAATTTTCACAATAACAGGTCTTAAGTTATTCAAGAAATATAACTTAATTTCATATGACAGTCGGATTATGTTACCAAATTAATTCTGATCAAACTTTATAAAAGTTATTTTTTTTATTAATCTTGCCATAATTTAATAACTGTGAATTAATAATTCTCAAAATAAGTTCGTTCATTTTAATGTGTAGCTTTTGTCTGTTAATCATAAAGTTTTATAAAGCAAACTTCATCAAGAATCCCTCTATCTTTAAATGATATTGAAAATAATTCTGCTAAAAAGAATCAGAAGACTATCAGACCAAGGAAGTTTGAGGCCCATGACAATAGGATAAAGCTTGGCCAAATCTATTCCATCTATCTATTCCATTTTCTTTTTCCTTCCCCAGTATTAATCTACTAAGGGCTTAAGGCATATTTCAGTGGAAACTTCCTTTCCTTTCTGGTAGCTTTATACTCAATACTTTTTGTTGAAATGGCGACCTACCCTGGTAGCTATTTTAAGCCAAGTATGAATGAGAGACGAGTGAAGGATGATTTTGGCCCGATCTTGTAGTTGTCACAGACTAAGGCTAACATCTTCTTTAGACAGGACTGTTAATTAATTGCTCGACAGCCAAAGGCAACTAAGGGACCTACATATTAACTTGGGATCCAAACCATGATTTCATTAATAAATTATGAACTGATCTAATCATAAGGATGGTATTATGGAATCAACGTTGTATTCACTAATGTGGATGTTAATCCACAACAGGAAATATCACATCCATAAGTCATCGCTTATAAACATCCACAATCTGTGACCTCCAAGTAGCTGGATTACGGGGCATGTCACCGTCCCGGTTGGTATGCTTAATCGCTGTAAGAAAAGACAAAATAAATGGTTGAAGTGTAGAGGATTTCCCCGTTGGTTGAGGTAACTCTCCTCATACTCCCTTACAAAAAAACCAGTGTATTATTTCACATTTTCACAACACCTTCAAACAACATCCGTTTTCCGCCACCAGGTGAGAAGCTGGCGCTGCGACTGCGGGAGCTGGAAGCTGAGAAGTCTCGGCTGGAGTGGGAACGGCGCGAGGAGGAGGCGGCCCGGCAGCAGCACCACAGCAGGATACAGGCGCGCGAGCGCGAGCTGTGCAAACAGGAGGTGAGTCTCCCCGCCGCGAAGCACCGGTCAGGACACTTGTACTAGAGGTTGCCGTCAGAGGGGCAGAGAAACAGTAGTTATTTGTGCATCTAGGGACTAAAACACAAGTTTTTCTCCCTTTTGTCGCTCGATGGTGGAGCCGAGGGCGACAATTTTCCCATGGGAGAAAAAGTACTTCTGTCCTGTGATGCGCAAAAGTACCTCAATCCCTTGATGTTCACACAACATTTATCCTTCCCTTGCACCAGTAACTATAACAATATAACTAAATATATACAGTAGAACCTGGACAAGAGACAGTAACACAAAAACCTTGATAAAAAGTGCACTTTTCAAGTCTCCTTGAAACTGTAATGGCACTTGATGTCTTGCTTGTTAACACAAACCTCAATAAGAAGGCTCCCTTGATAACGAGACTCACCCAGAATCCCCTTGAGAGTCTTCTTATCAAGGTTCTACTGTACTGCATAAGATCCTTTGCTGCAACAAACTAGATTAGAATCACATAAATAAATAACATAAATTCTTTAGGTTATATATACAACCATTTCACTCACTCTCACTCTATTTTTTGAATATAACTTTTTTCTACTGTATGTGAATTAAAAAAATACCCCCAAAGGTTTTCAAGTTAGAAACACTCATGTTTTTTAAAATGTTCTGGAACAACAAACTCTAGATCATGTTTTTTTATTCAGTGTTGCCAACTTAATTCGGGCTTAACAGTTATTTCCTGGCTTTTGAATGCATACATCCTCATGTTTTAAGTTGAAACTCTGGAGTTCTTAAATTAATTTTAGAGTACGCAAAGCAAAAGTGCGTCCGCAAATGAAAATTGACAGTGTTGCCATATTTTCCTCTGTTTGGCTTTTCTTGTTCTTTCAGTTGTTTGTTCTTAAAATACATTAAAATGAAAATGTGTGTACTTTGGAGATTGTAATCCATTGTTAAAGTGTTGTTGTCCTGTCGGTCGTAAAACTTGCTAATTTGACCATTCGATAGTTGAGTGCTTTTGATGCATCGATAGTTGGTAATTGTAACCGACCTTATAAGTTGTAAATCTTTTTTTCAATCAGCAGAATTCATTGAGCCATATAACAAAATATAAATTGTTCAACTCAAACCTAAAGTTGCTTTTCATTCCTTAACCATTTTTCCTATCTCGGCTTGAAACATCGTCAAAAACTTGACCTTGAACAATAACTGTCACTTTAGGTCCTTGTAATGAAATATACTATTATTACTGCATCTTTGTTTAAAAGTTTTTTCTCTAGATAAAATATAATTTTCTTCCATAAGAACGTTTTTTCCTCTCCAAAATCAAATTATAAAGTTAGTTAATGTGGTGTACACTAATATATTATGTGCCTCGAAGTTAATACCATTACTGTTCCGACTGAGTATAGGTAGTGCTGTAAATATTACTAAAATGTTGTAAATAAAAGGAACTAATGAAATTATGTATTTCAGAAAGCTCAGGATGTACAAGAGTTGGACATAAACACGGTGAGGGTCTAACTTAGCTTGTACGATCTGTAGTCTGGGTCTAACTTAGCTTGTACGATCTGTAGTTCGGGTCTAACTTAGCTTGTACGATCTGTAGTCTGGGTCTAACTTAGCTTGTACGATCTGTAGTTCGGGTCTAACTTAGCTTGTACGATCTGTAGTCTGGGTCTAACTTAGCTTGTACGATCTGTAGTCTGGGTCTAATTTAGCTTGTACGATCTGTAGTCTGGGTCTAACTTAGCTTGTACGATCTGTAGTCTGGGTCTAATTTAGCTTGTACGATCTGTAGTCTGGGTCTAACTTAGCTTGTACGATCTGTAGTCTGGGGTAATGTTTGCTTAGGTTTTTAATCCAAGTTTTTTCTGTCTCCAAGTATTTACTCCATTGGTTTGGACTTCGTTTAAAATAGACGTTGGTTGTGATTTATCTTCTTGAAGCTCTCTCGGGAAATTGGTATTCAAGTAAACATATTTCTTTTTGCATGCTATTCTTGTGGTACTGTTTCTAGACTCTTGTTGGAGTAGTGGTATTGGCTGATGATACACTGACTTTTTCAGGTACTAACATACATTTCAGTTAGTTGATGGCTCCTTACCATTAACTTGTCTGTGCTCTGCCTTATAAATTACTAGCTGATGGTGTCCCGCATCGCTGGGAAAACGTAAACATAAAAAGTTATTGCAAACAAAAACAAATGCATCAGGTGTTCAGCCCTTCTCTTTTTATGTGGGCAATGTTATCAAAAAACCAATATTTTACATGGGAATTGGTCATTCAAGACTTAGCAGCCTTTTATTCAAGTATAAGGTTGATGGGTGTCAGATTTATGGTTTTCTCAAAACTTACAGATAGTTTGAGCTTGTATGAATCGGGTTTTTTTTCAACAGGCGTAAGTCCCAAAAAGTAAACTTTCGGAAAACCAGAAAAATCTGTTTATTTTGAAAAGGGCAAAAGTCCAAAACACCATATAACGCTATATTGACATATGCATTTTTATAACAAATTTCTGTCACGGCCGAGTTGGTGTGGCGTGGGAGCGAAACAAAGAAACCAAGTAACAGATAAACTAAATTTTATTAATCAATATTCGAATTACACTAAATGAAATCGAGAGTTACGCACGACTCGTTACCTAAGCGTTAAAGTATTAACTATCCAATTTGGAAAAGAATTTTGAAACAAAGACGCGGGAGGACGGACCGGCGCGTGTTAAGTGAACGACGGTTCGGCGGACTCTGCCCTCCGTGGCTGCTTCACGGGGGTCGACACACGCTGATGCTGACTCCACTTATCAGAGAATTCCAGCGCCGAGTGTGCGGCCAACTGTCTCCTTGCTTCATAACTCCAGTTATAATAAGTTTTACAAAATTATTTGAATTGGGTTCTGGGCCTCGCACTTATGTTAATTTCCTGTTGATAGCCATTTAGGGTTGGCTAAAAATTATATCCTTGATTATCTTCCGCCAGATACTCCATTTTATTGATCTCCAATATTATTCATTTTATTTATGAAAATAGGCAGCCAAATCAGGCCAAAATGAAATTTCGGGGAGCAGGTTGTCACATTTCAGAAATGCAATGCTGATTTCTTCCATGAACATTCATGATAGGAACGTCCTTTCAAAGAAAATCAATGTATCTATTGTGTAGAGTAAAAAACCTCCAAAAACTGATAATAAAAAAACTGGAACTGCATCTTTTTACAAAAACTCGATTTATATATTATTTTAATTAAAAACATTTTGCATGATTTGAGTGTGATAAATAATTTTCCGTGATCAAAGATTTTTTTTTTAATGTTCTGTTATCTTTATGGCAAACTTTTACGTGATTTCTTATTTTACTCTGTTATGCTAGATTGTGAACAAAGTTTATATTCAAACTATTACTTACGTAAAGCCTGTAGATATCACACATTAATTCCTATATCACTAATTTATTGTGCTGGACATGTTTCGAAGGATTGACCCCTCATCTTCAGCAGCACTCTTCCAATTAATCATACAATTTGTAGTTGTCTTGATGTCTTAAAAACTTAAAAAAGAGAGTCACATTCACTACAAAGTACATACACGTAACACGAACGAACATTTATTACAATTAAATCGCCGACGTCAGGACATATAAAATCAAATCACTCACGGCCGGTTGTCGTAGGCCTACTCAGTAGGCTCAGCCGGTTGAGTAGGCCTACGACAACCGGCCTTGAGTGATTTGATTTTATATGTCCCGACGTCGGCGATTTAATTGTAATAAATGTTCGTTCGTGTTACGTGTATGTACTTTGTAGTGAATGTGACTCTCTTTTTTAAGTTTTTAAGACATCAAGACAAGTACAAATTGTATGATTAATTTGAAGAGTGCTGCTGAAGATGAGGGGTCAATCCTTCGAAACATGTCCAGCACAATAAATTAGTGATATAGGAATTAATGTGTGATATCTACAGGCTTTACGTAAGTAATAGTTTAAATATATTTAAAAGGTATCACGGCTGTTTGAATGTTAACAAAGTTTAGTTGCACGCTGTGTAACCAATTAATGTTGGTAAATAAATAACCAGTTATGACTAAGAAATAATAGACTTATTCTCATCATTATAATGGCTGGTTTTCGCATGTCTAAATTTGATTTTCAAATATAATTATTTGGTAAAAGGGAAGAAAAATCTGTCGCTTCATTTAACTTGTCTTTCAGTTGTGTACTCTTTAATGTTTGCTTTCAGAAAATGAAATCGATGGTTTTTGTAGTGGTGAACGTAATTTTTGTATTTGGTGAATTAGTCGATATGGTTTTCATGTATTAAATTACTTTTTTTAATATCACATATTTTATATTAGAAGAAAATTTATGAAAATATTTATCATGTTTATAACTTGCGGTTTCAGTTTTTGTCGATTAGTTTTTGGTCAACGATTAGTTGTTCCTCCCACTTTTCAGAGGATAACTTGGTGGTTCCTGCATTTTCCACTCAGCAATCTGAATCAAACAATATTTGATATAGGTACTACAAAAGTTAACTAACCAATGTGTAAATTATGCTGACAATCAAATTGTCTTGGCTTTTTCGCTATTCTCAACTCAATGATTTAGAATGTTCAGTAGAGCGCTAATAAATATTATTTATTCTTAAATTTAACTGCTACGTTTTATATATAAATATAGATTTCAAATAATTAGGGACTATTTTTATGTTTAACATTTCCTTTATCTTAATATGTAACCACAAAAATAATGGGGTTTAGGCCTTGGTTTGGTTATTAATTTTCCTAAACCTGTATCGCTAGCGGGTAGGAGTACGCACTACGGGTGCACTAAACCCCTGTGTATCCCTTCTGACCGCAAGGGTTTATCTATTCTTTCCGTCCACAGGAGATGTTGCTGGCTGAAAGGAAGCGACTGGAAGCCGAGCAGGCGTCGTTGGCGCGGCAACGGGACCTGATGTTGCAGCAATACAACCACAACCGGTCTCTCACCGACGTGCGGGTGTTGGAAACCGGTTACGGCGTGAACGGAGACTATCGCCGCTCCATGACGGATCTGCGCTCGCCGGAAGCGGTTACCTGCTACCGACCGCAGCCGGGGGCAACGCCAGAGCCGGGGGATAACCGGCGGTCCGTGCCCGACCTGGCCAACCGACGACCGCCCCCGCCCATCCCCCCCGCCAAGCCTCTCATCATCCCCCGCTCACCGGACAAGAGGTGAGTCGACCACCTGTACCTTTTGTAGTGTAGCTGAGAGTTTTTGAAGTGGAGAAATTTGGCTGTTAAGGCAAAGTAGTAATTTCGAGGTCAAATGGTGAACAATATTACAATTATAAATATGTCATTTGGTATAATGGAATTTTACGTTAGGAAAAAAACTGTCAATCGGGAAGGGACCTTTTGTCTACTATTAGATTTTAGAAGTTCCCTATCAAAACAAAATTAGCCAAAAAACTAGATTCGTCCATTGTAATTCAACACTTCCATGTGTCGTAAAATTTAATTCAATTCAATAATGAGACATTTGTGTTGTATCATTAATAAGATTTTTTGGAACTGTTTAATTGTTATAGTCTACTTTTATGTTATTATGCATTTTTCAAGCATTCTTTATTCTTGACATCTTTAGGTCAAAATTATCAACCAACCAAACTATTGACCAAAATTGGCCAAACTATTAGCTACTTGTCATTTTCAAAGTTTTTTTGTATTTTTTGAGTTTTTTTTGAGCATTTGATGTTACTAATATTTGACTTTGCCAATTCATAGAGCATCTATTAGCCTATTATTTAACATATAATATTTTTGCATCGTCTTTAACTAAATAAGCTAGACATTCAGAAATTTTGCCAATATGCATCATCACTATTGTCGAAGACACATAAATGATTCTTGATTCTTGACAGCTGTTAAAATAAAAAAAGCTGTTAAATTTTTTTTCAAAAATGTTTTTCCCCTCAAATAGAAACCATTCAGGGTAAAAGAGATTTTAAAATTTGTCATAAAATTCTGGGCAAACTTCATGAATGAAAAATCTATATAAACCAACAGTTATTCTTTGAGTAGCATCGAACTACTGTTACAACAGATTTTTTACAATGTAATTTGGCAGTATATTTCAAGTGCAGTTTTCTAAAATAAGTTTAAATCGAGATAAATCTCCGGTTTTTGTTTAAACTTGTAGCCTTAAAGAATCGTGATGTTTGGCAGGATGTCCAGTCCGCAGCAGATGTCGCGGCAGACACTGCAGGCCCTGGCCGCCGCACCCAAGCCGCGACTCAACGACTCCTGGCTGCAGCCGCGACGCAACCCCCGCCCCAACAACTACCAGCACTGGCTCGTACAGGTACGATACGTAGATACAGTACTTGGATCATCCGGATTAATGTGGCGGAACACCGATCCGGATAATGAAAAATCCGGATAGTCCGAGGTCATTGCAATATCGCCTAAATAGCGATCACGTACCTTAGCCCCTGCTAAATTGATGCTGCAAACGAAGTATCAAGACTGTACAACATGTTATTCTTTCAAGCTTGTTCCGCATAAGTACAATTTTTTTAACTGCGCTCGATTCTTCCTGTCATCCTACTTGTCCCATCACCCAGTTCCTTAGCTAATTGTTTACGACAGCATTTAGTGTCTGTTGTTAAGTTAAAACATTTTTTTCCTTTTACAACCACCCATTTTGATATTCAATATCAGTTCACATAAAGAGTTCACAACTGTAAACACTTAAAGTGACAGCAATAAACTAGCTCGCAAAATTACCATAAGCTAAGCCTGTGGCTAAGCTTATGTTGATTACTGCTAGTGCCCTAAGTAGCAAACCAAAACACTATGTTCACAGAAATGCTGTAGTGTACTGTTTTGGCGATGCGACTCCTTAATTATTAAAGACATTATTGCAAATGCGTAGAGTAATGTATTGAATTTGCAGTTTAATTTTAGAAGGTGCATTTCACTCGTGAACTTGCTAAAATGACTTTTTGCCGTGATTTAGATTTTTTTATTTCTCGGATGGACAGATCCGGATAATGTGGGGTCCGGATAATCCGAGGTGTACTGTATTACACTGGGGTTTAATCTTATTATTTGGTGATAATGATTTTATTTGCTGTAACTTTGTTGTGAGTAATTTGATTGGTGCTTCATTGGGTTTTCTGTTATTTCAAATCACTTTATAGTGAATTTATAGTGTCAAAAACAATATCGCTGGTAAAGATAGTTCAACCTGTGAAAGGAATACAGACTAATGATTTTATGTGTGGGTAGATACATACTAAATACTCTGATGAAGATCTATTGTCAATTTTTATTTCTTTTGATCGGGTATTGTCCAAACTAGGGATATATTAGTGTGTGCTTGCTTTGATTTCATTTCTAGTCCAAGGTGCTTGCTTCAAAGTTCATAGTATTGATCTTGTGCATATTTTGAAGAAAACATGAGGTTGAATTCGTTCTTATGGTCAGTACATGGTTCTAATTTCTTTTATTGGATCTGATTGATTAACTATCTTAAAAATGAATTGATTTTTAAAATCTAATTGTTAATTGCTACCTGAATGAAAACAAAGAAATAAACGGTTTAATATTACATTACCACATAACAGAATCTCAAAAAATTTGTAAACTTTCTAAAATAAAGCAATACATTTTCGCAGGAGGCGGAACAGCGGAGGATAACGGAGCACCACCAGCGCCAGGCCCCGCCGCCCCGCCGGCCGGTGCCGCCGCCCCCGCAGCAGCAGTGGGGGCCGGGCGGGGGCGGGGGCAGCCCCCAATACACCAACTGGCAGCCCCCGCAGCAGCAGCGGAGTGACAAGCCCCTGCCCGACGCCATCATACAGACGCTGACCCAGCGCGTGCAGAACCGGCTGGGTGACCCCAACAACAACCGACGCAGGTCAGGCGACATTCTTGGAGCTGATAGGTTTTTTTGTTTGAAGGGAAAATTAAATGAAAAATTGTTTTAAATAATTGTTAAAATTGCTGTAAATTTTTATTATATTGTAATGCTTTTTTTATGAAAATGAAAAATTATACAGGGGTTTTTTTAAACGCAACCCAAAACTTTATTTTATTAGTGAAGGATTATTACCGCCCAAGATCCCTGGATTTTACCCCACTGTATTAATTTCTTTGGGGATTCATAAAAAGTAAGGCTTATGAAAACAATTCACAGGATATTCAAGACCTCAAAACAAACATAACAAATTTAATACAAGTAATTCAAAGAGGTGCTTTGAAAAAAGTGTTAAGTTATTTGATGGAGAGAGCCTAACTTTGTGTAAATGCCAATGGTGGACTGTTTGAACACGTAATGTAAGCTAAATGTGACTAAACTTAAATAAAAGGCCGCATAAAATGTAAAAATTTTCAAAACAAGTATTCAATTCATCTTTATATGGACATTTATGCAATCTTAAAAATGGGTTGTGTTTAAAAAAATCACACTGTATTATCTGATACAAAATAACGCCATTGAGATTTCATGTACTTATTGCAGTTTTTGACACTTGTGCCTTGCCCTCAAATTTAAAGCTGTGCCAGGACTTAAAATATATAGTACAATTTGAAAAAAATATAGGTTTTTGTTAATCGAGACTTGAAAAAGACAACAAAGTGTAATACATTGGAGCCAGGATAGAAAGCTACAATCATGTCGACATGATGGTCCCTACCAGAAAATTGTTTATCTATATCCCTATCTGGATTTTATATCTAACAATTTGCATGTCAGAAATCATCTAATGTTTAGTTCCTCACTAATCACAGGTATTAGTCACAATTTGGCTGCATTGCCATTCATGATAGTGGAACACAAAATACATGACACAGGTACTTGATCCCAAATCTAAAATCTAACGTGTTATACTGTTCGTAGAATGGAGCCAGCGCCGGCACAGACACCGGGGCCGCTGGTTGAGCCGAGGAATCACAACCACAACCACAACCATAACAACAACAATCACAACCACAACCACACGTCGGCCGCCGAGAGCCAGGAGAAGATGCTCAGTGTCAGCGGCAAGAAGAAGTGTTCGCATTGCGGCGACGAGCTGGGTAAATGAAACTGTTTTTTAGCCTACAGATAGATGCTGTGCTACTGTGGGAGGGATAAATCAGAAACTAATCAGAATTCTTGGTTGAAGGTAATCAGTTGATTGTTAACCAAAACTAAAATGTGATGGAGAAACCATATTTTTGAACTGAAAGAAGATACATTAAATTGTTTTTCTGTGTCTCGTTTTCATTGTACTTTTATTGACATGACTAAAACCAAATTTACTTCACATGAATCCAGCCTGTGACTTTGTATTTTTGTTGTTCTTCTTGATGCGATCTCAAAGGAGCTGTTCAACCACTCTCTAAATATTATTTTTTTCACAAAAATTGATTTGCTTTTGAGCACCAACCCCTGCAATGGTGGGTCGGTTGGTTTAGTTTTGTTGAAATGTAAATTAATAAAATTATAAAAATACAAATCCTTTAATGCACTATACCAGAGGTACTCTGCACGTTATGATGCATTTTTTTTATAGTGGCTTGCCTACTTATGTAAGCACTATTTTCAATGTATTTACTTTTATTCTTTTCAATATTTCTTTACCTTTACTCATCAGGTATTGTATCGGAACTTATTTTTGTAATACCACAGGGTCCACCAGACATTACGGACCTATGATTATCATTGAGTGTATTTAAGAGGGCAGGAGTTGTCACTGCCTGGCTGCTGGAGATGGGTCTTGATAATACTGAGAAGTTTATCACCTGGAATATTTTGTATAACTGATAACTGGACTTCTTTTACTGCTTCAACCCTTTTACAGTTCTTACACGACAATAATCCATGCCTCAGTAAATCAGAAAATCTGTAATTTATGTCTATTTTAGATCCTGTATATGGTATTCTTCTTTTTCGAAAACAATTTTTTACATTATTTCCAAAAAGTATTTTTCAAGTTCTTTTTCATGCTATTTTTTATTATTTATGTTGTCTATCTTTATCCACATATAGCCGGTGTTCTTTATGTTGTCATCTTCTATTCTTATATGTTTTTTTTCTGTGTGAAAAAGTGCTTATATTTTAATTTTATTATTGTGACACTGTCAGATATGAACCAAAACCACACGCAGGCCATTTGACCCCTGTGATTTTTCTCTATGAATATGTATTAGCTGTAAATTTATGACCAATAAAAAGGTTTTTGATTTGATTTAGTAAAAAACGTATTTGAATTTACAACTGGTGTCGCAGGGCGAGGGGCTGCAATGATCATAGAGAGCCTCCGCCTGTTCTACCACATCGACTGCTTCAAGTGCTGCGTGTGTTGCGTCCAGCTGGGTGACGGGCTGATGGGGACGGACGTCCGAGTGCGCAACAACAAACTCCACTGCCACAACTGCTACTCCAGCGACGATGGTGAGCCGGCTAAATTTTATATGTGATGCGGAAAGCGTAAAGGGATTTGAAGTCACTGGGATAAATTTTAGAGCACGGGCAATTTATTCAAATTGGGCCAAAAATATTACAGATTCATACGGTTATTTTAGTGAGAATAATCCAAAAAATATAAAAAAATAGTCGACTGAGGTCCCTATGTTGGTCATACGAAAAGGGACCTCAAGTCGCTTAAATGGAAAATAACATGGCCGGCGACTTTAGGTCCCTTTTCCCTAATGCTCAGGACCGTACTGACTGAGTAGTCAGGGGCATCACAAAACTAGTCTCTTCTGAAGTCCGTTGTCAGATGAGTAAACTACTTCAAGTTAATCGTTGTTGGATAATATTGTCTTAAGTCTAAAAATCGCCAGCTCAACAGTGTATTTCTCTTAACCTCTTAAAGTCAGTAATTTGGAACCCCTGTAAACCCCCAGTCCAGGTAGGTCACTCAAAAGGTTCCAGTCCGCCATTGCGCAATGTTTACAAACACGGGCCAGCTGTCAACAAAGCAGCTTGTAGAATTTCAGTGATGCAGATTGCTAACACGTAAAACAAAATATCCCAGAGACAGCCTGACCATTCCCGAACGTAACAGAAGTAAAACGAAGCATTCCGTCTTCTCTCGTGGCGGAAAGAGCGCCAAGTTTGAATCAAGGCCACGATCCCGCGTATACGCAGGCGTGGACCAGCGGTGGGGTTAGGGTTACCTGCGTATACACGGGCATGGAATTCAAGATGTCAATTCCTCAGTATTCTGCCCTTTGACTTGAGGACCCTTTTCCAACTTCTCTCTTTCTTGTTAATTTTAACCCTTTTAGTGCCGGAAAAAAAATTAAATGTAGGTGCAAGAAGTGCCAGGCCTTTTTTAGCAAAAATTAAGGGTTTGGGGTAAAAAACCACCAAAGATTTATTTATTAACATTTTTTAACAAATCTTTTTTTTATTTGTTTCTAAATGCATCTATTATTTATAAATGACAAGAAGAAAGACCAATTTCAAGTTTCTGGTAAAAATAAATGTTAATAAATTAAAAAAAAATTGCATCATACTCATTTTTTATGTTTAAACTAAAAAAATGTTTAGGTTTTACTCGGATGCAATTTTTATTAGTTTTATGTGAAACTACGTAAAAAAACAAGTAAAAAACATGTATTAAACATCAATTTACTGTAATAGGTTATGAATTAACAAAATAAAACGATAACCTTGCAACAATGCAGAGTTGAACAACGTCACTAAGCAACCTACTTAAAACAGTATTCGTATTCCATATTTACACTAGAAACATCATTTAACATTTAAAAAGATCCACAATAACAAAATATAAACTATATTTCAATTATAACCAGTTCAGGAGAAAAGTCATATGAAACGAAAGATTTGATTATAGGAAGGCACTTGGCACGAATTCCAGCCAGTAAAAACGAAAAAAATATTTTATATGTATAAAAATGTAAACGTCTCGCTACGAGATCCTGGCATTCTATGCAGTTAGAGACAGGATCTCGCTAAGAGATCCCGGCACTAGCGGTAGTTAGTATGCGCGTCTCGCTACGAGATCCTGGCACTAAAAGGGTTAACAATGAAGTTTAAGGCCTGATTTCACCAACCATCAGTTAAGGGTCGGTTAATTAACCGTTTGTTAAAGATAGGAAAATAGCATTGAACAGCTGATAAAATTAAACTAACCGAGCCTTAACGGTGGTTTAAAGTTTGGTGAAATCAGGCCTAAGTATAACACATCTTTTTCAGTTTAGATGTAAAGATCTAGTTTTCAGTTTTATTTTAACAACTAATTCATTTCTAAAATATTCTGTGAACGTTTGAAGTTTTGGGCATTGATTTCCTAAAATACCAGTTTAGATTAGTTTAAATTAAAATGCCAGTAACTCAACAAAAAAATAAAGCTCTATGTATTATATATCAAATTTTTCACCATTTAAAGCTTCATTTTAGAATATTAATAGTTCAAAACCAAAAAAAATCGAACTTGAGGTACCTTTTCATTTTCCGCATCACTTTTGTCTTTGGAAGGATTTAAAATAATTATTTGAGCTCACAAGAAAATGTTTTTTTTCTTACATTTTACATCCCGTGGCATTTTGATGACTAAAGAGCGGCGTGGAACCCATTTTCCTTCATTGGTTTATTCCAAACTCTAGGTAGCTATTTACATCATAAAAAACTGTTCTGTACAGAATTTTTTCAAATTTACTTTTAAAGAGTGACATTTTCTGAATAGTTTTAAGTTCACTTGACAGAGCTTGGTAAAAGCTTCTTGCCAATATATTCAGGGTTTCTTTAAAAAATTGAGAGATTGTGAAAATTGAAATCAATTTGATTTGAATCTAGTGTTGTAACTGTGACATTTTTCTTCCTGGAGTTTATTTAATGTACATCAAACATTCAAAAATAAAAAGGCATGGAACAGTGAAATATTTAATTGTTTGGAAAAATCCGGACAGTGAGCCCGACTGTGGCTCTGATTATAAAAATATTTTATTTGGATTTTCTTTGGTAGAAAGAAAACGTATGTACCAGGAAAAATTAATCTGAAGGTAATTAGTTCGTTTTTTTTCTAAGGCACATTAATTTTTGTAAATTTCTTTTGCCGAACCGTATCAATAAAATCTATCATCGGACAACCACTAGTTTTGTGACTTAACATGTTGTTGACTTTTAATGTTATTTTAAATCTCTTAAATCAGTTTTCTGGCCAAGCGTTTAAAGTAAAACTCCTAAATTAGGACCAATGAACATAAATTGATGCCTTAAAAATGTATTGTGGAGTCTATGTTTTTACAGTGTATTCCTGCATTATTTACAAATTATGATCAATTGCACATTATAAGAAAGATTAAGTAGCTCTTTATACTTTTCTTGAAATTGTGACTTACCTTCTGTATTTTGAGCCAGTTATGAATGAGAGACAAATGAAGGATGATTTTGGCATGATCTTGTAGTCTTTTTGATCTGGACTAAGGCTGACATGTTCCTTAGACAGGACTGTAAATTAATAGCTCAACAGCCAATGGCAACTAGGGAACTAATAACGTTAACGTGGGATCCTAACCACAATTTTGTCAATCAATTATGAACTGGTCTAATAATGAGGATGGTCTTATGGATGATTGTTGTATTACTAGTGTGGACATAAATACAACAATCATAACCTGGGGATAACATCCACAAGCCATCACTTATAATTATCCACAATTTGTGACCTCTAAGTAGTTGGATTACAGGATTAGCCACAAACCCAGCCATTTCCTGCTGTGTTAAACATGAAGGATCATTATATTCCTCTCCCAATATGGCATAACCAAGAACATTAATCTCACTATTCAAGGAAAAATGAATATACATTGGCTTAATAGGTAGTATTTTCTTTATTCCTAATGTTTTGTGTTTTTGCAGGTGTTAAATTCAGTTGCGTATGAGTGAAAACACAGTCGGATGTCGAAGGGGTGCCAAATTAATACCTGGAGAAGTTTTGGTCACAACGTCACTAAATATTTATTTGGTCCAATGGAGTTCAGGATGTCATCAGTTCCATTGGGGTATTTAGTTGGAGTGAAAAAAATATGAAAACATCACAGTAGTGAAATCAAGACTCTAGCGAGTGTAAGAAGTCCCTAGTTAATTTATACCTGATCAAGATAATAGAGCAACATATTTTATTTACTAACAATTTTGAAAAAAATTGAAGAGGACTAAGTAAATAGTCTTCCATGCTGATTATTGTCTCTGGAAGTTACAATATCCCAAGAGTGAATAATGTATGAAAATGGGGAGAGTTTTGTGGACAAAGTGGTGCTGGTAAACTGGGTGGTCAGAGTGGGCTTGGTGTTCCATTGTTGGATTATTTAAAATTTTTGTTCTTAAGGTAACAGTACGTTATTAATATCGTGTATTTGGAGATAATATGTCACAAGCTACCTCACGTTCTTGTAGCTTTCTTTCACATATAAATATGATTGTATGTTAGTTAAAATCAGCTTTAGTTGTATGTTAGCTTTCCTTTGTGTTACAAGTCAAGTTGTGATAGCCTTTCGGATTAATACATCTTGTAAAATGTTGAATCATCATTTTATGTATCAGTACAATTTATATAACTTTTCAGAACCATTGTGAATATTAACAACATTACGTCGATATTGTTCAGGCTGGAAAGTCTTCCAGTATCTGATATTAACAAAATAAAAAAAATGAGATAGCCTACCCCTCACAACTCTTCATGAAATATGCAGATGAACATAATGAACTATGTAACAAGATGAAATATTTACAGTTAAGTACCTTGATATGTTAATAGTGTATGAAATACAGTGTAAATAAAAATAGGATGTACATTTTATGTATTATAAAGTTAAATAAGCTTGTAAAAATAATATATTGTAAATATGTGAAGAAATAGAGCAAATATATAATAATTTATATGCAGTTAAAATATATGTATAAATGAACAAATCAAAGGATTACATAGAAGTGTGATCCAGTATAGAATCCATACCAACTTTAAGTTTATGGAACAAGTTTTGGTTAAGGCTTTACAATGTTTATATTCTTTGGCATGTATAGTTTTAATTAGTTGAACTTGATGTTGATTTTGTATGTATACACTGACATAATGAATAATTATATTATTACGTTTAAAGGAAATTTTGTTTTTCCTTGCCCTTATTAACAACTTTTTACAATTTGTGTGTTGCTGCTGGCTTATACAGCCAATTAGGTTGGCCACACACTACTAGAGACAAGACAAAAAGAAACCTGTTTTTTAAATAGTATATTTCATAACTAGTATAATGTATGCTAGGGCCTAAAGAGACACTTTTTGTTCAAGGTCAAGTATTACGAAAAAAAAAACGAAAAATTACCAAGTAACGAAAAGCAACTTTAGGCCCACGCCATCTATAAGCCCAATGCCAAAATTAACATTAGTCTTACGGATGGACTGGGCCTTATGATTTGAATCGACCTGTACTATAGTTTTCGTTGTCGCTCAATACAACACGCTAACTATATTAATAATTCTTCCGAGGGTGTCAACAGACTGTTGATAGTTAACAGTTGCACACACTGTTATTGACTGCCAGGTGACCAATATCCTATTTCAATCTTGCCGACAAACACAAGAAATAAGTCACTTTTTAAAACGACAGGTAGAGTCTATTTTGTTGAGCTTCGTCTGCATGATACTTACTGACAAAGACAATTTAATTCATTTGCTAGAACCAGTTTTAAGTTCAAAATCAGTATCAAAAAGCTACATACTTTTATCAGGATCAATTTGGTGACCTTTGATATTGATTGTAAGGACTGTGACCAAACGGCAAAAAAAACAATGAATACAGAAATGTAATACCAACAATAAAAAAAACTTTATTTCAAATAAAAAATATGTCGAAATGAACCAGTTTAAAAACATCAATTAGCACAACGTTACCCTAAATATGGCATCACAGAATATTTTTGTACAAATGACATGCAATTAATTAATTGCTCATATCAAAGATAATCATCTCAAAATACAGTAATCAACAATAGTCTAGATCTCAATGGTAAGATAAGAACTCAATGGTTGATTTATGCCACAAATTCATGATCCTTATTACGAACCTGTTGTAAATTGGGGAAAGGGGAGAAAAAGTGCAATAAATTATCTATATTTTTTTTTAATTTCAGAGAACAATTCAGCTTAAAACATTTTAAAGTGTCTTGAGCAATTTAAATAAAAACATTTAGGGAGGTTAGTTGAAATTGTAAGGCATAGGCTTGCTCAATATGTGATATAAAAGAACCAGAAATGTCTGCTGTAAACAAGTGCTGAAGATCACCTGTTCTCGGGAAGATGCTACTATCTGCTTCGTGTGAATGCAAAATTTGCCATTGACACAGATTTTAAAGGTGACCATTCACGTACGTGCATTGCACGTCATGCAACATTTTTTCTACAACATGGGTCTTATGGGTAAAAAAGACCACACACGTATCGACACGGCGTGCTTTTACTCGTCTCTAATATTTTGGGTCATAAACTCACCGTAGTAGTCAGTGCAGTTAAACTTCCAGGGGTCATAAGAAGGATTAAGGCCACATAGTCGCTCGGAACGCCTTGACACGACTGAGTTGACCGGTATGTTATCGGTGTTATCAGATGGAGGGGGCGGGGGAAGATACACACACTTGCCTTTATCTATTTTAATTCGAACCTCCCTCTCTATTAGTGGCACAAACATAGGGTGAAGTGATGCACTAGGTTGGGAAATCCTGTTTTTGTCAACCGCCATGCATGCTGCCTCCAATATGTTTCTTTCTTTCCACCTTTCTTCTTTCAGCACAATACATGACAATGCCCAGTCAACTTGGTGCTGCGTGGACATCACATGTTCAACTATTTCAGAGTTTTTTTGCATCGGCTTTTGACAATAGTTTTTTATGCTCCCCAATCCTAACTTCAGCTGGTCTTGATGTTTGGCCATAATCTTGGATGTTCGGCTAGATGTTTGGACACCTGGAAGTTTAACTGCACTGACTACTACGGAGAGGAAATGCCCCAAAATATTTGAGGATAATAATCACCTCACCAAAAAATCATGTCATTCAGAAAGAGTGCTTTTATTCATAAGACCAATGTTGAAGAATTGCACGGCGAGCGATGCACGGCGTGCAAAGCACGTGTGTGAATGGTCACCTTAAAACATGGTGTTTTTGCCGCCACGAACAGCTGATCCAGCACTGGATGCCGGCCTTACAGGCCTCAAACAATATGAACTATTTAATGGCTAAAAAAGAAAACTATTTTAAGGAATGGTTACAGTTCTTTTGATTTTATTTTATTTTCCATTGCTAAGATTTTCATCACCTAGTAAATTTGACAGGCAAGCAAACCAATATGGTGGCCGCTATTTTCATCAAATGAACCGATATTTTAATTTTCAAAAACTTATACATAATTGCAAAAGTTTGACAGCACTAAAGCTTCAAGTTAACACAAGGTTAGTTAATGTTAAAAATATAATTATAAAACACAGTAAGATACCCTTATACAAAAATATTAAAATCAGAACAGATAATAATTCTAGAATATATTTAACAAGTTTAGCTTATTACTCTATCACAGTAAGGAGGGATGTAGTAATAATAAATAACTTTATTGACAGAAAATATTAAAGTGATAAAACACTACTTAACGATAATGGTTATGAGCAAATTCTACAAACATTTAAATTAATAAAAACAATGAACATTTAAAAATAACCAGTGCTTAATACAATCAGGTACCTTTTTTTAGTTACAAAGTATTAACATTTCTTTAAGTACAAAAATAATTTAAAATACCTATATACATTTATAGAAAACCCTTACTGTTTTTTACCAAGTCATTAAAGACAGTGGTTATATCAAAAATACTGCTACAATACTTCTTAATCTAAAACCGCTTTAACTTTAAATAGTAAGATCGATCAATTTGGTGGCAAAGCTGTGTCAAACTTGCCCCTTGATTGCAAAGTTTTAAAGTTTAGTTTCATTTTATTATCAGTAAATAAACAATAATCATAAATCAAACTGCCTGTTAGAATACAATATTGGCACAGTTTCAGTTCTTGGAGTATAAATAACAATTTTGACTAGTTGGTAATAGAGATGACAAATAAGTTACGGCGGTTCCAGACTGGGAAGACTTCTCAGATATTCTCTAAATGTCAGGTCAACGTCCAACCCCTGTCCGGTGAATATATCGAACTCTTGTCGCTTGAGGATTGCTCGACAAACATCTTGGGGCTCGAGACAACCACCTCCTCTGTAGATGTAATTTGTCATTACAATCAATAATCATCATAAGTTTTATCATACATAAAAGACAATTATTATCAAGGTCTATTAATACACAGTAAGATAATCATACAAACAATTTTAAATTTATTAGATGCCAGAAAACTACCGCTAGTGCCAGGGGTATGATGCAAAAATTAGCCTTGCTAGAGTGTTAAATACAGCAAAAATGGCCTATTAGGAATCACTTAAATTAGCTGATAGTGATTGGGAAAGGCCCATGTGAAGGGAGGGGTATGTAGCCCATCAGTTATCATTTACAAATAAATCACTGAAATAGTAATGGGTCAACCCTTAAACTCAAATCTCAAAACCACTCAAGAGACACGACGGCAATTTGCAACAAAATGATGGCGAGTGTGCTGCATCAAAGTCAAGTGTAGACAAGACATAACGTGATGACGAGGTACTGAAATTCCATTTGGACTATCTTTTCATTAGTGACAAGGCGAATTGCTTCGTTTACCGCGATACACTTACACATTCGATTACTGCGACAAAGCGATGAGTTCCTTATAAGGCTAGTTTTTTTATACTACATCAAACAAATTGCACCAGACTAGTAGAGAAATTATGTCATCAAAATCAACTCGAGTGCCCATGGTGGGCAGTGGTCCCCAAACTACGCAGACATTGACGGTTGACGCTGTCTAGGAAAAGGGTGGCATTTACCACGATGCAATTTCGAGCTTGTTACTTTGACGTGACAACGATTTTGTTCACAATTACGAGACGAAGTTATACCATTGCTACCAAGTTTACCTATATGACGACGCTCTTTGGCCTTAGATTTTTTTACCTCGCTGCATGAGCCTGCGAGGCAGTGCTCCGGCTCTAAAACCTACGTTGGACTGCTCTGGCCCCAATACACCACTGCCCAGTACTCCCAACATGGACAACTACCTCCAGAGATCTGCTACAAAAAGTATCATGTGATGTGAATTGATGAAACCGAGTGCTATAACCATGAACTTGACTTATGAAGACCAGTCTAACTGGAGATACCGCGACAATGCTTTAGTTGATAAAAAAGGGGCCTTTCATTTTGCCAGGTTGGCGATATGAGGGGGAGTAATTAGTAATGAAATACCGGTCTTTGGACAACAATTTTAAAACGATCCGAATCCTAGAAGAATGATCAAAGATTTAAATGAGAGCTTAAAATATGTCATAAATTCTAACAGATTGTTTAATCTCAATATTTGTTTGAATATTTTCATAAATTGACGTACCAGAACATGATCAAACCACTTCAATATCTTCAAATCTTTGAAAATCTATTTTCATGTCCAATCAATCGAATAGTTTGTCCCACATTACTGAGTTTATTGGTTTTTGGTTAGGCCTATTAATGCAAAGAACAAAATTACTCCCCCTCATATTGCCTATACGACAAAATCACACAGCCGCAAAAATACTATTGCATGTAACCTCCACTTACGACTCTAACCTCCTTGTGGAAGATGGGTACTTAACGGAGGCCACCCTTATACTGCGCGCTGCGTCAGTTATGTTAGGTTGGGTTATCATAAATATGTTAGTAGGACTTTCCTCGTCTCGTTACGGATCTAAAAATAACAGATGAGTCATACTTTTGCCTGCCAAATCCCTTCCAAGTAGGCGAAGGTCAGGTCGTTGACCCGAGCGCGCATATCTCCTGTTACCACCGAAAGTATGACTCATCTGGTGTTGTTTGATTTGTAACGAAACAAGGAAAGTCCTGATAACATATTTATGATAACCTAACCTAACATAAACACTGTAGCGCGCTGTATAAGGATTTCCGTACATGTGGCGATGCGTTCAGGGAGGCCAAACATAAAGACCGCTCATCATAATTATGTCAAAATTGGACGGTAAGTAAAGTAAAGTATGTTCTTTCCAATTATATAGCTATTTTTAGAATCCAGTAAATGAAATCTCTCAAAAAGTAGTGGTCTTTGTATAATACCAAAGTACCGGAAGGTGAACTGACCTGCGAGCAGCGTGGGCCAGTCCCCGCCGCAGTAGGTCCTCGGCCAGCCCCGCCGCCGCGTGGGCCAGCAGTGTCCCCGCCGCCGCCCGTGGGGGGCCCCCCTCCACCAGCGACTCTGCCCCCAGCCGCCCCACCTACCCCGCATACATATGTAACTACATAGCAAACTAACAGTTTGCGCATTTTATCTTCGGCTAAGACCACTACACTACTAACCGTGTCATGTGATATTTTTAAAATATGATATTGGTAAACACAACATTTGACAAGCAGCGGTGCTTTAGAAAATGTTCTCAGGAAAGTACCCCCTCCCCCCAGCACCTTACAATCAGCTGACTCAGCCATAGCCGGAGATGTAATGCGCGAACTGTACTAGACTAAATCATTTTACATTTAAATTTGTAATGTGTAACCCAGTCCATATTGTTGGGATGAGAACTAAAATGTTATTCAATTGGAAAATTTACGTTTCATCAGCTTCAAAATAAATATGATATGGCTACGAGCACTGTCAAGTGTTCGTGTTCAGTGTAAACATTTTAATGATTTAACATAAAAAATCTCAAATATAAATTATTTTCAGCGGTTTTATTGAAGAGGTTAGTAGTCCTCGCAAATACGTGTACTTAGCGCCAGCCACAATTTTGCGAATTCCACAAGGGGCGCAGCAAGGTTTAATTTTACCGCTAAAAATCATTGAATACTAATTTAAATACTGTTTGGCGATTATTTATTTCAGATTTTTTTTATGTTACATCAATAAAATGTTTATGTTGAACATTTTCAAGAATTTTTATTCAATTCTATTGATGAATAATGTTTACAACTACGGAAAAAGTCAGAGCCTGTTCTTTCCCCCTAAGTTTTAAGCTATAAAATAGCTTTTCAACGTGTCTTTGATACAACAAGTTATCTCTGGATATAGACACCCAACATTGACTATAGACAGACCTGGTTGACGATGAAGCCGTGCAGGTCACGCACCCAGGGTCGGCCGCAGATCAGGCCGTCGCTGTCCGGGACCGTCGCGCCGCTCGGGACTTCCCCTCTGCTGCTCCCTCCACGCACCCCCTCTGGCAACACCAAGTAAATAAATAAATAAAAATACCTTTATTAGCCAGCATTTCTCTTGATACATCAGCTTTTCAGAACAACTTTTGTCTCTTAAAACTAATTAGCTAAACAAGTCAGTATTTTTGTAACACATTGCTTTCAGTTGAAGCTTAAAACTATCACAAGACAAATATTTTAGGCTATCAGGGAGCCCGTTGTACAATACAGAGCCGAAGTAGGAAAATCTCCTCCTCCCCAATTCCAAGTTGACTTTAGGAAAGTGAAGCCTCCCATAGTGACGGGTCCTCCGCTGAGACACCTCACCACGGAAGGAGGTCTCTCGCAAAGATAGTCGGGTTCACGGGACTTCAATACCCTATGAGTCATGCAGCAGGTCAACAGCCTGCATACAGCCTACATAGGTAGCATATTTACTGCTATACGATAAGGGGTAACATGGTCAAATTTCTTGAGGCAAAAAACAAAACGGATGACAGAGTTTTGAAGCCTCTGCACACGACACATGTCTTCCCTTGAAAGGCTGTTACCATATGCAGGGAAACAGTAGTAAAATGCTGATAGTATCGGTGACTGCACGAGGTGAAGCTTAGCGGCATCTGGCAGTAGACATCTATACCTGCACAGAACTTTCAGTCTTCTTAAAGCACACTGGGTTGCGTGAGTGACATGGTCAGAGAAGGTGAGGTCCTTGTCAAGCACGACACCAAGAGTCCAAGCCGTGTCACATACAGCAACACTCCCACCGTCAAGCCTGACAACCACCCCATCATGCATGAGGGTCTGAACTAGGTTATGAGGTGCAGTGTGAAGGACAGTTCACTTGCCTGGATTTGAAGGGGTCCCCCGTAAAACGTTCTAAACGACAAAAACCTAGTTTTGAGTAATCAAGGGTTGAAAGTTGAATTCTAAAATTTACGAATCTTTTAAGGTTAGAACTTATAATCATGTATAATCATTTAACACCCTATTTATAACATCATAATGTAGCATTATATTGAATTTGTACTTGCCATCAAGCATTTTAAAATATTTTACGTGTTTTTTAGGGGTTATAACGTTCTAAATGACTGGCGCTTGGAACGTTTTCTGACGGACTGCTCTTCTACTTTGGAAGAAAACATGAGGGAGAGAGAGTAGGAATACCAACAGAAACAAAAATAAAATTGAATATAAAACAATTTTATTGATGTAAAAGAACAAAAACGTAATGTTGTTAATAAAACGTGATACGTCATTTTGCAAAAAGTTATCCACATGTGGTGCTTAAAACGTTATTCTACCCACCTCTTTTGGGGGCAATTTCCAGGCCTTGGCTTCTTATTTTTTTAAATATAGGGTAATCCAACTGTTCTATATTCAATCCTGGTCTTATCCTTCCACTTTCCAATATTTACTTCACGTCTTTTATTTTTATTTACGCGATTCTGGTCCTTGGGTGGCAGCGCAACGACCGGCGGGGATTCCATCTTTTGGCGAATAGAACGTTATTCCCCAGAAAGTCCATGCAGTCTTGCAAAACACACTAACTTTGACAGACGAAATCAGGGCTGCCAACTCAAATATCTTCAAAACTAAATATACTACGATGTAGCTCATGTCCTGGAGAACCTTTTTCACTGAATATCTCCGATTTTGAAATTTTGTCGCTTAGAACGTTTTACGGGGGACCCCTTCATTTAATTTGAGACCATTAATCAACGACCACTTGGAGATGTTTTCCAAATCGGCGAGGAATCACTTCACAAATGCTGTGGTACCTCCCACATTCCGAAAATCTACACTTATTTAATTCAACACACTATAGGTTTTTGTGATTAAGACTCTTTCGCAGTTCTAAACCATTTACTTGTTGGAAAGAGCTTGGTGTGAAGTTTTGCAGGACATGGCATTTATGAAGGTCAAACAAAAGGGATAAGCTCTCGACACCCTTTAAGTATCATATTTGTACATGCGATTTAACACAAGAGCAGAAATTTTAAGGTACAGTTGATTTTAATAAACATTTATTTATTAGTAGACAATAACTAAAACCTTGGAAGCTCCTGAGCAGCGTGTGATCACTAGTAACTGTTCTTATAACACATATTTGTTGTATCAGATGTTTAATTAGTTTCTATTCTGGTTCCGTTTTGCTGGTAAATAAAAATGATAGTTTCATAGTAAATTTAAACCATACGGTATATTCATAATTATGAGCATTCAGCGATATTCATATATTTGAATGATGAAAATGCAACTTGTTAGTGACCTAGAAGCTTCTATTGATTTGAATTTATAATTTTGGCTATTCCAGTGCCACTTGATTGATGTAGTTGATGCTCTTATTCTGTTTTCAAAAATTAAGAACTTAATTGATTTAGTTTCTTTAGTATTGTTGATTTTAGAGGTCAGACATGTCATTACATTTTGAGTTGTGTGCTTTAGTTTCCAATTAAAACAAAATTTAAGAATTCCAACACTATTTTTCTCGCGCTAATGTATTTATTTAAGAAAATCTATGGGTTTATTCACAGATTTTTTTATAAATAACACTAATGTAAAAAAATAGCAATTAATAATAATTGTTCTACTACATTACCTTGAGAATCTAGTCCTTGGATGTCCACTTCTTCCTCCGGAGCTTTCCTCACTTTGGGGCGAACACTGGCCACCCACTCCAGAACCTTTGTTGGTGACGTTCTATGTTCCACCTTCTGGATCCAATCTTTATTGTTTTCAGTACTTTCAGGGCCTGAACATGCCATAACAAATATTTACTTTTTTAAGTGTCAGTGAAATGAATTTAATAGCTCTTTAAATGATAAAAGCCTAGTGATAAGTGAAAAATTCAAGCAGCTGCAAAGAGTTGTGATAACAGGCTTTCAGAAGTGACAATGGGCTTTGTATTTTCTCTTATCGACCGGGAGCTGGGAGGTCGAAAATTACATCATAAGGTGCACATGTAAAAGCTATGCTGTTTTGAAGAGGCATCCTAGGGGATGTCAAAAATGGGTTTGTGAGCTCTCAATCAGGGGGCTTTCTCCAAAGTGAACAAACAAAAAAATTTGAAAAAGGTCAAAATTTAAGTTATAAGGTGCTCGGATTTGACGCTTACTATTACGTAGTGTAAGTTTACATAGTGTAAAAACACCTAGGAGGACAAAAATGTAGTGGGCTTTGACCCAAGTAGGCAAACTTGAAAATAAACAAAAGACAAATTTTACATCATAAGGTGCACAAATATAATATGCAGCATTTCATTCCTCAGGTATTCAGCGACCTAAAACCACTGAGGTGGACAAAATGTTTGGGGGCTTAACACAGGGTGGTCAAGATTGAAAATTTCATGTTTCGAATTTTGTATGTTTCTCTTATGTATTTTCTGATATCGCGTCTGTACCAGGAACACTCACCGATGAGACAGAAGGCGGGGGAATAGCCGTGGGTTCGACACCACCAGTAGACTTTTCTGGTGCTCCACACATCCTCTAGTAATACTCCTTTAGCGCGTAAAGCTGATAGAATCCTCACCACTGTCTTTGCTCTGAGCCACTGAAACAAAAACAAATTTTACACAAATTTATTTAATATTTTTTGCAAAATTTTTCTTAAATAGAAAAAAATCTGATTTACCGTCACTTAGTCTTATAGTTAGTTTGAAACACGTTTTGTTTTTATATAATTTTGTTTTTAGAACATCAATTATGTTTAGTAATCACTGGCTAAAACTTATTTTATCTGAACGATTTAACCTGAGTCTCCTACAATACGAATATATCTTCCACAATAATTTCAAAATGCTCCAAGCTAGTCAGTATTCACAGGTGTAGTGGTTGGTAGGTATAGGTATGGAATAGGTAGATGGATTAGTTTGACCAAGCTTAGACTGGGTGGGCAAAGGTATACCTTTATCCAATGGATGCTGGAACAGGGCCTCAAGGGATCAGGTGGCCCTCATATTGGCCCTCAGTACACCCCTGTCCACCCTGCCGTCAAGCCCAGCTTCTCCTGGTGGGGAACTGAAGTTGTTCACTGAAAGACAGCTACAACACTGCCGCCAATTGTGACAGCTTCCGTTTCTGTACCCAGTATTGGCACCTAAACTAGCAAAAGCCGGTTAGGATCCCACTGGGGGAGTCTTATGTTTACTTTAGACCTTGACCTTAAGCTTAACCTCGACTTGGAAGTGGTGTTATGACTGACCTCGGCTGCTTGCTGCTTGAAGGCGGGCCAGGAGCAGTAGGCGTGGCGGCTCGTGGCGCAGTACGGGTGGACGGTCTTGTACGCGACGAGCCGCGCGTCGGGCCGAGTCAGCGGCAGGCCTCGCACCAGCCAGCGGACGGCCGCCTCCGTCCCCGCGCACCCGCACGTGTTCACCAGCAGCCTGCGAGTGAATCAATCAAAATATCTTTATTTTCTCCAGCACAAATAAAGCACAATAAATACGACTAAAAATACAATAAATCTTACTCCTTACAACAAATTTTTTCAACTTTTGAAAGACATGTTTTTGGTGAGGTAAAATCTTTGTAACTGTTTTTTTTTTGTTTCTCTCACCTATTGTTATCCCAGGGATGTTGTCGGTGTAGTCAAAACACATAGACACATACACACAAAACACATAGCACAAACAATGTATTCCGGGATCGTTCCAACATTTTGCGGAACTGAGAAAAACGTCCCTCTTCGTCAGGGAGTTGACTTTTTAGTTTTTAGTTTTTTTTTGTAATTTTTTAGTTTAGTTAGTTTTTAGTTTGTCTGTGCGTTCCGGCGTTCGACGCGATTACGCAAGGTGCGTCAAAAACTGAAAAGTCGAATCCCTGACAAAGCAGGATGTTTTTCTCGGTTCCACAAATTTTGGAATGATCCCACATTATTGTTATAGGTGACAGAAACCCAAAAAACAGTTAAACAAATATATGTCACAAAAAAATTCATCCAAAGATTACATTGCTTTTTATATTAGGTACTTTTTCAAAATCATAATTTGGTAGGATTTTTTCAGTCTATAATTTTTTGAGGGACATAGTTCCAAAATTTTAAACCTGCATAGGACATCTGTTTTGTAAGATATTTCAAAAATTGATGTTTAGGCAATTACCTTCTCGTATTTATTTCTTTCATTGTATGAATGAAAATCATGATCGCTTTTATAATTGTCCAAATTAATTTTACAATGATGTAAAATTGTGGCCATTCAAGGTCATTTCATTTTTGTGTTTCATTCAAGGATGTAAAGGCTTTTAAACAGTTATTATGTTAAGGTCTACAAAATAGTGCCTTACAGATTCATCGCACTTAAGATTAATCATTATTCTAAAAGCGTTCTTTCGTAATGTGAGGATTTGATTTAAATTTAGGTTTGAAGTACCTCCATGTATGTAAACTGATTTCATATGCAATACGAGATTGTAGATGAGCAGGATATAGTCTTAAAAACAGACAAACAAAGGAAAGACATATTCTTCAAAGCAAAAAGGCTATAAATAATTTTCTTTGTAATATTTTCTGTATGCATGTCCAAGTTAAGATTCTGATCTAGGTACCATCAAACCAAGAAACTTGTTATAATTCACTTGATCTTATTCCTGTGTTTTTCTGCAAATTCAAAGGATTCCAGTGAGCTCTACTTGGTTGTGTGAAAAGATATAAAATTGGTTTTCTCTACATACAGCCTGCCCAATAGGCGACAAGTGAAGCTTGGCAATATGTCATACACACCTGGGGTCTATATAATAATAGGCCTGACTAATAATGTTAATATGAACTGCCAAATAAATAATATTACAGTAGAGTTCTGACTATCCAAAACTCGGTAATCCGAAACACTAGTGACAGGAAATATTTCCCGATTTTGGTCGAAAATGGATGAAACTTTACTAAAGGTATGAATGGCCTTTTCGAGAGTGAGGTTTTTATCTGTTAAATACTGATAACAAATACATATATTTTAAGAAACTGCTAAGAAATTCAAAGAAGCTTAGATAAACATATTTTCATATAGCCTAAGCACATTTTATTTATCTAAGTGACAATTCATATGTATTCATTAAGTACATATGAAAAGCTGAAGATTTGAAAAACCCTCTTCCTGATTTTCTGGTTTATTTTACTATTCAACAATAGCACTAAACTATTTATAAAACATAAAAGTGATACTTAAACTTACCTTAACTGCTCAAGGTAGTACATTATTTGATCATTCACTGTTGAGTTCACCTGATCTTTACTAATCATGACACTTTTTCTTCCAAACTGAGATTCAGGTTGAACCAAATATTTTTCTTGTAAGTCGTTGTGCATACTATTGCATGATAAAACACAATCCAGATCTAACGTTCTGAGTTCCTTTTTATCACTCCACCCAGAATTTATATTGGCAGGCCTTGATGGAATACTAGTTTTTGGAAAATGTATTATCCTTAGAAGTTCACTAAATGAAACAGTCTCCTTAACAACTCCAATTTCACAAGGGTTTGTTTTGTTTTCTAAATTTCCTTTCAATATTGGGGTATTCACAAAGCCATTACTTTTCTGGATGTCTGATATTGAATACATTTTTCTGCTGAAAGAATCGGGAGCACAACATTCTACTGCATCTTGGTTTTGAGCTCTGCTAGAGGTTTCATTCGGTAAACTGGTTTCTCTTATTTCCAAAGGTTTTGGCTCTTTCTTAAAAACATTGGTGCTTAACTTCAATATTTCTTGTCCTAATGATTGTTGAGGAGCGCCTATCATAGAATTTGCACTTTGATTACAGCTGTAGGTATTTATTGACTGATTAACCTTTGTAGAAATGATTGTTTTATGGCCTTGGGGTGAGAGTTGAGCTTTCACTAATGAATTTGTACAATTCTGAGTAGTGTTTATTGATTTGGAAGTGATTCCGTCCACAGAATTCAAAGAACTGTTCTGTATTTTTATTCTTGACTGTGCATTTACATTGTTATTGGTGGACTTTAAAAAACTGTAGGTCAGCAATCTTGTACTGGGCAAAACCTGACTGGCACTCTTTTGAAGTATTTGCTGATTTGAGGTATTTGACTGAGGTGTGGCTGGTTTTGCTATAATAGGTCTAAGAAGGCTATTCGGATTTGGATTCCTAGTATTGAGTTTAGACATTGCGTTACTTTGAAACTGAGGCTTTAACAAACTTGTCTTCTGAGTACTTCCTGTTAAGGAACTTGTCTGGACTACGGTACTTTTTGTAGCATTCAAAAATAGAGAGTTGTTATTGGTTTTATCGTTTTTTGGTTCAATTTGAGCATTGTTTAGTTGAACAGATTGCACCAGAAACAGTCCTTTGGTAGATAAAAGACTTCTTTCTTGAGTATTTTCAAGTTGATTTGGATGATCAGTTTTGAGTTTTTTTAATGGCTGATTTGTATGCAGGATAACCCGTTTAGTAATTAGATCTTCCTTGGAGAATTTAATAATTCTTGGAGATTTCACTGAAACTTCTTTACCTCGTGGATTTAATTTTAATACAGTTGGGGTTACACATCCAGAGCCATTAACTAACAAGTCTTTACTGTCTGTTGTAATTCTGGACTGTTGTATCGGTTGGACTTTGACATGTTTTGAAATTGCTTTCATCGGTTGACTGGAGTTAGGCGAAAGACTATTAACCAGCAGCTTGTTTGAACTTTTTGAGGCATTTTCTGGATTTCCGGACACAAACACAGTCTTTACTTGAGGGGGTACTTCTTTTGCCTTACTTGTAATAGCGTTGTTTTGTATAAATTTAGCAGTATCTTTTGTAAATGGTGCAGAATCGGTAATAATGAAAGGAGATTTTTCAAATGATGGTTGTTTAGTACTTGTCTTTACTTGAGGAGGTAATTTTGTTGTCTTACTTAAAATAGTCTTGTTTTGAATAACTCTAGCAGTTTCAATTGTACATGGTGCAGATTCAGCAACATTGAAAGGAGATTTTTCAAATGATTGTTGTTTTGTACTCGTTTTTACTTGAAGGGGTACTTCTTTTGTCTTACTTACAATGGTGTTGTTTTTTGTAACTTTGGCAGTTTTGACTGTACATGGTGGAGATTCAGCAACATTGAAAGGAGATTTTTCAAATGATGGTTGTTTTGTACTTGTCTTTATTTGAGGTACTTCTTTTGTCTTACTTATAATGGTGTTGTTTTGTATAACTTTAGCAGTTTTGACTGTACATGGTGGAGATTCAGTAACAGTGAAAGGAGATTTTTCAACTGATGGTTGTGTTGTACTTGGGAATGTGATCAGTTGTGACTCTATCTCTGATTTTTCAATCTCATTTACAGCTGGCACTTCAGGATCTTCTACTATGATTTCCTCCTCCACTATGTTGTTTATAAATTCGTCTATAGGAACCTCTTCAATTATCATACAACTATCTAGGATTGAATCAGTTGATCCGTTAAAAATCAGCGAAGAATCATCACTATTCGATAGTTTAGTATCACCGATTTCTTCTGATTCAGGCATTACTTTCTTTGAAGATATTTCATTATTATTCAAAGTTATTTTGTTATCTAATTTACTTATTTTGTTGTCAACGAACATAGGCTTTTCCTGGCTTTCTGATGAGTCATTCTTTTCCAGTGGTGATAAAGAACTGTCTGCATATATTGACATTTGATTATCATCTTCAACTTTAATTTTCCCTAGTACTTCATTAAAATTTCTATCATTTTCCTCGGTTTCTTTTGGTTCCTGCTTTATTTCTAGAGCATCCATGATATCTGATGCTTCTACATTCAAAAAGTCAGACTCCATTTTAGCAAACCGACTAACACTACTATTGAAACAATTTGGAATGGTAGATTTACTTCCAACTTCTTCCACTCCTTTACTTGAACTTTCATTCTCGGGGAACTTATCTTTTATTAACTGTCCATTTTGTTTTTCATCGACTACTGCAGAACAGATTTCCTCCTTAACACCCAAAGTATTGACATTTCCACTACAACCCTCACCAAAATAAACCTGTTCATCTTTGATTTCCTCTTTCAAAATAGCCTCTGCAACCTCGGCCATGTCAATGTCAGATGGAACGTCCCAACAAGTTAGAGGTTTGGGTAACACAGAATCTTCCGTTGAGTCATCGGAGTCAGATTCCTCGACGGAAGATTCACTCGACTGATCAGAATCACTGTCCGAACCACTGTCCCGAGTGCTGTCCTTGATACCGCAAGTACAGCTGCGAGAGTCTGTACTCTGACTAGTTGTCTGACACCTGCTACAAATCACTTCGGATGTGAAATCCGGAACGTCTTCCTTCAACATATCACTTGCCAGCAACAGAATATTTCCAGAACTGTCCTTATCTACCTTGTTCTCTTGTTCTCTTTCATAAGGGTACAACCACAGGTCTGCGAATGTCTCAGCACCTAAAACAACCGATCACTATGTCAAAGATACATTTTGGGCAAATAAGTCACTCATAGTAAAGAAGTACGAAACATTTTAGCTGTGTACAAAAAAATTAAAATCAACATTTAGCACTCTTTCATTTAATTTTTTTGTTGCTAATACTATGTTTCTAATTTATAAAAAAAATTTGCCAACCAAACCAAGAATATCTATACAAAATAAACAAAACCTTCACCCTAGAAAAAATGGCGGTGGAAGTCCCAATAGACCTTTCGTATAGGAAAAAATCAATACCTGTAACATGACATAAAACTTTCCATCACATTCATTTTGCAAATGTCTTCATTTTCTGGAAAAAAGTGTCTGAATTTGTAATGATTTTATTATTAAGTACTTTTAAGAATCCTAGTTATTAGCAGTTGTCACTTTTACCAATAATTTTCAACACAACCCAAAAAATCGATTGAATATGTACTCACTTCTTGTATGGTGGCCACTCCTTGCTCCGTTCAGTTTCAAATGATGGATGATATCTGCAGGTTTATTCAGACGGTTTTTAAAATGAAGCTGAACTCTCATCGGAAACTCTCCCCAGCCGCGGCGATTCAGAGTAAACGGGGCACTCCTAAAATTTTAATCATTTTTTAACCAGCTGCCCTTTTTCATAGATCATTCAGGTATGTAAAAACTTTTGCTATAATTCCTGAAAAATAACTATTTTTATAGACAATAGACAATAGACAAATTTATTCAATCATTAAGCAATATACACAATTATAATAGAGCTTCCATTATCTTAGCCAAGGTCGGAATACATGAAATGGGGCGGTAGCTGCAAGGAGAATTAACATCGCCCTTTTTGAAAATTGGGACGACCCTTGATAGTTTCATACTTGCTGGAAAAATACCTTCCTCAAGGCAGCGATTAACACAATGAGTAAAAGGACTTAAAATTATATTAAAAACAGCCTTAATCAAATTACTAGTTAAACCATATACATCTCTGGTATCAGAATTTTTAAGTGACATAACCACTTTCATCACATCCTTTTCCTGTACACTTGTGAATTTGAAATCAAAACACGGCCTAGGGCTATTTTTTACCAACTGATATGCACCACTTTGACTTGAAATAACTTTTTCACTTATATCTTCTGCCACTGTTGAAAAATAAGTGCAAAAATCATCAGGTGGGATGGACCCCATTGTTTTTTGTGTTGATCTCCCTGATGCTGAGTTGATCACCGACCACGCCGTCTTGCACCTTTATGATTTGGAGGCAAAGAGCATGAGAGAATTGTGAAGAGGAGCCATTGTTCGAGAGGGCCAGACAGCTGTAGCGCCATCGAAAGTAAATTTCTAAGTTGAAAATCAATCACATCAGTTTTTTGCGACTTGTGGTGAATTGTGGAACCATGGCTTCATAGGGTCGCTAAGTTATTTTGAACTGCAGCTAACAAGAGCGTGCACAGGCTCACGTAGCATCGCTGGGTCATAAAGAATACTTTAATTCCAGTTATTATTTTAAAAACCGATTTGCAGCTTGAACAATGGTTTTCAAAAATCTTTATGTAAACAAAAATTTGGAGGATAAATAACTTTACATTTCCTTAACTTTAATGGCATGTATCTCCTGAATGCGTAATCTTATAGAATTTTGAAAAAGTAATAAACCCTCTGTATCTCTTTACTTTTAAATTTTTACTTAAATGACATTGTAAAGAGACACATTTGAGCAGAATTTGGTATTTTCAGCTAAGGTAAGGGGTAGGAAGAGTGACTACAATATTTCCTTATCACAATTTGAGACCTTATAAAAAAATAAAACAATCTTTAAGCATTTTATCGACTCATACTCTTCTGCTTAGTTTTAAAAAAAACTTCATACAAATTATTCAGAACAAACAGGCAATTAATAATAAATTTACTCCATTATATTTTCACCTCCATTTACATCCAACAAAAATGTAGGCATTTTTATAAACAAACAAGTTACCCAAAAATATCTGCAAATCAAAAGGTGTGCTTACGGAACGGTGACGATGTCGTGAGGCTTGTAGCTGGGGTGGAGAAAGAAGTGGACGCGAGCCACTTCCCGCTCGACCGCCAGCGACCCGGGGGCCGAGCGGACGTAAACCATCCACTTGTGGGTCGCCGGGTCGAATGCCTCCCCGTCCGTCTCAATCTGCTTAGCCACATTGCCGACCAACACTCTGCGACAAACAAATATTTCTCAGAAAGAAATCATATAATTTTATTTAGTTGTAATTTTTATTTATTTTACACCAGTGACGTAGCTTATTTGGTAGCGTACTGAGTTCTCACTCAGCCCGCCCGGGTTCAAATTTCATCAGCCGGGCCGGCTTTAAGCAATTTTATCATACGGAAGTGCTGCGAGAACAGGTAACCTTCGTCAAGATCTCAAGGTTCATTAAAGACCTTGGGATTTGACGGAGAGTGAAGACCTGTGTTTGAGGGAGCACAATAAGCTAATCCTGCTGCGTTGCACCACCATCGTCAAGTGAAGCCATGGCCCTCTTAAAAAAAGTCTTGGTTGGACCAAGTGTTTTTTTTTTTAAGTTATGAACTATATGGACTGAAAGGAAAAATATCCCTTGATTTGTGTATTTTTTACTGTATTTGAAATATTGTATTTTTTCTGAGAAAAAAAATATACATACATAAAATACTGAGATCTGAAACCTGAAAAAAATCTCGAAGGTCTAACAGAGAGAAAGCTTTATCTTTTCAAGCCACACCACAAGGTATAATGTTTTTCAAGATAAATTTTTATAATATATAAACTAATTTCCATGACAGAATGAGCTTTTTCTCGATAGAATGCAACTTAATAGCGGACAAGCAGCTTTTGCCTATGTCTGCTAGTTCCTAATTTTGCGTTTAATTCAAAGGCTATGTTTTATGTTAGTTTGATTTTTTCTTCTTTTTAGCGAATTTCCCCTATAGGGAAGAAGCTATTACCGTAGGTCTCATGGTAAGACCTAAGCTCGGGACCACTATAACTTTTCGTTTTGGGGCCCCCAGAAGCAAAAAACACTATTCGTTCGAATTTTTATATATATCTATATATCTATATATATATATATATATATATATATATCTATGTGTCTGTTAGCACGATAGCGGCCGCAAAAATGGTCCGATCTTTATGAAATTTGGTACGGACATGTAAAGTGGTAATCAATTGGACGAGTTCGTGAACCAGCCCGATCGGACCACCGGAAGGGGGGGTAAAGGGGGACAAACCCCCCCAAAAAAGGGTTTTTTGAGTTTTTTACATAGAAAAATAAAATTTATCAAATTTTTGAGGGCACCATTGAATTCAGCTCAAAAAAACAAATAATTTAGTATTTTGAATCACTGCTCTATGCCCATTGGTTACCGAGATATTGAAAGTGGTAAACACAGTACGTTGTCCCAATGTTAACCTTATGGGAAATAAGTAAAATTCTATATCTCGCTTATTTCTCAACATATCTTGATAAAACTTGGTAAATGGCTTCTTCTAATTCAGACATACTAAATATTGAATTAAAACCATACAGTTTTAATATACCTGTAGCAGCAAACCTGCATACTCATTTCCCATGTTATTCTTATGGAGCTTAACAAAACATGTCAAATCTTGCTATGTTTGCTTGAAATACGTTGTTTTGCATTTGAAATTCGCTGAGTATGCAGGTCTGCTGCAACGGGGGTATTTTAATATTTTACGTTAAATTGAAGCTTTGGATTATATTTGTATGTAGCTTAAGTTTTTATGGAATAAACCTTTTTTCATTCATCCAGATTTAATAATACAGTACTCCAAAATATTATTCAGCAGCAACGTTTTTCAAACCCTCCAGTTTATTGGTTTTAAAATAAAAATAAAAATCTTAATAACCAATGAATGCCTTAACAAAATAGTTATCACTGTATGCCTTAGTTATCTTGCAACTGTTAACTATTTTTTTATTAGAACATGATGTATGGTCTTGAGAGGAAATAAATCACTATGTCCAAGATAGGTTAACTGATGAAGTCTTTGAAAAATAAAAATTTAATTAGATAGAAAATATGCTACGTTATGGAGACCACAAACCTCATATGCATTTTCTTTGTGTTCCCACGAAGAGAAGAATTTTCTTGAGGGTTTCCTGGAATGTTTGGTGGAACGTAGCGCGGTTCAATTAGCAATTTACTACTTGTTGGGTCTCCTACTTTTGACTTTAGTGTATTTTTATGATAATTGGCATTCTTATTAAGGTGTTTTTTTCTCGTTTCTCGCTTCCATTCAGCAATGTTGGATGTCATGAATTGCTCAGTTTGTGACATATCTCGAGGCCTCTTCCCAATGATTTTCTTAACTGCTGGATGTATACTCGGTTGTTCATCGGTTTCTTCGCTCTGAAAAAAAAACACACACATTACCTCTGTTAATGGATGTACAATAAAATGATTACAGCTAACTCACCAAGGTTTATAAGTTATAAGTATCAGGTGATATTTGTTTATCACCAAAAAGACTGTTTAAAAAGCTTTGTTTAAGCTACAAAAGACTGGGATCACCGAGATAGTAAGGCTCAAGAAATGATAGTAACAAGAATTGAAGAAGGGACTTTAATACACATTTTAACATGCGAAAATGCTAACATGATGTGGACTAAGCTACTGTCGGTATTTGAAAAGAAATCTGAGATAAGCTTGCATCTTTTACAACAAAAATTCTTTAACTTGAAGTACGAAGGAGAAACAATATCAGAATTTATTTCCAAAATAGAAGAGCTAACTTGTAAGCTAAAGCAGTTGGAAGAAACCGTTTCAGAGCAGATGGTAATAACTAAAATTTTAATCTCCTTGCCTAGTAATTTTTGTCATTTTGTTTCTGCATGGGAATCTGTTCCTTCTGATAGTCAAAAATTGTCGGAACTTACATCTAGACTCTTAATTGAAAAAGAAAGAATGAATGAGAAATCCTCTCAAGATAGTGCATTGCTTGCAAAAAGGTCTCATAAGTTTAGTCTTAGATGTTATTCTTGTAATTCGATGGGCTATATGCAAAAGAACTGCTATAAAAATGCTAACAGACAGTTTGAAAACAAAAATGTTGGTTTCAAAAATGAACAAAAATGTTTTAATTGTAATAAAAAGGGCCACCTAGCAAAAAACTGTTGGTTTAAAGCAAAAGATAATGGGGAGAGGCAATTTTCAGCAAAATCAAAAGTTAAGAATGAAAAAGATGTAATCTCAGGTACTAAAGGGGAATTTAAAAACCACAAAAACGCTTTTGTTGGGGTTGATCAGGCTTTGTTTTGTAATTTGAACCCAAATAGCTGGTATATTGACAGTGGAGCAACTCAACACATGTGTTGCAATGAAAAGCTTTTTTCACATATCAGTTCAACAACAAACGAAAAGAAAGTAATGGTGGGTAATGGTACTTTACTTGATTGTAAAGGAATTGGGGTTGTGAATGTTGAAGCTTTTAATGGCAAAGAATGGACTGAAACTGAAATAAGTAATGTGTTATTTGTCCCAGATTTGAGAATGAATTTATTTTCTTTGAACGTTGTACTTAGAACAGGTTATACAGTTAAATGGAGTGAGGATGAGTGTTTGTTTTTTAATCATTCTGAAATTTGTGCCAAAGGTTCGAGAGCTGGTAAATTGTATGTGATGGACTTTAAGTGTATGGATGACTTTGCTGGTGTAGCTGTAAACTTCAAATGTGTGGATGCTTTTGCTGGTTTAGCTGTGATTCACTCTTTAATGGAACGTCATGAAAAGGTAGCTCACCAAAATATTGATCAAGTGAAGGCCGATGAAAATAAGGAAGGAAAGGAAAAGGTACGACATTCAGATAGAGACCTGATATTAGAAGAGGTTCTGCTTGAACAAGCTATGAGAAAATTACATGCAGAGGATGAAAAGGAAAAACAGGCCCGCTTGGCGAAACTAAAACAAGTTAAAGAGGAAAGTGAAGACTTCCAAAGACTGAAAAAAATAAGAAAGCGCAAGGAAATAATTGCAAGGGAGGAAGAAGAATGCAGAGTAAAAGAGTATGTGGAAGAGGAAGAAAGGCAAGAAGAAAAACGGAAAAATTATTTAAAAGAAAAAGAGGCAAAGAAAAACAAAATAAAAGACAGCAAACTGGTCTTGCCATTGGTTCATCTCAATTAAATCAAACAAGTGAATGAAATAGAGAATATTTTAGCACCATTAGCTGAAGAAGAGTTAAGCAAGCGAGACTCTATAAAAGAAAAAGAAGAAACTGCTTATAAGTTGAAAGAGGAGCTTTCGATTGCTCATGAGAAACATGTAGAAGCAAAGAATGTTGTTTGGGAAGTGACCGTTGAAGACCAAGAGCACTATAGACATAAACAGTTGGAGACTGTTGCCCTACAGGATAAGTTAGACACGTCATCCCCGGGAAATGAAGAAGTAAGAAGCAAGAAACTTCGGGATGCATTAATACAACAGATGAAAGACAAAGACATTCAAAATGAAAGAACGCAAAATCAGATGACAGAAAAAGAAACAAATATTGTTAGAGGTATCAGAGATCAGTATGAAAGAAGAAACGAGAACACTCGACCTGACATATTGCAGACTCATCAGGATAAGATGAAAAGAAGTATAATACACAATCATGAAGTTTGTTTGCTAGGACTAGAAGATGGACTAACGTCATTTGATTCGGTGGTGCAAAATCACAAATGGCCAAAAGTAACCCTTCCGGAAAAATGTAGAACTTTCCGTACAAAGTGGTACAAAAAGGAAAGAAAGAAATATAAACAATACATATAGCTAACATTGGAAACAGTTTTAGAAAACGTGATTGAGAACGAATATGTTCACGAGATAAAATTTATGTTTTGTTGACAAGACCGTTGAACAAGGACTATGTTGATTTAAAAATACATTGCCAGTATAGGACTAAGTTTTTCTTTTGAGTAATCATTTTATTGAAGGGGGGTGTTAATGGATGTACAATAAAATGATTACAGCTAACTCACCAAGGTTTATAAGTTATAAGTATCAGGTGATATTTGTTTATATTTAGTTTGTTTACATTCAGTTTAAGTGAAATATGGAGTCTTGTTGTATTTAAAATAAAACTGAATTAATTACCTCAGTAAATAAATGTTCATTTGTAGCTAAAGTCACAACGCACTCTGCCTAAAACCTCACTTAAAACATTCATGTAAACAATTAATGTTAACACATAAACCTTACAAAATGCTACAGATTTGTGACATTTATAAGGTCTCTGACCCCTCCCCTTCCAACTAACCCATTCCCATAGTGGCTGAAATCAAACAGGACGTTAACCTGTTCAACGCTCACTGAGCAAATAGATGGAAAATAAATATAAAAAAATACAACTTACCATCAATTTAACTAAATGAGGAATCTACATCAAGTATGAAAATATATATAAAACTACTTGTGAAAACTATTAAAATCTGTAAACATTTAAAATGTCTTAAATTATACAGTAGCATTATTATTTTTAGTACAGAAAATTGTTTATGGTTTTTAAATGCCATCTTGGAAATGGTAAAAAAGCAAACCTGCAGAGAAGTCATGTAGTATTTGACAACAGCCTCCTTGCGAAGTCGGTCTAGAGTTTGTTGGCATTTCTTAATGTTGTCAGCTATCTCTGCAATACTGCCCATTCTTTCTGCAATCTCCCTGTCTATTTCTTTCTCGAAAATTTCTACTAAACGTTTATCACTACCAGAACCTGTGAACAGATAAATATGCTTTACCAACAACTTCGTAACACGACAGATTAGGCATTGAAAACAACGTAAATCAGCTAATTAATTATTGAGTAGCAAATGACAATAATGCTCATCAGCTGATTTCATTATTGCTTTACACAGCCCAGCTGATTACTTGACACTTCTCTTCTGTTTTGACTTGGCTAGAACTAATTTTAAGGCTATGTACCTTAAAACTCTTTTCAATTCATTCAATCATGGGTAAAAATTGCACGAATGGGGCACATAGTTAAATAAATAAATAGCTAATTAATACATTAAGCAACAATACATGTGGGGAATTATGACTTTGGATTGATATGACAGATACTAATGAAATCGTGAGTAAAACTGTAGTTTTTAGAAAAATGAATAGTGTGTGTAGGCAATATTGTGTACTGTGTGTAAATTGTCGATCACTTTTGCTAAATTACCACACTCTGCTCCACATCATGCGGTGACTATTTACCTTAAACAGTAAAGCCCGCGTAACGCAAATAACAAGGCTACTACACTTCTTAGAAAAGTAAACAGTATCAGAAAACTGAGACTATTTTTGACAATTAATCATCTTAACTTTGTTCACTATATGAACTGTGTGACATTTTACTTCTCAGTCTCTAATCTTAATGTCGCTATGGTAGTGTTTTCATGTCACATTAAGTTTTATTTTTACACTGCATTCAATTATCTTTCAGTTCTTTAATCTTAGAATGGAGCAAGGCACTACAATAAAATGTATCTATTGGAACAATAGGGCTTATTATTCCAGGATTTGAAACATATCATTGTAATATTACAATCTAAAGAAATAGTTTAATTTCAGACTGCTCAAAATTGTCAATTGCACAGATGTAGTTCTATTGCAACACAGAGCGCTGAAAGGCAATAAACCACAAGGCAATTAGCCTAGATTAATTAATTACTGTGAATTAAACACATGTCGACTATTAAAGAAGCAAAACATAAACTTAACATGTGGCTAGTTTTAAAGTGGAAAAATTCCATGTTTAGCCTACTGAGCTGGATAAGTTACAAACACTGGATTTGTGAATGTAACAAAATAAATTAAATTACTATGTTCTGACTATTGTTGAATTCCCCCCCCCCCTTAACATTCAACTTGGTAAGGATCACAATCAAGTTGTAAGTTCTGAGGTTTACAACTTATATGGTAAGGATCCTTACCAAGTTGCCACACCGCAAGGTTTGTGTGGGGAATCCTCCTATGTGCCAGAGTGTTAAATCAGTTAGCCGCATGCTCTTCTCACAGATGGGCTGTTTGATTCTCAAGAGATCACCATTAACCAAGACTTTAAACTCCCTTATTTAGTCCTAATAATATGGATCAGATGTACAAGCGACCAGCTGTTAAGTTTCTATCTTGAATTACGTTTACTCATAATACGTTATAAAGCTCTTCAGTGTTTTTGATATAAGTCGGGTTGGAGTTGAATTGCTCTTAACCCTCGAGCGGGCGCACGCCGAGTTTTCCTCCGCACGTGTTTTTTATGTTAAAATAAACAGACAAATGAGTGTCGCTGGTCGTTTCCGGCTCCGTACTTAATGCTCCTCATTCCAGGAATTTCCTAAAGCTATTTATACCCCCCCCCCTGGTACCTCGTTATATGCAATTCAGAGATGCCGTCTCAGTTTGCGGAGCACCCTCTCCCGTTACACAGACACTAATACCTATTTAAAAAATTCATAATAGCAATGGATTTGTAATCATTATTATATTTTTTGAACTTTTACTTTTGCTTTTGAAAAAAAGAAACGAAAGGAAAAGTCCAAAAATGTAAATAATAATTAATACATATTTTAAACTAGAAAATTAATTAGTATGTTTAATTGAAATATTACACCTATTAAGTTGAACAATTAATTGAATCGACGATGAAATGTGATTCCTAATGAAGTTTGCCAACATTTAAAATACAATATTTCGTTATGAAACAAGTGAAATGGGTTAAATTTGTGCAATCTAGTGTTGCGGAGTAAAACTCCGCATGTGCCCGCTCGCGTTTTGCCGGTGAAGCGCCCGCTCAAGGGTTAAAGTTTAATTGCCCCTCTTGGCAAGCTTCCCGCTAATACATGCCTACGCACAACATAACCTGTCAAATAAAACTTATCAGGCATTGAAATTACCGTTAAGTGTGGCTGAGTCAACAATTGGACTAGGGAATGTAATGTTAAAGGCAATAAAAAAAACATAAAAGGTCAGAGAATCAAGGCTAACTTACCAGTGCTTCTGTACATTAAAGTAGATGAGGTTGAAGGTGCCTCTGGGTTCTGGTCTACCTCTTTATGTTCCATGATTTCAATTTCTTTCGTGGCCAAACTGTGAGTAAAAACATGAGTTTTTCTTGTTTAAACAAGTCTGGGCGCTTGGAGGAAATAGTTATTTTGTTTATGTGGATCTGAAAATAAGTACAATTTCAGAAAAAATACCAGAAAAAAGCAAAAAAAGGTGAATTAATTGTGAATAAATTTTCTATTTAATGACATAAGTTATTTTATTATAAAACTAAGTGCTAGTGGTAGATTTTGACACTTTCAGTGCCAATGGGTGAACGAATTACCATACTAATGCAACTTCAAAATGGAGATGTGGACAACTGCGTCCATCATTCAGTTCGGTGTGCCTTCAGAACTTGAGGCAGGAAGGTTTTGTTGACACAGTACAGCCACTATTCCCGACAACATACACTGCGGTATAATTGGTGTTTAAATTTACCTCACGGAGAAGGGTTACCCTGTCTCATTTTACAAGACAGAGACGACTGCAGGCTGTAAAGGCTTGTTTTCACAATGCCAGCTGAAGAGCCAAAGACAGTCCAATGCCGAAAAACATATTGGCAGCGTTTGATACACTTCTTGCCCAATCAGTAGCGTAACTAACGCCAATGCAACCAATGCGGTGCATTGGGGCACAGGCCTTCGGGGGCACAGGCTTTAGGGGGGCGCAAAAAACTGATATTCTGGAAAACTTTTAGCAAAAAATATGTTGAAGCAAAACTCCCAGTATCTTACAGACAATAAATTTTAAAAAAATATTCGTGATACTTTATTCCGTTACAGTCACAACAGAATGTTGGTGACTCTTTTATTTACTACTATCGTTATCTCCTCGGCGCGACAGTGCACATCTGCGCTTATCACGTTCTCACCACAAGAATAGACTGCTCTTGTTTATTTATGGTTGTTAGCTACAAAAATAGACAGATAAAATCTTTCAGTATTATTTTAGTAACCACGAACACATGTCCCATGTCCCTGTCAGTCCATGTTGTACGATATTATAGCTTACGATACCATGTATATACTGTATAGGGCACTGAATACAGTAGAGTCTCGCAAACCCGGACTTTGATAACCCGGAATTCTGGATACTCGGAAAGCCTGCCAGAGCAATAAAGTGCACTGAAATTCAAGGCCAGAGCACGGTGTGACACATATGAAACAGTTTTGGTTTTTCTTTAAGTTTTTTTGTAACTGATAATGTAGTTTTTTTTATTATTTCTTACTATGCAATAAAAAAAGATTTCTTATAGAAATAACAGAAACTATTCTTATTTTTTCTTCTTTTTACTCATTTCCCGATAACTCGGAATTTTCACAAACCCGCACTCCGTTCGGTCCACATTAGACCGGGTTTGTGGGACTCTACTGTAAATATAAAATGTAAAGTAAAGTAGTCTATATTTTATCTTCCAAAAAGTACATTAATTAATTGTAAGTATGTAATGTGATCCTTACTTCAGTTATCTTAATGGTGATTGAAAATATTAATAACTTAATTTTACTTTCAATTACTTTTTTGAGTAATAATTTTTTTAATAGGGCCTAATTAACTTTAAAACTAACTTACTGTACATAATAAATAATATTTCTTTGAATAATCTTTCTCTAATTGGATAGAGTTTGTACAATGTTTTGTGTAGTGAAATAGTATCCAGGAAGTGTGGAATACGGAGAAACATCGTTGTTACTTTCGTTGGAGGTTATGGGGGAGGGGGGAGAATGAGTCTACGAATAGGGGCACACGGGGAATAGGCCTACTTGCATTGAGGCACAGTCAGACTAGTTACACCACTGTGACCAATATCAATATAGATGAATAGGCCCTAATTAAAAACTGATCTCATAATAATCAGGGCCTAGAGTCACTTTTGGCACTGTGTTAACACGGCTGAAGTGTTCACACGCTGCAAATAGATTTTTGCGATAGAACTGTCTTCTGCTGGTTGGCTCTTCAGCCGGCATCATGAAATCGGGCCTTAAATGACAACTTAAGTGATAAGTTAGTGCAAGATCCGGTGTGAACTCGACCATCTATATGCAAAAGGCTTGACTGAAAGTAATGCTGGTGTTAAACCGAATTGCGGTTATTTACAACTTCTATGAGCAGGAGATACCCCAGTACAAAGTAGGTTAATATAGAAACCGCTGGATGTAAATGAATAATGTCTTACAACTTAAAAATATATTTAGCCTCTACACATATACTGTATTTACATTCAAGACAGTAAATATACATAAACTAGCAGTTGCTCGTGGCTTCGCTCTTAAAAATTATAGCTGATCTTACTTCTGCTCTTTGAACTGTCAAATTTTAGTATTCACAGCTGTTTACACTTCAGTACCGGTATTTGAATGTTTACATTGTTATAAAATGTAAACATTGAAACTAAGGACGTTCACAGGACGTAGTCCCAGAGGATTTTAAGGAAGTGAATAGGCCAATGTCCTTTTCTGATATAGTGGCTCTATTCCTGCAAAATTTCAGCTTAGTTGGTCCAGTATTTTTCACGTTGTTGAAAGATAGATATTCAGACAAACATCCATACTTTCATATTTATAATAGGCCTATTATAGTAGGATGAAGTGGAAAATGGTGATCGATTTTGAAATTGATGTAAATACTTACAGTATAAGCGTAATTATATTTTCAAGTGTTTCAGTTAAGATATTTTATTTAGGCTACATCCAGATAATACAATAACATGTAACATGATAATCAAAAGACTATTAAACAAAATTCAAAATTTTGTTTTTGACAAAAGAGACATTCACACTGAACTCCTCTCCCTCCAACCGACCTGGAAAGTCAGTGCCCTGATTTCACCTATACATAAAATTGGAGCAACCTTATATGTCCTAAAATGACTGGGAGGGCTTTAGCAGATATTACTTGGTCTGTAATACTGACTGTATTTCCTGGAAGTTATCAGTAAATACTGATGAAAACTGCCGGTTATTTTAGTACGCTGATCAAAATACTTGGGCCTACCTAGATCAATGCTAAAATAGTGATTGATGAAATCACAATTTTTAATCACAATTAGGCCTAACTGTTGTTAATTCCCAGGCACAGTGCCTATCGTTAAAGGCAAGAGACCTAAGGACAAAAACTGGTTCTTGCCAAGAGAAGTTAAAGAACAATGCCTACATTCAGAGCTCACTGTCACAATGGTGATGCCTCCTAATTCAATAATACCCCCGTTGCAGCAGACCTGCATACTCAGCGAATTTCAAATGCAAAACAACATATTTTAATCCAATATAGCGAGATTCGACATGTTTTTGTAAGCTCCATAAGAATAACATGGGGAATGAGTATGCAGGTTTGCTGCTACAGGTATATTAAAACTGGCTGGTTTCAATTCAATATTTAGTATATCTGAACTAGAAGAAGCTATTTACCAAGTTTTATCAAGATATGTTGACAAATAAGCGAGATATAGAATTTTACTTATTTCCCATAAGGTTAACATTGGGACAACGTACTGTGTTTACCACCTTCAATATCTCGACAACCAATGTACATAGAGCAATGATTCAAATTACTAAATTGTTTGTTTTTTCGAGCTAAATTCAATGGTGCCAACAAAAATTCGATAAAATTTATTTTTCTATGTAAAACACTCAAAAACACATTTTTGGGGGTTTATCCCCCTTTACCCCCCCTTCCAATGGTCCGATCGGGCTGGTTTACGAACTCGTCCGAATAATGACTACTTTACACGTCTGTGCCAAATTTCATTCCAATCGGACCATTTTTGCGAGTGCTATCGTGCTCACATATATATATATATATATATATAAAATTTTGAACGAATAGTGTTTTTGGCTTCTGGGGGCCCCAAAACGAAAAGTTATAGTGGTCCCGGGCTTAGATCTTACCATGAGACCTACGGTAATAGCTTCTTCCCTATAGGGAAAATTCGCTAAAACCGAACATCAAAACAATGCCATGGGCGGAATTAGGTAATAATTAAAATACACTACTCCAAGGTGTATACTTGGGGGTGCTAGCTCACCTAACGTTTGAAGTATGCTCAAATTAAAACATCAAACTCCTATTCAAATGGTCCGTTTTAAGGCCAATTTCAAGTTGCAAGGCTACTTATTTTATTTAACAACAACCATTCGTAATTTAAGCAAATAACCACAATCAAAGTTATGTTGAGAACATTTCCTCCTTAACTGACAAACAAATCCACCAAACAACCCTGAAATCCCACAAAACCCAGAAATCTGCCCATGAAGTGCTAAGGTCTACCCCATCGAAAATAAAGTTTGATTTTAAAATATAAATTGTTTGGCAAAACAATCTAATCAGTGTAATGAGAAATTCTTATATCTGCAACCTAAATGATTCAAGAGCAAGCCAAATCTGTGTCATGAGTTAAGTCATGTCTCCCATACAAGCCTGAACTCATTCAAGATAGTGTGTACCCCAGTCTAGCCTATGAGTTTAATTTGTCAAACTAATTGCTATAAGCTGAAAAACTGCAAATTGCTACAAGCTATGAAAAGTACATGTTTGTTTATTAATAGCCTTTTTGAGATGAAAACAGCCACTTTCTTACCTGTAGAGCCGTTCAACAGAAAGTTGAGTGTGTCATCGTCGCAGTTGATATCTTTAAGAATCTGAATGTCATTTAAAAGTATAGTAACTTTTTAAAAATCAGAATAAGAATAGATCACAAGAATGTTTACCAAAGTCAAATGACATATGAATAATCAGACTCAAAACACATTCGCGAATTCAACTATTAAGGTCGGTTGAGGTTAGGGTTGTTGAACAATGAAAATCGTCCAACAGTCCAACCAGTAAATCTTCTTCTTTTTAGTATGTACAAAGTACAGCTGATCAAAGAGTGTTGAATTTAAATAATCGATTTCAAAGACTATTGCAGTATTATTGTTGCAATACCAATAACATAGATTAGATGTTCAAGTTTATCCATCATGATCGCATATACAATGCATATTATGATAGAGTAGAGTGCTCGAAATAGGGCGGGCGGCAAAAACTGAAAACGGGTGCATACTCTAGCGTCTATTCCTCTAAGGGCTAAGACTCGAACGCCAAAAGAACCGACTCTTTAAACAGTTCTGCTGAGAGTCGTTTTCAAACTTGTTCCCAATCGACTCACTTTTGCCATAGAGGAACTCTTTGGTTGCTGTATCTAAATAATTATTTATTAATTTGTTATGTATGATATTGCTATAAAATGTTACGTATTCCTGAAAAGTACTTGTTTAAAGATTATTTTTCAGTTTAGTTAAATAAAAAATTAAGCAATCATAAAGTTTTACTTACATGGAATATATAATATTTTTCAAACGACAATATTATGATTGCTCAGTTATTAGAATTAATTGTAAACTCCGATGCGAACTTTTCATTTTGACGTGCGTGGACACATTTTTAACTTTAGGGTTGTTTCAAAATTTCCATATTAGTTATTTCATATCTATAAAATACAGAATAATTTACTGTAGGTCAAAACGTCCATACATCCTGATTGATCATTTAAACATTAATAAATTAAAAGTATCCGTTAAAAATAAATATACGTTACAAAAAATTATGTACATTAAAGGAACTTCTAGCTTATGAATTATTATATAATGGAAAATATGGAGTTAAAACTTCAACATTTATTAATGACGTATAGGTCAGAACGTTAAATATTAGGGTAGCGTATACTAGATATATTTTGAACAAGCAATCTTAGGAGGACATTGGAGTCGGCTGCTGCTTTACTGGATTTATAATTAATTGATAAGAATTAGTGTTAATTTTATTACAAATATCTCACTAATTTTCATTCGAAAATTGTGTAGGTCAAATTAAAGCTCTTTTCAAACAAATAAGAACTGTTTTACGTTCGTTTTTTTGCGTACGACAAAGTGTACATCCAAATAAGTTTGTATTCAGCCGTGTTTTAACACTTGCTTCCTATTACCTTGTGAACAAAAGGTACCTTATTCGTGTTACCATACTGATTACAATCAGGCTAAAAGCCTACAAAAGTATATATGTTTTCGTCAAAATTATCTAATATGAGTTATTATAGTCAAAATCAAAAGTTTTTCAAGCCGTGACTTGAGATTGATTTAATTTTTCATACTCCTCAAAGTTGCCAAGACAACCTATAAGCATCCCTATAGTTTAACATTAAAACTTTGATGTACCGTAGAGAATAACCATAAAGGAATTTTGTAAAATCGTTTCTTAGCACGCATCTATGGCCGAAGAGGAGTATAAATACAAAATTTCAGCTCTGTAGGTCTTATAGTTTTGGAGATTTGCTGTCCGTTAGAAAACCCCTTCTCCTCTATATAGATAGAAGATTAGGTACAGCCGTTTCAAAACGTCTTGGCTAAAATTAAATATATTTATCATAATATGATTTAGGGAGTTTATGTACATTTCTACGACCATAATTAGACTTTCCAACCCTTTAATGAAAGAAATAATAAAATTGAAACCAAGTACTAAATTTATTTTTCTATCTTTTGCAATGTTTTAGGGGCGACATTCCGCCCCTGTATTTCATAGTATTCCCCGACAGTGGTAAGACTGATAATGAAATGCAGTGATGCAGCGACAGAAAAAACACCAAATTTCCCTTTCGTCGTAATAATCGTGATGTGGAACTTCTTAAGTTCTCTTGCTGAGTCTGAAATATAATTACATGGGTATCTGGAATCGAGCGCAAAAAATGTAACATATACTGTTTAAGATTTCATTCGTGTTGGTAATAAGGCTTAGTTACAATATATTTTGTTTTGACAAATGATAACTATAAGCCAATATTGAGATTAAGATTGACATAATTTTCAGGCACATCGCCCTTTTTTGCCAGCTTTTCCGGTTTGCTGATATTTCTGTACTTAAAGTTCTAAAAAATTTGCAAACTTAACAGTTTGCGCATTGTCAAACTATTCAAGAAGAACGTTTGATATTTGACAATGAGAAGTCATAAAATAATTTTTAAACTTAAAGAACATTTCGCTAGAAATGTTCCAGTTCAATGAAAACACCGTTATATATAAATACTGGTTGGAGAAAAGATATTTTTACGGATTTTAAAAGGACCTCCATATGATAAGGGTTTAAGTGAAAGAGTCAATTAACAACATGGGTCTTGAGGTCTGAAGAATTGCTATTAACAATTTTACCTGATATTCAGGAAAAAATGTCATAATGTATTTTAACAGGTGATACACGCGCGTAGCACAAAGGCATATTTAATTCTAAGGACATCGCTTCAAGAATAATAATCTAGACGTAAAAAATGTAAACTTTAACAAGTTTAAACATGGGAAATTGCAAAAATTTGCCCAAGTTTGCTGCTGCTGTTGTATTTTTATAATAACATTTAAGTTTTGAAATAAACCTGCAATAAAACTATACATTCAAAAAAAGTATATTAAATTTTTAATCTTTCTAGCTTATTTAGAATGTTTGTTAGTTCGAGTTTTTGAGATATTCAGCTTAGAAAAATAAAAATGGCTGCCATTTTTTAATGGAATACAGTGTGAAATTGATACTCCGCGCAGAAACAGGTCATGGTACATCACTGAAAGAAATTGGTGGCTGATCTAGACAAAAATTGTGTAAATCTAGCAAAACTGAACCCCTAAATTTGTGACAGCAATTCAATTTGCTTGTACCCAAAAGCTTTTGGCTGAGTTTATTTAGGCATTTCAGCCAAAGAAGTTTGAAAAGACCAGCCATACTAATTCTGGAAAAATACCAGATCTTATTAATAGAACTAGGCAAATAAAGTATATGCTTTACTAGCAGTGTCCTACATTGTTATACAGTACGTTTGGCAGTTTTAGCCAAACAGTTCGTCAATTTCATCACACGTCTTAGGGAGACGTCCAGCTCAATCCCCCAGCTCGTTTGGCAGAGCTAAACAGTTTCTCTACTTCATCACGTGTCCTTGGAAAGTGTTCTGCTCAATCATCCAGTACGTTTGGCAGTTTTAGACGAACAGTTTTTCTACTTCATCAAGCGACCTTACAAAGCGGTCGAACAGATCAAATTTTGTTCAGTACTTTCATATGAACCTTTTAATGATCTAGCTAAACGCTCTCCCATAACATTGACCAACAATTCATTGTTTTAGCCAAACATTTGGGTAATGTTGTGAATCTTTAAAAGTACTTTTCCAGAGTATATTGCTATTTAAGATAAACAATTTCACTAGCTTTGAGAGTCTTTATTAGCCCCTAAAAAATATATCTGTTTTATCAGAATAATTTCTCATTCATTTATTATTTTTGACAAATATTGAGGCTGTTGCAGGTAAAACCGAGCAATTTCAAACAAACTGTTGGTACACTTTAACACTTCCATAAATGTAGACTACACTACTTTGTTTGTATTTACCATTATTGTCTGATTTAGATTTACAGTTTACAAAATAATACTTTTCATCACTCTGTACACGAAAATTGTCCGTTACCGTACAGCTGAGATCTAAAAAACTCTCAATTTCCTTACATCAAAACAAATAATGATCAGCTGCTTTTTCGGTACCCAAACATTTCATTTCCGTACCTAAACAAACCGTGATTATTGAACAATAACAGTGGTTTTTGTACATTTTTCTAGATTTTATGATTTTTCTAATATCTTTTTTCATCACCCTGTACACGAAAATTACCCGTTACTGTACAGCTGAGATCTACGAAAACTCTCAATTTCCTTACATCAAAACAAAATGATCACCTGCTTTTTCGGTACCCAAACATTGTATTTCCGTACCTAAACAAACCGTTTCCGTACCAAAACAAAATTTTGCCGTACCCAAACAAACGGTTTTTCCTATGTTGACAGTCCAACCAGCTGACTCTAAACTAAAATAGACAGTTCAGCCGTATTGTGTTTGATTATAGAAAAATGACTGAATTACGAAATGTTGGATGATTTTTTTACAAGTTTGGTCACTTATTAGCATCGTGATGAAAAGTATTGTCCACAACTCGTCACTAAAGTCCCATTTCGGGGCTCGATAATGTTTTACATGCTCAGTTTACGCCTTGTAAGTAAAACACTATCTTGCCCCGAAATAGGCTACTTTCGTGACTAGTAGTTAAATGTACTATTGTTACTGTTTGTTCTAGTATTTTACCATGCAATACACATAAAGATTCATGATTTTGCAAAACAATAAGAGTTCAAAATTAACTATACATAAAAGTTGCTAAATTTAATTATTAATCAAGTAAAAATTATTTAATTTTTACTGTTGCAAAATCATGATTCTTTATGTTTATTGCATGGTTAAGTTCAAGAATAAACAGAGACAAATAATTATTTTACAAACTGTAAAGATAAATCAAGCAATAGTGTTAAATAAAAACCAAGTAGTGAGTTTTACATGTACAGACGTTTTAAAAAGAACCAACAGTTTTGTTGACATAGTTAGCTTCAATAATTGACAAAAGTAATAAATTAAATAAAAATCATTCTGATAAAACAGAGAAATAAGTTTGGGGGCGAATAAAGAATTTCAAGAGCTAATGAAATGCATTATCTTACATATACTCTGGAAAAGTACATTAGCTATTTAAAGTTACTTACAAAATTAACACCAATGCAGATTTTTCATAGGCAGTAATGAATATGTTCAGACACCATAATTGTCAAATGTCCACCTGCTTAGATTAGAGAATACTCAGAAATCACATACTCAAAGTTGATTTGTAAACGCAATACTTTTTGTTTAATGACAGTACAATTACCTAATCAAAATTCTTTCTCAAAAAAAATATTTTACATTTTTTTTACATAATTGTTTGAATAACAATCTGTCTCAGTTTAGGACAATGAATCAATTAGATTAACCAACAAAATATAAAAGATAAATATTATAAATATTTCAAGATTACCATTTTATTATTTTTACATCAAAGCCTAATACAGTGACAGTTGATGTTCTCTAGTGCAAACATTTGCTTCACTAGGTCAAGTAATTAATAGGAGGTAAAATGAATTTGAAAACAGGCAATGAGCAACAAACTCTTTATTGTTGTAAAAAATTACAATTACTGATCATTTAAACATTTTTACTATACTAGATTATTTTACAATCCACCTCTAGCAGTAATATATTTTTTACAGCCATAAAATGAATATTTTCTGTTTTAAAAAGAAGAGCCTTTCCTTCACTACTGGATGACAGAATTTCCATAACCTCTGAACTCTGAAAATAAATCATATATGGATTATTAAATTATTACTTTGATACATTTGATCTTGAATATTAAAACATAAATTTCTTGTTGTTTATATATTGAACATATATAGACATTATAATTACATTTAGACCAAGAGCTAGGACACATTTTATTTACCCGAGGTTACCATGATATTTGTTATGTTCTTAAGGAAACCCATAATCTTGGGACTCCAAAAAGGCAATTCTTAAGGTTGGTGAATGGTGGGTGTCCGAGTAATGATGTCATCAATATGGCTGCCGCACAAAAGTGTAACACTTTAAAAAAACGAACGTAACTTTGCAACAGAGTAACATAGAGCATTGATCCTTTTTTTAATTGTTGGTAATAAAATTGCCTTTATTTTATGTCATGACAATATACATCGTAAGTCTAACGGTTTTCCTGATATTTAACCTAAACTTTCATTTTCGTGAACTTTTAGTAGCAAAGTAAATGTTTAAAGCCCAATAACTCCTTAACTGTGAAGAAATAGACAAAATATATAAGAATAAAAAAGGTAGATAATGTTATAAGGATTCTGAAAATACCATATATGTGGGTATTTGATGGGGGCTTGTACGATAAATGTGTTAATTTTTAACATGCAATACATTTATTTTGCCCTGCAACTTCTATGTATATAGTGCAGTAGAATTAAGTGAAAATATAGTTGGAGGTAGAAATAATTGAAACAAAAATTATTCTTGTTTTAAATGGTATGTAATATGCTCCTATTTGGCATATTAAAAATATATATCCGTAAAGTCGCGGGAAACCCCTCAAAATCACGTTTAAAAATGGCGGCTTTTCCCGCCATAAAAAATTCTTGAAAATAGTCTCTCTACTGCATTTTTTATCTATTTTTTCAAGATATTGACTTTGGACCACCACCAACTACTGTTGGGTACAGATACAAAAATAAAACTGCGATAAAAATAAGATAAAAATAAAGAATAAAACAGGTTCTTAATTTTGACAGGATACTCATTTTTTGCCGCAATCTCGGATCCGCCATACTGGATGTTAATTAATTTTTTCTCATATAAAGATGGTGTTGTAACACATCATTATAGACTAGATTTTTACACTGAACTCAATGCTGAAATCCGTTTTAAAAAATTCCGATTCGTTAAAAAGATGTGCTCAAATGAAAATTCAGCCCTATACATTTCTTATGGACATTCCGTGCTTTGAATATTATTTTGCATTATTTATCTTATATCTCCAGTTTTAAATTAGATATGCTGCATGTTTTGCTCTTAAAATACTCAGTGATTTCATGGCTTTCATGTGAGCTATTGATTAATAAATTCGGACAAGTTTTGGACGAGTTATAAGGCTAAAATCAACTTGAAAATTTATATTTTCAAATTTTATTTTTTCGTTAAAGATTTTTAGTGCAGGTTCTAAATGGGTCACAACATTCGTTCTGGTCTCAAATTACTCAGTAAATTTTAGGCTTTCATATGAGATATCACTCATTAGAATCGGACTTACTTAATTTGAGTTATGAACCTTCATCCCTCATAAAATCTGTTTACTTTCTTAAACTGTAAATAATTAATTACTCATACAGAGAAATCTAACAGAGACACAAACAAACAAGGTTAAGGTCTTAATTAACTCAGTATATCTTTGGCTTTAATTTAATCTTTTATTTATTTAAATCGGTTGAGATTGACGTGAGGTATGGACCTCCAACCAATCTAAAAATAAAATTTTCAAAAATTTCATAATTATTTAAAGACTTATATCCCCAGCCCCAACTATGACCTGCAGATCAGAATGGTTTTAAGACAACTGGTGAACTATCAGCTTTCGTTTGAGCCATAAATAATAAAAATCGGACAAAATTAGGATAAAATATATTTCTTCAACTAAAAATAAATTTTGAAACAAACATTTTCAAGCTGATTTTTGTCTTATAGCTCATCCAACACTTGTCCAATTTTAATAATCAATACCTCACATAAAAGCTGTAAAATCACTGAGTATTTTAAGACCAAAACATGCAACATATCCTATTTAGAACTGGAGATATGAGATAAATAATCAAAAATAATATTCAAAGCACGGAATGCCCATAAGAAATGTGTAGGGCTAAATTTTCATTTGAGCACATCTTTTTAACGAATCGGGATTTTTAAAAACGGATTTCAGCATTGAGTTCAGGGTAAAAATATAGTCTATAATGATGTGTCACAACACCATCTTTACATGAGAAAAAATTAATTAACATCCAGTATGGCGGATCCAAGATGGCGGCCAAAAATTAGTATCCTGTGAAAATTAAGAACCCAATCACCCAGCAGTAGTTGGTGGTGGTCCAAAGTCAATATCTTGAAAAAATAGATAAAAAATGCAGTAGAAAGACTATTTTCAAGAATTTTTTATGGCGGGAAAAGCCGCCATTTTTAAACGTGATTTTGAGGGGTTTCCCACGACTTTACAGATCTTTATTTTTAATATGCCAATTAGGAGCATATTACATACCGTTTAAAACAAGAATAATTTTTGTTTCAATTATTTCTACCTCCACCTATTTTTTCACTTAATTCTACTGCACTATATACATAGAAGTTGCAGGGCAAAATAAATGTGTTGAATGTTAAAAATTAACACATTTATCGTACAAGCCACTATCAAAAGCCCACATATATGGTATTTTCAGAATCCTTATAACATGATCTACCTTTTTTATACTTATATATTTTGTCTATTTCTTCACAGTTAAGGAGTTATTGGGCTTTAAACATTTACTTTGCTACTAAAAATTCACAAAAATGAAAGTTTAGGTTAAATATCAGAAAAACCGTTAGACTTACGATATATATTGACATGACATAAAATAAAGGCAATTTTATTACCAACAATTAAAAAAAAGGGTCAATGCTCTATGTTACTCTGTTGCAAAGTTACGTTCGTTTTATTAAAGTCTTACACTTTTGCGTGGCAGCCATATTGATGACGTCATTACTCGAACACCCACCACTCACTAACTTTAAGAACTGCCATTCTGAAGACTTTATGTTATGACTAACCCAAAATTAACAACAAATTTGATGGTAAATTTGGGGTAAATAAAAGTGGTCTATCTCTTGGTCTAATTCTACATTACAGTTTTATAACTTGAAAATGTGATCATTGTAAAATTTTAAAGAAGAAATAAAATAAATGAAGAATTATCCATGATTGCGTAAATGTAGTAAACGTTCATTACATACGAATTCACTATGCATCTCGAGTTACTAATACAGCTAGTACATATATTGAGGCTGGTGGTCATTGTGATGATTTTAGCGAATTTCCTTAGAAATAAGCTATTACCGTCGTTTTAACAGAACAGAATGGACAAAAAATATCCGTTCAGGGTAACCTCAGCAATCATATTAATATTTATATTAATTGACAGCTTTTAATGTGTACTTTCTGGATATGAAGTGAGTTTATTGTGAAAACGCATTTTTACCTGCAAAAATCACGATTTGTTTCAAAATTTAATATGGGCTTATATGGGAAATAGAATTTTCATTTTTTGAGTTTTGTTAACACGATAACTCTCGTAAATATCCTCCGATCGTAACAAAATTTGGTACAGACATGTAAAACTAGATTCTCTTGGACGAGTTCGTAAACCAGCTAGATCGACATATCCAAAGTGGGGTAAAGGCCCAATTTTACCCCCCGAAAATGGGTTTTTGGAGTTTTTCAAATTGAAAAATTATATTTATCCAATTATTGTTTGCACCATTGGATTTAGCTCGAAAAAACAAACAATTTGGTACTTGAAATCATTTCTCTAAGTCCATTGGTCTCCGAGATATAAGCGAAAATACCTCTGGAAGGCCCCTTTTTGCCAACCAAAAAATGGGTTTTTTGAGATTTTCAAATTTAAAAATCAAAATCATCAAATTATAGCTTTTACCTTTGGATCCAGCTCGAAAAAACAAACAATTTGGTAGCTTCAATCATTGCTCTAGGTCCATTGGTCTCTAAGTTATTAGCGAATTTCCTTAGAAATAAGCTATTACCGTCGTTTTAACAGAACAGAATGGACAATTATGTGTTATAAATTAAAAAATAAACATTCTTGCCTCCTTCATTATATGAAATATTTGTGTTCTTTCATCTAAGCCATTTACCAATATTTTTTTACAAAGTTTCTGCAAAACAAGCTATATTATTTTAATATATAAATATATCTCTTGTTTTTTTTTCGTAATAATGGATTAATTACTGGATATTTGTAACTGGAAATTCGCTGAGTACACAGGTTTGCTGTGACGGGGGTATTTATAATTGATAGGAAATGTACTTTTATAATGTATAAAAGTTCGTGATGAAAACTAGGCATTTTTATTTATAAAAAGGTTTACGGTTATCAAAGCTTATTGTAGTACAGTAGTGTGTGAGGCTGGTTGTACCTATACCTGCAATTTTGGGCTTGTAGTATTTTGCCTACTGCTATCTAAATCTTCAGAGTTTGTAACTGGAATCTCTGTGAGAACTTCTTCATTGCGGCCAGTAGTAGGGACTCCGAGTTAAATGAGACGTCAGTCTGCAACTATATAAGACTGCATTATAATCTAAAAGGAATCAGCAGAAGAAGTTATTAAGATAACTGACATGGTAAGACTTCAGCCTGAGAACCATTCTCCAAAACATCGTGTATCGTGTGCAGTAGCATTACTCATAACCCGACAGGTTATGACCAGGGCCCATCAATCCGGATACCAGTGAGCTTAAACATATATTATAGGGTGTTTTGAATTATTTTGTGAACGGCCGGCGGCCTTTTATTCTATATCTATGACAATAACAAACTTAATCACACCACAATATATCTGGACAAACTGTAAAAGAGTGAATTAAATATGTCTAATTATTCCGCCTAATACTATATAATGTGTCTCAAAAATCCTGAAACAGTTTAATAACTTCTAAACTAAAAAAAATTAGGTTAAAGATGCTTTGCACAAGTTTTGACCAAAAAATAAATGGGTCTCTCGATGGGTTTGACGTTTAAAATTCGAAGCTATTACCGCAAAAGCATATTTTGGGGCAAATGGCATAAATTACATTAGATACATGAGATACATTAGCTGAAATGGCGATCTACCCAGGTAGGTATTTTAAGCCAAGTATGAATGACAGATGAGTGAAGGATGATTGTGGCGCGATCATGTAGTCTTGTTACTGACTAAGGCAGACATATTCCTTGGACAGGACTGTTAATTTTTCCATCTCTCAAGATGGAAAATTATTAATTATCGCAAATCGATCTATTGGTATCTCTGCGACCTTCGTTTTTATCGAAGAACTGAGAAATGTGTTATTTGAACTTATCACAATTAATTTTAGAGATTAAAGTAAACTTGAGGCTAAAACAATAAATAAATGTGTTATTAGTTTATTTCAATCACAAACTATTGTTCATTTCTGGTAATTTAAAACTAAATACAGTAGGGCTTACTGTTTATTTTATCACACAAGATCAAGCTTAGCCAAATACCTTTCAAGTAGGCTAAGGTCTGGTCGTTGACCGGAGCGCACACATCACCTGTCAACGGGATTTGGCAGGCAAAAGTATGAATCAAAGAAATGTTGTGAATTTTCTTGCTAAGTTTGATGTCTATTTTGGTTCAGTTAGGTTAGGTTGATTTAGTTTAATTTGGTCTTGGGAATAAGAGTAGGGTAGTTAGCTGGTCTTCACAGAAATGTTAAATCAATTGTTTAATTTTGGTATTTTAAATTAATTATTTTCATTTCATTGTTTCACTGGGCGTCTGTGCAAGTGCAACCATTTTAAAAAGCCCAAAACCTTATCGGTACTTTGGTATTATACAGAGGCTACCCTCATACAGCGCGCTGCGGTGGTTATGTTAGGTTATCATAAATATGTTAGTACAACTTTCCTCATTTCGTTACGAATCAAACGATACCAAATGAGTCATACTTTTGTCCGCCAATACCCGGTGACAGGTGATGTGCGCGCTACGGTCAACAACCAGACCTGGGCCTACTTGGATGGCATTTGGCGGGCAAAAATATGACTCATCTGGTACCGTTTGATTCGTAACATAACGAGGAAAGTCCTACTAACATATTTATGATAACCTAACCTAACATAACCACCGCAGCGCGCTGTATAAGGGTGGCGATCGGGTGTGGACGATAGCGGCGGTGACGATGTGAACACTCAATCCTCGCTGACATCGCTGCCTTCTGGGAGGCAGAACACAAATACCGTTCATCATAATTAAGTCAAATTTTGAAATTAACTCAATTAAAGTATGTTCTTTCCCAATGATGTAGTTATTTTTGGTGTCCAGCAAAACAATCTCTAAAAAACAGTGGCCTCCGTATAATACCAAAGTACCAACTTATCATATCCTCAATTGAGATCTAAAGTTTTACGGCATTACTATCTTATCTTTTTCCATCAACTTATGTCAATAAGGTTAAAGATTTGAGAACTTAGAATACTAACTTTAACATTTTATTATTTTAAACACACAGAAAAAGACAAGGAAAAAGAGTCCCTTAAATGAAATTCCTGTCTTTTTCTTACATTTTCAAAAGTATTTTATAACCTCCTCATAGGCGACTGTTATACTATCTTTACAGTAGGCCTACAATGTTTTGGTGAAAATAATACAGCCTACTGGCCTACAGCATTACCATCTGTTTTACTGTCTTTACAGTGCAATGTTTTGGTGAGAACACTAACTTATAGTGATGGGAACTAACTTATCCGATAGAAACAAATGATTTATCTGGTTGTTGTGCGCCAAACGATTCATCCGATGGTTACTTTAATTTTCATCCGGATGAACTATCCATTCATTCGCAAGCAAATCATCTGAATGGCATTATTATCCATCTATCTAAAAACCATCTGTCTATGTTTTCATTCAATTGTAAAACAATTCGTCCCGTATTTTCATTCATTTGAAAACTACGAGTCAGTTATTCAATTACTAAAACTGTTTTTTAATGAACGGTGTAAAAATCCGAGTATTTGCGCCAAGGATAAAAACATCCTATGTTTCCACCAATAGGTTAATCTTTTAGCTTATTTAATTACCTCAACCTAAATACAAAATGTTTTAAGGTAGGTAAATAAAAAATTATTTATTCATCCATTTGCGGGTGAATCATCTGCTCAGCGGCTCGACAGTATCAATTTTTATCCGAACAGATGCGCTACAAAACCAATGAAAACTATTCTTATGAATCAGGCTCGCGAACAGATGGTTTTTTTCATCCATCCACTTTTTGGATAGTTCCTCCCATCTCCGCACACAGTGCGGGCCATTCCGCTCCCCACCCAACTACACAAAAAAACATCGGATGAATCATCCATCTGAAAACTATCGGATGAAAGAAAAACCATCAGATGGTTCAAATCAGTCGTTTTTCCCATCACTACTAACTTACAAGCCAACAGTATCACCACCTAATTAGTGATGGAAACCTTGATTAATTTTATCAAACGACTAATCGGTACGAGTGTCATATCTGATCTTCCAGGTTATGTTTACCATTGGTTATTTACCTTTTATGCTTAGGTTTGATAACTGAACTTCTCAATATGATTTAACATGAGAGAAGATCACTATCGTTTTCGCGTAAATGTACTCTGCTTAGGATTCGGTAATTCTATATCAACTATCAACCTACCGGTAGGCCTATCGTGTTTAACTTAATCGATGTATTGTTCCGACAACCGTCAGTAATGAAGAAACATCGATAACAACCAATAACCGAAACCATTATTAAATTATTCGATTCTGTCACGAACACCGAAACATACCTAACCAAAATACAATAAAAATGTATAAAAATAAATTAAACATAATAAAGCTAGCCAATAACTAAACGAAAACGATACCAACATCAACTAGCCAAACAACTAGGCTACTTTATTTCTAATCATCTGCCACCTTATTCGAATATATACTAAACTAGAGGCTTAAAGGGGCTAATAGCCCCTAGGCATAATCCTTCTTTACTGTACTGTAGTACAAAATACCTTCTTAGAAAATAGGCTTTTGGATCCACAAAATTATGATTATGTCTAGCTTTTGGTTTTAACTAAACAAAGCAGACATTTTAGCGAATTTCCCCCTATAGGGAAGTAGCTATTTACATCCCAATGGTTTTTAAACTACAGCTATTTTACGTTATTTCTCATTTTATAGTAAGCTTAAAGCTGCATCATTATAACTTAAACTAAACAAACGTACTTAACATTTTATAATTTTAAATTAAGAAAAAACTCAAACCCTTAATTATTATAAAATCAGAAAATCTTAAATTTCAAATATATTTTGTTATAGTACGTTGAACGTGCATAGTTAGCTGCATTTTGAAAAAATCCCACATGTCAACATCTACCATATGGCTTTGAATCAATCATTAGCACCACATGTTTAATGTAAACAAAGCATACGTTTTTCAATCCCAATACATTTGAAATAAAGATATTTTTCGTTATTTCTCATTTTCTGATATATTTGGACATAATCTGCTATTTTTCCCGACCCCCTGGAGCCGTAGCCTTTCATTTGAGCCATCTCCCATCATCCTGCGAGCTGTCAAACTCTCATAATTTTGATTTTAAAAAATCGCTTGCAGAATTAGTAATATAAGATGGTACTATCGATAACTATTCTTTCATAGGGTAACAAAACAATCGATAAAAAACACAATGGAATCGGACGTCAAGTTCTGCCCAACAAACTTTATATTGAAGTTCGACCATCAGTTGATCGTTCGATACTATTTTCTTAGAAATCAGTTGTTGAATCGTCTGCTATAGGAACGAACCTTAGAAGATCAGATAGGCTATGAAACTCGTACCCAACTCTGTAGCCTAGTCGTTCACACTAGTCAACCAATCTACTATTACAGTCGTTCAAACTCGTTGAAAGAGCAAACCCCAGCAAAAAAACACCTGATCCAATCAGAATTATTGACTAGGTAATCAAATGGATGGCAAACTAGTTGTCATACCAAACTTTACCAAATAATGGAATCATGTTGATATAGCTATTAAATAATAGCTTATTAAGTGCCTGTACATTTTCATTGAAATACTAAGATCCCTCAGGACTATCTCAGTTAAGGTTTTGAAATGTTCCAATTAAGATCATAGGCCTAGTAGAGGTTATGATTACTGTCTATTAAATTGCTCAAACTTTTACTAAAATTGTTAACATGACGATTAATAGCTGAAAACTAACTTACTTTACATAAAAGCTAAACTTAATCGGGTGTGTTTTAGAAAGGTTAGATTTATATTGATCAATGCTTAACCTATTTCTAGGGCTAAATAGGCCTATGATATCTAACTCTGGAAGTCTTATCTTCGCCGACTTTACTCACCGACCTTAAATCGAGCATCAAATTTATGTTCAATAAATAAAGTGTAAAAGCTTCGGTAAATAAATAATTATGTTAAAATGAGTAAATAAATATGTCGGGTCAAAAGTACACAATCAATGAATCAATAACAAAATCAAATAAGAACCAAGAACGACAATTAAACGAATCTTTCAAACTCAAAGATCTACTCAAACCGTTCAGTCTTTGACGATTTTGACTTTTAGACCCTAGAGGATTAGACGCTAGAGGAACCCACGCTGAAAACTCATCTAACTCTCTGCTAAACCTCAGCAGAAATGAATGATTTCGTTGACCTGTCAAAACTTTGTTTACGTTTTTCAGGCCTTTTAGTAACATATGATCATATAAGTTGATTAACTACACAAACAAATTATAACCAGTAATTTCGCCGGCAGCGCACTAACCCACCCGCCCTATTTGGTGCCCGCGATTATTCAAAGCTTTATCGAAATCAAATTATTGCTTTAAAATATTCAATATACATATATGCAGTAATTAGCAAACAAATAAATCATCTTATTTCTATTAAAAATTTAAATCATTCAGTCTATAGCTTGCCTTAATAAGTAAGCTCTTTAACTTTTTCCTATATGCCATAGCGTAGCCATCTATTGGCGGCCATGGCCATAGTCATGCTCTGCTCTTCTTTCAAACCAAGTGGCAGTCAGTTAAATAATCTTATATTGTTTTATTATAGTAAAACAATATAAAATTATCATAATAAAACAATAAATACATAAAAATAAATAAATAATATATAACAATAATAATTAATAATAATAATAAATAAATTTATATTATTATTATAAATAATGTTATGAGTATTGTAATCGTTATTGAAAAAATGATGTAGGATTAAGAATGTTACACATATAGGTTTGCTTCTTGCTTCCTTGCCTTTTTTGTAACCTGAAAATCAGCTGAATTTTACACAAAGGATACAAATGTTGTAATATGAAAGCATGGAAGTTAATTCTCTTATCAATCTAAATTGCTTCAGATGATCAATTATAAATGTTTTAAATGTAAAATGAATAATAATCCTCAACCTAGTATTCTCTTCCAACTCAAAGTGATATTTAATCTTTCATAATTTGAAGATCAGGCAGGTAACTTTATAACTGCAGCCCAAGATGAATTGTAGCCTGTTAAATCAAATCAAATTCTTTATTTGCCATCCTGATCAAAATACATGAAATAGGCAATGTCACAGAAATTATGCAAAATTATAAGTTATTTTCACATATTCACATATATGAAAAATTAAAACAGAAAGAGATCCTTCCCATGCTCGAGTCATGTTCTTCTACAAAAGACCATGGACTGGCCATACATAAGTTATTTTCACATATTCACATATATGAAAAATTAAAATAGAAAGAGATCCTTCCCGTGCTCGAGTCATACTCTTCTACAAAATACCATGGACTGGCCTATTTAGGGATATGTAATGCAATGTGGAGTGTCAAAACATGAAAAACATCTAGATTATGCACACTATAAAATTAATATATTTTCTTATCTATTTTTTAACATTTGTTTTTTGACAGTTCCAGACAGCGTACCCTGATCAACTAGGCTTAGGGCCAGGTGACAGGGTTAATGTACTGAAGTCTATGACAGATTATCTGACCTTTGACTAGTATATACTCTTATACCGCACACAGTGATCCAGCATTACCCCACACTCACCTAGTACTGTGCAAAAGCTAGTGCTAGGTTCAAAAGAAGCCATTGCACTGTGCAAAGGAGTGCTCCATGTATCTCTCTTTTTTTAATGCAGATTTAAACCACAACTTAAAATGTATAAGCAAACAAAAAGTTTTGCAAGTTTTAAAATTACTATTATGTAGACTTAATCTTACTATATTTTAGAACATTTAAGGGTGAAAATATCTTATTTCTTTGTTTAGTACTTTTTTATTTTGATAATACTCAGCAAACACATGTTATTCCAATTAGGATATAATCCTAAAATTAGTAGACAAGATTAAACCGCAAGATCTTGAAATTTTTCTTCCCTAAATGCTTCCTGACATTGATTGGTACAGTTTGCATTTATGTATTCCCTTCACTTAGTGATATGATCCAATTAATTCTGATATGGTAATCTTTCATTTAGTGTAGGCCTATCTCATTTTTCTTCAACACTTTCGATACTTCTACTTGCTTCACATTTAATGATAATCCCCCTTTTTGAACTTCAACTTCAATCATGTAATTAATTTTCTTTCCAACTGAATAGTTGTCCATTGCTCTTTATCCATTGCGTTGTTGGTGTCCATTGCGTTATCTCTGCAAACGTAGGCTGGAAAATGTAGAATTAAATTATAATAAATTTTTAATATTAGTTCTGAATTCAGAATGAATAGTTTAACCCACTTGGCTTTGGAATTATTAAACCAAGTTTCAAATGGAAAAAAAATATTGTAGATTTTTTAACCCTCTCTCTGTCAGTCTACAATCTGACTACTAGCAGGCAGGCCCGGACTGGCCATAAGGGCATCCAAGAAAATGCCCGGTGGGCCGTCATCTCCAAGGGCCGCAGGGCCGCTTGGGGGGCCCCGGTCGCAGAGGCAACTTCCCCCCCTTGAACAGACAAAAAGGTACTGAAATGAGAATAAAGAGGGCGAAAACCATACGTGCGAGCTAAAAAAAAAGGTCACCACTTTTCACCAGGCGGAATTCCGTCGCCAGAGACCCCCTGCCCTGAGTGGGCCGGTGTGTGGAAATGCTGTGGGCCGGTACGCCATACAATACAACTTCTATTGATGACTGTGTATTGTTACAGAGCGATTTGAACTCCTTGTGTAGATGGTGTGAGGAAAATATGCTTCATTTGAATGTAGAGAAGTGTGTAGTCATGTCATATACTAGGAAATTGAACCCCATAATGTTTGATTACAGTATAAATGATGTTGTGTTAAGTAGAACAAGTTCGTATAAGGATCTTGGCGTCGTGATGGAATGCGATCTCTCCTTCAAAATGCACATTTTATCTACAGCGAAAAAAGCCTATGGAGTATTGGGTTTTATTTTGAGGTTATCCAAGTTTTTCAATGACCCTTTCACCGTAAAACTGTTGTATAAATCGTTGGTTCGTTCTAAGTTAGAATTTGCTAGCATAATTTGGTCACCGTACACTTTCATTCATATAAGTATTATTGAGAAGGTCCAAAAACGCTTTCTGCGTTCGCTATATTACAAATCGTTTGGCCCACTTCAGTTTCCTATTTGGCTTGTGAGATATAATGAAATGTTGGAATTGTTTGATTTCGAGTCATTAGGGAACAGAAGGAAGGTAGCTAGACTGTGTTATCTAAGGGACGTCTTATCTGGTGTCGTTGACGACCCCTTGACCTTGGCCAGTGTCGCGTGGCATGTGCCGGCGAGAGGAGGGCGGGCGAGCCGACCGTTCTACCCGCTCTTTGCTCGAACTTGTTTTCATGCTAATTCCTTCCTTGTTTCCACCGTATCTCTTTTTAATAGTTTGGGAGATGAGCTAGATGTTACTATGAGCCGGAACGTGTTTAAGAAAACATGCTTTGAATTATTAAAAGTTCTCAATTAAACATAAATATCCATAATGAATACGTTTCTTCATCCTGTTTCATAAACTTAATTTTGTAGAGGTTTTAACTTTACTTATAATTCAGTGAACATCCAAGTAAAATAAATTTAAATTTCAATTTAGTCGATTTTCTCTCTCTATAATATATTTTTTCCTTTGTAATCTCTTTAGTATTTTTAAATTTAAATTGTCAAATATTGTTCAGTTCAGTTTTCATGTTTGATATAATTGTTTGATTTTATTCTAATAATGGTGAAAAATAATTTTTGGCTGGCTTCCCCAGTAATTGGGTTTAGTGCCTGTTGGGGCGGCTTTTGTAGGAGAATTATTTACTTTGTATTAATTATATACTAAGGAGTATATTGAGTATGTTAAGTTTATTTTTTGCAGTATATTTCCTTTAATGTTTTCACTTGTATTTTCCTACAATAAAGAATTTATTTATTTATTTATTTAAAATTGCCCGGGCCTAAATTTCTTCCCAGTCCGCCCCTGCTAGCAGGTCATTTTTTACTGTGCCCGTACATAGATTACAATACTTTAGAGCTATATATATTTTTTTTTCTACACCACCAAAGTATATCATAACATTCTTTTTTAAGGCATGGCAGGGAACAATGATACCATACTGCTAGATCCCAGAAACATTTCAGAACTACTTACAGTAGTTGTAAGAACTGAAATAAATTAAAAAGAGTCAGTTAGCCTACATTTTGTCCAAAGTAAAGGTTAAAGGAAATTCCTAATAGTTTTTTTATTAGGAATCAAACAGTTACAAAATTTTATAAAATGATTCTTTTCCCATAAAAAAGGGGGAATCTTTTTTGGTAAGGGAAAAACTTACCACCGCATGTAGGGCACATGATCGTAGGGTGAAGGTTTTTCATACTCCCTCAGATATGTAATAGGCTATTTTGTTTTCACCAAAAGGTCAAGAATCGCTTGTCAACATGGCTGAAAAACTGACCCTAGGCCACAAAAGGGTTAAGGAGAATAAACCCACCAAAATCTTGTTTTATATTTTTATATAGCTTAGAAATTTTAACACATTGAACCCTAGCCCAGAGTGAGGCCTTTATCTGGAGCTGGCCAAGGGTCAGCAGTCAGAGTGTTAAAAAATTCAAATTGTGTTTGCACCATTCAATTTAGCTGAAAACCAACAGTTTAGTATTTTTGTTCACTCCCACTAACAAGTCTTGGTTTAGACCTCTTAGTTGACTCCCTCTAAGTTACCTTAGGACTAGACCCTCGCGTAGAAACATAAACATTAATGTATTTAGGTAGTTATCTGGAATTAAGTTAGGCTAAAAGTCATGGGCCTAATTACTTAACATAACTTACCGTAAGCGCTTGAATATTTTGGCAAATTTCTCCTATAGGTAGGGCTGGATTTATGCCTGCCAGAACCCAGGGTATGCGGCCCTCTGAAGCCCCAATGGCCTCACCAAAAGTGGTGATCTTGTTTTTGTAAATCATCAACGTTTGAGAGTCTCATTATTGCCTCAATTTCAAAATCGCCTTAATTATGGCTGTGCACGCCTGACACCATTTTCGTGCACTGTTTTCACCTGGGGGCCCTTTTACACCTGAAGCCCCGGACGCTCGCCACGACTATTCAAAAAGGTTTAGCACTCAATGATTTTCTTCATGAATAACATGCAAGGCCTATATGTTCCCAACCCAAATGAACCACTGGCACTTCTTGTAGGCCGGGGCCTATTGATTTAAAATCAGAGTCATAGATTTAAAACTTAAATATTTGTTGAAACTTGTAAAACTTGTATAGTTAGCCTCAAAACCATTGACCACTGACCAATATTCTGATTGGTCAGTAGGGTGATATGTTGGATGATATCCAATAACCTAAAAAACCAGTCCTACTCACAAACAAAACTATAAAAACTGGTAGGGCTATCTAACTAAACAAGGCCTAGGACTAGGTGACTGTACCAACCACACGCACTAAGTCAAAACCAACAACTTTTGACAAAAAAAAACCAAGCAGACTCTATTACTTCAACCAAAACATATCACCCTACTGGAAAAAATGACAAATGCTTCAATTGCAGAAGATGAACTATCTAAATGTGGAACCTGCTCAAATTTGACAACTATCAATGACCGTGCAGTACAATGTGACGAATGCTCTGTGTGGTATCATATAAATTGTGGTAATATAGCAGTTAGGCTGTACAATAAAATAAAAAATGCACCAGACAACAAACCGGTAGAATGGAAATGTATAGGTTGTAAAAAAAGCTACCCAGGCGACATTAAGCGCAACACCGTCAAACCCAACAAACCTACTGGCAAACTTAAAACTATCGGTGAGCCATACAAAAATGATAAAGATAAACTTATATTAAATGATACTAGTGGGCCTAATAATCAATCAGAGAAACAACATAATAATTCACCAGCAATTCCCGTAGCACTCATTACACCCCCAACAGATGAGCCTAGCATTCAACACTCCTTCGAAACATCACCTAATTTACCAGATGAAAATATTAAATCGGTAGCAAATAATGAACTTAGTTATGACCAAATATATGACAGATTAGAGGAAGCCCTCTCAAAAAATGCTAAACTTTGCGCTATTATAAACGAACAAAAACATAGCCTAACCCAAATAAGTGAGAAATTAAGGAACTCTCATAACAACGAGCTTAAGCTTAGACAGGAATTAATTCAGGCAGAACAGACTATACTGAAATTACAGACAAACATAGCAGATTTTTCACAAACATATCTTAATTTATCAAAGCCAAACCAAAATGACGGCACCACTAATATGCATGTTCAAAATACGTACCGGAATAGGCCTAGCTATTCACAAGCCCCTATAACAAATAAGAATAAATTGCCGGGAAAAACCATCGATAGACTGGTAATAGGAGATTCTATTGTTCGAGGCTTGGCAGAATTTGTTCCAGATAGCAAAACTAGAATTCTATACACAGGCGGAGCCCGTATTCAAGACCTTAGCAGATATCTCAGGGAACAATACGACATAGGCCTACCCAAGATAGTGGCCATACATATTGGCACAAATAACATCTTAGATGCCCAAACCCCAAACCATATTATGCGCCCACTATGGTTAACACTCGAAGCAGCAATCAAACAATTCCCAAACACAAAATGGCTGATAAGCGGAATACTATATAGGCGAGATGTGGAAAGAAAATACATTGACGATACTAATGCTGCATTTAAATACATGTGTGAAGAATTAAATGTGCATTTCACTGACCCGAACATGAAATTAGGCGAACGCATTCTTAGCAGAGACGGACTACACCTAAACAGATCAGGAAAACTTGCACTGGCAAAGCACATACTTGAGGCAATGGACCTGATAACGGACCAAAATGTGAACAACTTGATTGACAGTAGTGCTACAGAAGCCCAACTTCTAGACAGCACACAGAGCAATGAAATCTCACTAAGCGAAGATGGCAACACTGACAGGGAAAGCGTTCCTGGAAATGGGACACATTTAGCACCCGACTCAGTCGCACACAACGACCTAGACTCCAATGAAGTCGCAAACCTGGCACGCGACATTGTAATCACCCAAAACAGTAACACTTCCTCAAATGAACACAGCCTAATGACGGACAAGGAGCCTGAAGAGAACATTGCGCTGGACGACAGCACGATTCTCGAGAACGACATCAACACTGAAAATTACAATACCCCTGGAGACAGAACAATTATCAACATAAATAATGGGCAATCCACTGACAATATTAGTCAAAAAAACATCACAGTAACAAAAATGATCAAACCAAAGTAGGCCCTGACCATACTAAATTAAATCAACCACACCAGATTAATCTAAACAAAAACAATCTAAAAATACTTAACCTTAACATACAAAGGGGAATCCAAAAGAAATTGGACGGACTTAACCTAGAAATAAATAAAATACGACCACATCTAGTAGTCCTAACCGAACATGGAGTAAAAGCGAACGAACTAGAGATAACTCATATCCCAAACTACCAACTCATAACGCATTTCTCTAGAACACAACATAGATGGGGAGGCATTGCACTCTATGCCTCAAACAGTATAATAGAACAAATTACGGAAATACTAGATGTATCACAATTTACCTCTGAAATCCTATTTGAAATAGCTGCACTTAACCTTAAGGCCGGAAATACCATACACACAATAATTGGCATTTATCGTTCCCCTGAAGGACATATAACAGAATTTCTAGAAAAACTGGATATTCTCCTCACAACAATGTCGCATAAGAATCGCAAGTTCATCATTGTAGGTGATATAAACATCGATACCCTAAAAGACAATGCAGACTTAAGAAAACTAAATATCATACTAAATCAACATAACCTAACAGCGGATAAACTACCACCAACAAGGGTAACCCCGAACTCAGAAACCAGTATAGATATATGCATTTCAAACCTAATAAATAACAAATCCAACACTATAGTAACATCATTGTCAGATCATAGAGGAGTTGTCACATCATTTCCAACAGCAAAACTTTTAAAAGTAAACCCGGCATACATAACCAGAAATTTCTCTCAAAAAAATCTAGATAAGCTTAAAATATGTCTTCAACAGGAGGAATGGCAATCTGTATACACCGCACAAACAGTGGATGAAAAATACCATGAATTTATTACAAAAATAAGACTAAATATGGATTTAATTTGTCCTCGATTTTTAAAGAAAACAAAATCTGAAAATATGCGATTAAGCGTTACGCTAACTCCAGAATTAAATAACCTCAAAAACAATATGGAACAGGCACTAAACAGATACCTAACAACTGGCAGCGATGCACACAAGCATGACTACAATGAACAGAAAAAATTATATGACCAATTAATTAAAACCGTCAAAAAGCAGAAAATAAATGACTACATAGAAAATTCCAACAACAAAACCAAAGCAACATGGAAAGTGATAAACATGGAAAGAAATAAACAAAAACCACAAGAACAAGCATTCTCACTCAAAACAGACTCTGGTATAGAAACCGACCCCTTCAATATAGCAGTAAAATTTAACCGATACTTCTTGAGCCTAGGACTCACCACAACAAACAATAATAACGATCGGAAAAATGTGATGACACCTATACATAAAATGTCTAAATTTAATGAAATAACTAAAAAACAGTTAATAAATGTTATCAAAGCTACCAACCATAGTAATGCCGCTGGGCTAGACGAAATACCAGGGAACCTAATAAGACACTGCAAGGATGAGGTGATTGAGCCTATTAGGCACATAATAAATACAGCAATTAGAGACAATGTCATTCCGAAAAATATGAAAATATCACTGGTATACCCTAAATATAAGAAAAATGACAAACAGAACATTGAAAACTATCGACCATTGGCAATTCTACCGGCAATTTCAAAATACCTAGAAAGAACCATTTATAACCAAATAGTAGACTTCCTGAACAGACATAACATAATTTCACCAAACCAGCACGGTTTCAGAGCCGGCAAATCTATAAATACTGCAATATCAGACCTACTACAGCTAATAACAGAAAACTGGGAAATTGGTAGCAAAGTTTCAGCAATATTCCTCGATCTACGAAAAGCCTTCGACTGTCTCGACTGGAAAATATTACTTACAAAATTTCAACAGATTGGAATCACAGATAACGCCTTGAATCTACTCAAAAATTATTTTACCGACAGAAAACAAACAGTTGAGATTGAACATATACAAAATAACATCAAACAAAAAATCCGTGCTCCATTAATGTCAATGCAAAATGCTGTGCCGCAAGGCTCGATACTTGGGCCGCTATGCTTCCTTGTCTACATCAATAGCCTACCAACAGTGCTTCCACCTACAACATCCTGCATTATGTTCGCTGATGATACCACCTTGCTCATTCCTGGACAAACATCAAAAGAAGTAAAAGAAAATATAACCAGCGCAGTACGAGCAGCGTCTAAAAACCTATCTGACCTGAGACTGGAAATAAATAAATCAAAAACTGTACAAATTGATTTCAAAACTACAAACAGAACTACAATAGCTGAAAACAACCAACATCAACCCATAGAATATCAGTTTGAAATAGAATCTCACACTAAATTTCTCGGTATAACCATTGACCAAAACCTTACATGGAATTTCCACACCGAGCGGCTACAAACTAAACTTGCCTCTGCACTTTATGGTCTTAAACGAATTCAGTCAGTGGCCGGCAGCAAAGCAGCACTAACATCTTATCACGCCCTTTTTTCAGCTCACTTAAGATTTGGCATCATAGCATGGGGAGCAGCACCATATACTTATATCGAACCCCTACTTATATTACAGAAAAAAGCAATTAGAGTTATAAATAGGCTGCCCCCACAAGAACACTGCAAACCATATTTTATCAGCAACCAAATTATGACCATCATCTCACTATACATATTTGAAATTGTTCAACATACTATAAAAAAAACCATCTAAAGAGATCCGAAATCCACCCATATCAAACTAGAAATAAACAAAATTTAGACCTGCCGTATAATAGACTTAAAAAAACCCAAAATCATCCTAACTACATCGGGGCGAAAATTTTCAATCACCTGCCGGAAAACATCAAGATGGAGGATGCCAACAAATTCATCAAACAACTCCGTACCTACCTACTAAAACGACCATACTACTCACTCCAAGAATTCTTTGATGACCATACTAGACAGAGGCATTGATCCAAACCAACAACCTACACTCTCAAACTAGCCTAACCTAACACCACCAAAAACCAAACCTAACCTAACCAACCTTGACAATCCCCCGTTCTCGAGGAATGCGGCGGAGAAGAATAATAAGTGAAGTAAGTGAAGTAAGTGATTAATATTGGTACAGCAAACAAATTACGACAGCCTAGGTTTGATGAAATGAGTGAGAAACTATGCACTGTAGGCCTAAGTTAGTTGAAAGGGAAGCTATGCATGCACTAAAGGCCTAAGTTAGTCGAATAAGTTAAGACATATTTGACATGGAATGAGCTATAATCGTTGAAAATAACGTCTTTGTTATTTATTAAATAATAGTATTATTTTACTTTTTCGTCGTTTGTCTGTTTTTAGATTAAGGAGTCTTTACATACCTTTTTCAACTAGTTAGCAGTGGCAGTGGCAGTAATCTGAGTGCGTAATCTTGAAGATTAAGGCTTTGCAAGCTGTTAAAAAGTATGGTAGGTTTTGTTTGAATTATTTTAAAAATAAGCGCAATCAGAATAATCATAAAATCCATAAGACGAAATTTGAGCAATCATAACATGTTAAATAAATACGATTTCAAATTGCCAAACCTGAGTTTTAAGGTTAGTTTTATTTTGACTAATAAAATAATAATTGTTTTCTTCTTCTTTTTGTTGTTGCACAGCTGATCAAAGACTGTTAAATTAAAAATCTACATCAAAGGCTGCAGAAGCTTTGTGGGTGTAATCAAGGAGATAGTAAAACTGGAGGTAACGCGCAATAGTATTTTAGCGGCCCTCTGGTTTTTATGCTAGGCAATATAAGGGGGGAATGGGTGAATAATTTCGTACTTTTCATTACTAACACAAAATAAAACAACTCAGTTATGGAAGTCAAACCATTTGTTTAATCGGATATAGGAATAGATTTTCAAAGATCCCAAGGGTACGTTTCAAAACGTCCAAGTGCAAAACGTCCTGGTACGTTTTGAAACTGTCGTAAATTTAAGATCTTGGATGTAGCACTTTAAGATCATATGCAAACAACTATTGAAATTAATCAATCTATTAATAGGCTGTTTATGACATATTTTAAAGAACTATTTCGAATCTTTGATAGTTATTCTTTTAGAGTTTAATTTATTTTAAACTCGTTGAAATAATAACAGTATTTAATTACTAAATGATTAATTAATTCTTTACTATTTTCGGTGACATAATGAAAGGACAGCTTTTTTCATAGAAATTTGTATTTTTAGCGCAATAAATCGGTTCAAAATACGGGATATCTTACTTAAACTGTACGATAACGTTATTTCTCATGAACTTTGGTGGTTGTATGAAACAAATGCATTCATCACTTTGTTCACACTCTACTCACATTTAGCTCAACTTCTTACACAACTACTTTATTGATGGGTCATATCCTTCTTTAATAGCATTGTATTTCCTATTGAACAACCACCAAAGAACAATCTTTAGCCTGTCAATCAGTTTCTGTTTCTGACTGTATAATGAGGGCAGCTGCCTGCTTCTGTGTGTGTTTACCAGTGTGTATGTTAACCAGTGTGAAGCCCATTGTGAAAACGATATCATACACAATCATATATTAACAATCAGAATGAATAACATATTTCACCACCCCCTGAACATCACAGCGGTTTACATTCACAGGTAAATAAACAACTAATCGGGATAGTAAGGAATTAAGAAAATATGGAAGATCTAATCATGTTCAAAAGTTAAGTTACATCACACAAGATAGTGGGAGGCGTAAGAAACAACCGTATCCAAGAAATCAGAAACTCACGATGATCAACACCTCTTCCTTCACCCCCAGAAAGAGACTTATGGGTCGGACATTCCTACAGAATTTTCTGACAGTTATTTTGGAGAAAGGGCTGAAAGAATGTCGTCACCAAAACTTGAACAGGTTGAGTTATTGTTTAAAAACCTGAAAGCCAGGAAAGAACGATTACTTCATTTCTGTTGTGTGAATCATAATAGATGTAAAATTACATGAGTTGCAAGAGTTTAAATACCACATTGCAGCAGACCATCAATCAGCGAATTTCAAAGGCTAAAAAAGATATTGCATCTCATCAGAAGCGACTTATGACTTTTTTGTATTCTTCATACGATAAAATGCAACAAACTACATAATTCAATGAAGTTTTACAAATTGAACGAATCTATACTGTCTTTCGAGCATACTCTATACGAGTCTTTCGTTCTCCTAGAGAGAAAAAAATCTGTTTTTAGCCGCCTTTTTTTGTAAACTCCCAAACTTCTATCCTCAAAAGAAATATAGGTACTTACTATATTTATATAGGTATACTAATTTTCTTTTTATAGAGCTAAGAGTTGAAATATAACTGTTTGTTTTTCAACTAACTGACTAAATTGGTGAAAACCAAATTTTTTATTTTTCTATATGACAAGTCTGAAAATCCACTTTTTTTGGGTAAAGCCCTTTACCCTCCCCCCCCCCCTTTGAATGGGTAGATTGGGCTGGTTTTTTCTTTCGCTTGTCCAAATGATAACTACCTTTCAAATCTGCACTTTTAAAGATTTATGAGCATTACTGTACTTAATGACACAAAAAATAACGAATGGTATATTTGCCATCTGGGATCATCAAAACAAAAAGTTATGATGATCCCTGGCCCAGTTTGATTCATAATAATGTTTTTTTTTTCAAAAGAGAGAAATCGCTGAAAAAAATTACAGGATACATGTGATATACGTAAAGACTTTAAATATATAAATAGAAACTAAACTCTGCAAGTTCCCCAAAAAATTAACGTTTTTTATTAGGTACATGTATTTTAATAATCTCAATTAAACTAATTGTTTACATATACACATTATAGACTATATAAAGGCGTACATTTCAAAACAAAATTAGTTTTTCTAATTCTTCTATTAAAAACACTTATTTCTCTTCTTAGCATATGATGTTTGTTTACAATTCTTTATGTCAGGCTAGACTGATTTTTATTAATTTGAAATGAATTTAAATTTAGAGGTTTTATGACTTATATTTAGTTTTACCAAATTAAAATGATATGAAATTATACTTCTTGAAGAAATATGGTTGAATTATTATGAGCGTGCATAGTTCGATCTGCTCCTATCTTATGTTCAGTACATCAGTCTATGCTGGTCTATCTGAATCCTGGTTTCAGATTTTCTGTACATTCAGCCTCCAAGTACAGTGAAGTGAGTACACAATTTAAACCCCTTAGTTTCCTTTAGATTATAGAATTTTCAATGTTCAGAGTGCTTTCTTAATAATTTCGAAAGTCAAAAACATGTTTGTATAATGGAAAGAAGTCGTCGTTGACAGAATAAGAATACAGAAAGTGAAGAAATTAATATATCATATACATATGTTATAATTTACAGTCTGATTAACCCATAGATATATCAAGTTCAATAATTAAATTATATTTTGAAATTAGAAACAATATTTTTGTGGATTTTTTATGTAGGGCTATTTTTAGGCGGCTAAATTTTGTTCACATGCAGTCAACTCTAAGTAACTGAAAATTCCACGGGGCTATGATTTTCTTTGAGTTTCGTATAGTTTTACTTAGGGTTAAAGAGTCGATTCGATCTTAATTAAATCTGACTCACAGAGGTAATTTATGCTTCATTCGAGATATAGAGGTGAAAAAATGAGAATTCGAGTAATAGAGGTAAATAATAGTAACCATATAACTCATTGGCACGTTGCTACATGTAAACTGTAGTTTCGACCTAAAGAGTTCCGTGGAAAACCTTTAAGATATAGAGGTAAACTTCAACTTGTGGAGGTTAAGTGCAAATTTAATTCAACCGATGTAGACCTACTGTACTGATCTTCGAGATAAAGAAGTCGTTTTGTCTCTCTCTGATTTACAGTGGTAAAATATAACTAAAACTATTTTGAGTACCATAGTGTGGTTATTTTTTTAATTAGACAGATTTTCCAAGGGGGCAAAAAATAAATTTGGATATCGAAGATTTTGAGTTATTGAGGTTTGAGTTAGCAAAGGTCAACTGTATATTAAAAGTTTCCCAATGCCTGATAATTCATTCATTTTAAAGTATAACATTATTCAAATAATTTCTGTTAGATTTGTTAAAACTGCATTGAATTTCTGTTGCCTGTTGTTTAGGGTGGAAGGGGGGATGCGTCTACACTCTTTAAGGTTTTCGCTTACGGGACGCTGAAAAGAGGGGAGCCGAACCACCATTGGTTGACAAATCCCGAGAACGGCTCAGCCTGCTTCCTGGGGGTAGGGAAGACAGCGGAGAAGTACCCCTTGGTGATCGCGTCAAAATACAACATCCCGTACCTACTGGACGTGCCAGGGACTGGCAATGTAAGTGCATCCATAAATTTATTTTAATTGGGTAAGTTAATATATACCTAATATCAATTCTACTGGAGTTAAAATTTTAACATATTTGGAACCCATTTACTTCAATACCTAAGTCCAATAATAAATAAATAACTCTTCCAGTAACATGGTCTAAAGTTTTTAAATATTTATGTAAAGGCTAACAATTTATTTTTTATAAATCCATATGAAAACTTGTTTAAGCAGAGTAGGTATTTGATTTACTTTTTTGCTATAACACCAAAGTGACATCTAATCTGTAAGTGCATGATATGCACTAGAATGGATAAAAAAATCACAGAAATTATGGATTCTGAGAGGGCAATAATCTATCTTTGGGCCCAACACACCAGAGTGGCTTGGCACAGTTCCATGGCATGGCACCTAAGTTATGGCCCATGGCACACCACGGTGGCATGGTGTGGTACCTTGTGGCAACGGTATAATTAAGATGGGAGATGCAGCAAGTGGCAGGAAGCGGTGCATCTCCTCCTAAAAGTTTTTGGTAAAATCAGCTGATTTTACATATAACCACAAAGCCGTAGCCAGGAAAGGTTTTTTTGCTCTGAGGTTACAGGAAGGTAAAAAACTTTCTAACCTTTTATTTTAACACAATTTTTTTAAAATTCCAGGGGGAGTTTTGACCCATTAATTCCCCCCCCCCCCCATTGGCTGTGACCCATTGGATATGTGACGGGCCTTACTTTCTTATTAATTACTCATTTTTTTGTTATCAAAACTTCTCCTAAAGTCCTGAACTGGTTGATTAATCAACAATTTTGGTGTAGTTGGAAAGAGCTCAAGGTGAAATTGTGCAAGGAAGGAAAATTGTCTAAACGGTTTCTCATCAGCAATGTGGTATTTTATTTTTGAGGAATTTCCTGTGCACATATGGCTTCCCCATGTTGAATCCCCATGAGAAAAGATAATTTTCAATTTTTGACATAATTAACATGAGTATTTTCAAAATACAAATAAAACCTGCACATGTAGGACCGATAAACTTCATTTTGGTACAACCTGCATGTAAATCGGTCCAGTAGAACGGCGAGGGTCGCTGTCATTAGTTTTACAAACATTTTTTAAATATATAAGATTGAATTGAATCAAAGGCCAAAGGTCAGACTTAAGGGAAGAGTTCTAGACACCCCATAAATTAAGTATTTCACCATAAGATTTAACATTGTAAAATAAATTTTGGAAGAGCTGATTATAGTACTTTTATACTATATACATACTTTGTTTTATGAGCTTACCGCCTAAAAAAATAAATGAAAAGCTACTGGACACACGTGAGTACCATAGTTGTCACAGGTATACATATTACAACAACATACATATAACATGTAGAATATACAAAGAACATGGGTATATACTACAGAACCCACGTGCTGTAGAAGTGTAAGTCAATTAATTGTCTTTTTAAAAGAATATTTAAACATAATATTCATGATTAGTATTAATGCTTACCTTACGATCCTATTATTTTAGTCTTGGAGACCTATGTTTCTGCTCCAAAGAGCTATCTTCAGTCCTTTGCTAAGTTACCTATTTTCTATTTTACATGGTCATCTCTCGATTGAGATGTTGTCATTACTCTCAGGTTGATAAAAATTACACTTATTTTACACAAACACAATAAATACTGACACTGACACAAGATAAAAAGACTTTACATAATAGGATCGTAAGGTAAGCCTTAATACTAATCATGATAAATAACGATCCAGAGACTATTAACCTATACATAATATTCACTTTTTTCAGCACATCGAGGGAGAAATTTACGAAATTGATCAGAAGATGCTGTCAAACTTGGATATTCTAGAGGGCTACCCATCATACTACACGAGGAGGGAGGAGAAAATCAAATTATTAGATGGCAAAGAAGACAAATGCTGGACTTACTTCCTCAACGGCCACAAGCCGAGCCTTCTGGAGCTGCCGATGATGAAGTCGTACTCGAACTACGGGGACCACGGCCTGAAGTACACGGAGAGGTATAGGAGAGACCCCCTTTATGACTTCAAGGTCGAAGTGGTTCAAAATTGTCCTAAGCAGAAGTGAAATTTAATTCAGTAAACCAGTAAAAAAGTGCCTTACCGAGTGACATACATAAAAAATAGTTAGATTGAAGTATAACAAAGTGATTAGGTAGATTTTCAAATTGGTCTTCTTTTTTCTGTTTCAGTCAGAATGAGTCTACTATAGATGACGTCATCTGACCTCTTTCAGTTGCATTAGTGGCAATCAAAAGGGAACAATGTTGACCATGTTATGGGAATTATTTGTAAGTTATATTATGCGTTGTGTGATCTAGCAGAGGAGAGCTTTATTAGAAATTGCACCTGAAATTATTTTTTGTACACCCGAAGTGAACTGTAATCATTCCATATTCATAGCAGTTGATAAATTTTATATAAAAAAAATTTTATTGAATGTTTTACTTGTAATCTATAGTTTTAGTATGATTTTAAACATAAATATATAAAATATTAATGTTATTCAAATATATGGTGAATCCTGAGATAACTGAATTGGACTTTATTTTACAATCCAATTATCGTATGGCCACTCATGCTAATTTAGGCCTAATGATGAGGAATATTTAACATTAATACCATAAATTGATTGGCATTAGGGGTTAAATTATTCTGAAATATACCTACCTAACTGATTTCAGCAAAGAATAGTTGAACAATAGCATTTGCCACCAAAATTTATCATTGGAACAAACATCAATAAAACATAATTATTTAATATAAGACTTTTAAATCCTCAATAATAGCGTAAATAACAAGCTCGAGAAAACTAATTATAGAGACATAATTGGGTCTCCATAAGAAAAGAGAGTAATTGCACAAGAAGGGATCAATAGCCTATCCTATCCTATACTCTTATATGAGCAATGTTATCTTGTATGCTTGTATGTATGCTTGCTTGCACATTTATCTCAAAAACGGCTCGAGGATTTCCTTCAAAGTCTGGAAATAAGTAATTTATGACTCAAATCGTCGTTTATGCAGATTACTTAGCCAGAGAAAATCTAATAACGTAATAAATCGAATTTTAAAGTTGTAAAATTTTAACATTGGCCTTATGGGTTGCCGGTGATAACAACGAAAATAAACAAGGAAAGTGTAAACAAATGAAGTAATCATAACAGCTGTTTGGAATCTACAGTCATCAAGGGAAAATACAGCAGATGGGATGAAGAGTCCATGGAGCAATAAAAAAGGTTTCTATTTACCAATCTTATGACATTGAAATATTTTATAGAAACTGGATGAACTGGTAAACATGAATTAACACCGAGCAAGGCTCGGTCCACCAGGTACTCAGAACATTACTTTGGGTAGGAGAGTAGGAGATGAGGTTTATGGCTCATCTAAACATCACGAAGCGGCGTGAAGCTACCGTCGCCGCCACCCCAGACAGTGAGATCTGTGATCAGCTAATCCAAAGTTCTTTGCTGATTACAAGCCGTAAGCGTACACTCGACTGTTATTTAAACAAGCGGGTATTTTCTTGTTGTGTAGTTGGCAGCATTGGAATTAGTAATTGCAGAACAGTTGGCGGCACTGCGACTGCTAACGAGATCGTAGAGCGTTTGTCCACCTGATATCGAACTGGCAATCCTTTTGACACGTGAATACCGTTGCTAAATTACAAAGCTGAAGAGGAAACGAGCCTGGGTCTATCTTTGATAATGTGAACAAAATATTCTATTTGCATGTTTGGCCCTGTTTGTATCAGCGACCATGTAATATATAGACTGCTCATCTCCTTGTAAAAGAGTAAAGCTTTACCATGACGCAAGGAATACAGAATAAATTCTGTAGTCCTAAAACAAAATGTATTTATTGGATATGACACTGTTGGCAGCCTTAATGTCAAATCCTGAAAAAAATAGATAGCCAAATCGGTTACCAGCAGCCAACCTAAATCTAGTGAGACAGTCTAATCTAAGTCCTAAATAAATATAAAAAGTCATCAACATCTTAAAATTTTGTTTTGGATTGAAAAGAACAATGTTTATGAATTAGCTTATTTTAAACTACACATTGACCGATTTATATCAAAATCAAGTGAAAAGTTGAAAAAATGTGGTAAATTTTAGCTTTTGGTGATTTGACGCTTCCAAAGCGCGGTTAAGTATTAATGAGTCATGGTAAAATTTTTAAAGTATTTTCATTAGTGGTTTAAAAAATATTCTTTATTAAGGCTTCAATTTTTCACATCACAACATTCTAAAGTAGTTGGTTTGCGCCAGAATTTCACCCGACCGCCAGAGAACTATGTGCCAGATGATCATGTGCTAGGTGGTTTTCAATACGAATTTGAAAACGTGGCGTGTCTCACGATTGGATATCTTCTTATCTTAGAGGAAGAACACAATCTGTCCGATTGCCTTTTGTCGATGCTCAAGGAAACCGCAAACAAGTTACCTCTGCTTCTTCCGAAGTGTCTGCAGGAGTTCCTCAGGGCTCCATCCTTGGCCCCATCCTCTTTCTTTTATTCATCAACGATTTACCCGATTTTGTATCAGACCCAAGTTTAAATGTAAATGTCTGTTTATTCGCTGATGATACCTCCCTCACCATTTCCGCAAAAAACAGGCAAGTTTGGAGACATTAGCATTTGAAAGTTCCAACAAAGTTTTGCAATGGTTTCAGAACAACAACCTCATTTTAAACACTGCAAAATCGAACATTGTTCAATTTCAGATAAACAATTCTGATCATGTTTCTCCACTGACTGTATGGCTAGGTGACGAGGCGCTTTCTTCCTGTGACAACACAAAATTACTGGGCCTGATTTTAAACAGCCAACTCAAATTCATGATCACATAGATCACGTCTGTAAAAAGCTAAGTTGTGGAATTTTTGCCATTAGAAGCCTTTCTAAAATTGCTGACACCCAAGTGACTCTGGCCGCCTATTATGGACTCATCTATCCATACCTTTCATATGTAGTTGCTATCTGGGGATGCGAGAGTGTCCGTACCAAGTCATATTCAGACTACAGAAGAAGGCTTTGAGATCCGTCTTTAAAATTACCGCACCGATCATCTTGTAAGCATATTTTCAAAGAAAACAGAATTTTAACTTTTCCATCAATTTACACAGTGGTGTAGTGGCAAATTTTCCAGTGTGGGAACGCTTAATATATTAATTTGTCAAATTCCCTGCAAATTAAGATACCTTTTCCCTGAATGCGTATAGGATGCGTATTAGGCTATGTATTTTAAGCTCACTGAATTTACTGATGCTTCAAGAAACTATTTAAATAATTTGGATGATTTTTGTTAAAGCAAAATATAAATACCCCCGTTGCAGCAGACCTGCATACTCAGCGAATTTCAAATGCAAAAGAACATATTTCAATCCAACATAGTGAGATTTGACATGTTTTTGTAATCTCCATAAGAATAACATGGGGAATGAGTATGCAGGTTTGCTGCCACAAAAATGGAAATATCGGGGATTTTAGACTATTAAACGTTAGATTTTATGTAGATGAAGCCACAAACCAAGTTTTATTAAGATATGTTGAGAAATAAGCGAGGTATAGAATTTTACTTATTCCCCATAAGGTTAACATTGGGACAACGTACTGTGTTTACCACTTTCAATATCTCGGTAACCAATAGACATAGAGCAATGATTCAAGATACTAAATTGTTTGTTTTTTCGAGCTGAATTCAATGGTGCAAACCAAAATCCAATTAGTTTTATTTTTCTATGTGAAAAACCAAAAAAACCCATTTTTGGGGGGGTTTATCCCCCTTTACCCCCCCTTCCAGTGGTCCGATTGGGCTGGTTTTCGAACTCATCCGAATAATTACTACTTCACACACCTGTGCCAAATTTCATTCTGATCAGACCATTTTTGCGAGCGCTATCGTGCTTACAGACACACACACATATATATATATATATATATATATATCTAGAAATTTGAACGAATGGTGTTTTTTGCCTCTGAGGGCCCCAAAACGAAAAGTTATCATGGTCTTGGGCTTAGGTCTTACCATGAGACCTACCGTAATAGCTTCATCCCTATAGAGGAAATTCGCTAAAACAGTAGTCTACATTTTTATATTTAACTAACTTTAATAAATTTATTATTTCACAAAAAAGTTATTTTAGAAAAGGTTATTAATTAAGTTAATAACTACTTTTATTTTCGTTAACCCCCAAAATAGCAACATAAATAAACTAATTTTTAAATGACATATTCTGTACAAGTAAAAAAGCAGAGAACTAAAATAAATTGAATCCATAAAACCGAGAAAAAACAGAGTAATTAATTACAATGACTTTTATGTACGTTGTCGTTAACCTCCAAAAAAAACCATACATAACCTCATTTTTAAATAACATAATGTAGACAAGTAAAAGCAAAGAAGTGAAATAAATTAAATCCATAAAACATAAAACAGAGAAAAAACAGAGTGATTAATTACAATGAATGGTAAATGGTTTTTACCGTTAATAAATAAATAAAAATAAATAAATAAATAAATGAAAGTTCATTGCCAGATTTATAAATCAGGCTTGCAATCAGTCGGCAAATGCATCCTCTTCTGTAGTATGGGCTTTTGGCACCGTTACCGCCACCGTCTACCGTATTCGGTGCACAATACAAAGTTCAAGCGAGAGTGGGGTTGTCTTTCGAAACAGATAGAGTAAAATCGTGTTTACAAATATGTTTGTTAAGTATTGCACTTTATTATTGACATTGAAATATATATTTTATATTTTTTATCGTCTTTAATTAATGTTTAGAAATATAGGATTTTTAACTAGTTTTCCGGATTTTCCCTAAACGGGGCACTGGGATTTTCCCGCGGGTTTCTGAAAACCAGTGTGGGAACGCCGTTCCCACGCGTTCCCGCACCACTACACCACTGAATTTACATCTACAGTTGCTTGACTTTTTTCCACCAAAACAAAAATCTTTTAACACCACCTTTTCACCAAACACAGTACAATCTTAGAAATAGTAACTTTATCAGGATTCCTGAACACAAAACGGTGTTCTTTGAGAAACACGTGCATTTTAACGGCATCAAGCTTTTTGATGCACTCCCAGAGAATATCAGGGATGAGCAAGACGCGGGACGATTTGGCCGAAAGGTAAAACGTTTGTTGAGTGAGCAGGCTATTTACAGTGTTAGGGATTTTTATGAGCTGTAGCTAAGAAGTCTTATATTTTATAAGAAGAGATTATTGTTATTTTAGTTAGAAAAAATGACACTATTGTACAGTTGACTGTGATTCAAAAAAGGATTTTTGATTTGATTTGATTTGATTTGAATTTCATAATTTTTATTTCATCAAAAACCACCCTTCAAACCCGGGCGTTTCCATCCTTTGGAGGGTCGGAAAATGCATCGAAATAGATGAAAATCTCTCCAAAAGACACACGAAAAAGCTGGTACTGAAGCAATGAATACATAACCGGAAGTTAAGTAGGCTGGTGCCATGGGCGGATTTCTGGGGGTGCCAGGGGGTGCCTGGCACCCCCTGATATTTGGTGTATTTGTTGGCAGTGAAGGGAGAAAATGTTTTCAACATAACTTTGATGGACGTATTTACATAAATTACAAATGGTTGCTGTTAAATAAAATAAGTAGCCTACCTACTTGGAAAAGACCTGAAAACGGAGCACTTAATAGGAGTTTTATGTTTGAATTTGAGCATACAGTACTTCAAACGTTAAGTGAGCTGGCACCAACCTTGAGCTGGCACCCCCAAATATTATGACCTAAATCCGCCCATGGCTGGTGCAGATGAGACGATTCATGTCAATGTAACTTGTTAAATAAATGTTTTTTCTCAGTCTGGCCATACGTTGACTTTCAGCACATACAGAGAAACAGAAGACGATCTCCGATCTCAATTGTTTGACTGACCACGAGCACCAACAGAGTATGCCATTCCAAACAATTTTTTATGATTTTATCATTTATTTTAACTTATTTGTGAATTTCAATCCCTCATAAGTGTTGTAAGGCGATTTTTATCTTACATCCAGTGAATTTAAATTAAAAGAAATATTTCCGACGTTGAATTCAGTAGTTATACACTCTGATCAGGCACTTTGGGGGCCCCTGTTGTCCCAGTGATCGTAACTGCTATCCACCATTTTATCCTTATTGACTTTTAGAAATTTGTTTTTTAGTTCTGTAAAGAGACCTCTTTGACAAAAATTGAATTTAGTTCTGTCTTAAACTTTTATCAGCCATCACTGATTAGTAAAAAACAAGTTTCACGACGTTTCGGGATCTGGAATCTGATCCCGTCTTCAGGTGGAAGAAAACCTAGAACATAACAAGATTAGTAACACATAGCCAGGAAAACCTGGACAAAAAAACAGCTAAAACAGAGAACTGTAAAAGCAGTCACGAAAACACTAGCTGAAAAGAAAAACAATAACACAAAATAACACAGGAATCACAAGAATCAAGAATCACCAGACAGGAGAGAGCACGTCCACACCCAATCAGAGCTGAGCTGAGACTCATCCATATGAATATATCAGCTCATATTCATAATCAGCTCAGCTCTGATTGGGTGTGGACGTGCTCTCTCCTGTCTGGTGATTCTTGATTCTTGTGATTCCTGTGTTATTTTGTGTTATTGTTTTTCTTTTCAGCTAGTGTTTTCGTGACTGCTTTTACAGTTCTCTGTTTTAGCTGTTTTTTTGTCCAGGTTTTCCTGGCTATGTGTTACTAATCTTGTTATGTTCTAGGTTTTCTTCCACCTGAAGACGGGATCAGATTCCAGATCCCGAAACGTCGTGAAACTTGTTTTTTACTAATCAGTGATGGCAAATGTCCGCAAAAATCCTAATCAAAATATAAAATCACCATCACCAACAATGAATTTCAAACAAAGAACTTTTATCAGGATCGGAAAAGGGAGTAACTTTTTTATACCCTCGCCGCGTACACCCATCAATTTCATCAACCGGTGTCTATTGTCTATCAGTCTAGAATTCAGGGAACTTGATAACCAAAATTATTCCTGCATCAGGTCTGGAAATAATAAACTAATCCAACGGTAATCAATAGTTGATTAATAATAAATCTTTCATCCAAGATAAACAGACTGAATCCGACGTTACCTTCGGTTCATGGAGTATTACACCCAAGAATAACATTTCACCGGCGATATACGGTCATTACAGCATTAATAGCTTGTAAACTTCAGAATAATTTACGACCTGTTGTTGTCCATCTGTCGCCCTCTCGCCGCACGCCGTAGTACTACGAACCTGTCAGTCCTGACTGACGGCGGCGTGGCTCAAAGCGAGCTAACCTCCTAGCATGACAGATAATTGCGGCTGTCTTCGGGTGTGACTTATCGACGTGAGTGTCCGAGGGGAGAGACGTTAACTGACCACATGCGATGTTAGCGGCGAAGGTGTGAAGGTGTGTGTCGTGGAATTTGTAAATAAAAGTTCAATGCATGCTTTTCATCTAGACACTTTAGCTGGTGTAAATAATGTTGCCGCACTTAATATAGCCAGTAAATTCGGTATTCTTAAAGAGAACTGCACTCTTATCGACTGTGTCCAGCAGAAAAATGGTTTCGAATGCGGGTTAAATGTTTTGATGCACGCTAAGTTTATTCTTAGTTTTTATTGCATTCCAAATGTCAACATAGCTTTTTCTGAGTGGTTTCCTCTTTTGTCAAAGCCAAAATCCCAAAACGATGTTCATGTTAATGATGACGTATCAGTGGTTGCTGAACAGCCACGTGATGAATCGCCTGTAGAAGTGAAATGCAACGGCAAAGATGTTATTGGTAGATCTAAGGTTAATGTTATGAAGCTGGTTAGAGGTGCCGATGACGATTGGACAATCGTAAAGAAAAAAAATGTAGGAAAAACAAATGTAAGGAATAAAATAAGTCAGTTTAATCACAATGAACCTGACATTGAATGTAAAAATAGATTTTAAGTAATCAGAGAGTCGGAAGAGAGTGCAGATGAGGTTTGTTATGTACAAAATAAATCTGGAAAGTGGAAAAAATGTAACCAAAAAGTTAGAAATAGTGGTAAGATTAGGTCTGAATGTCAGGAGGGTGTGTGTGTAAATAAAGCTCAGGGCACAGCAGATCTTTCAGTAAAGCATAATTACAATAGTATTATTTGGGGACCACTAGAAGCGCCACGTATACTAGAAATTGATCCAAAATTTTGTTCTAAATGTAAGGGCCCTAAGTTGCTATCAAATGTCTGTGATGATTCGCCACCTAGTCAGAGCAATCCTCAGCCTCAGTTTGCTAATTGTTTGATAATCGGTGATTCTCTGCTCCGATACTCAGGAAAGCAATGTTCCGACTCTGGTGCGTTGCTAGATATGAACCCCGGTGCTAAGATTAGTGATATTAAAAATAAAATGTTGTCTTACGTAAACAAACAACCTGAAATGATCTATTTTAATGTAGGAACAAATGATGTACCGTTTAGATACAATGGTGGCGAAGGCTACAATGGTGGAGGAGGCAAACGAGCTATACTTGATTCAATGGCAGACTTACTGTACACAACCAAAACTCAATTTCCAAAATCTCTGGTATTCTTGAATAGTATCCCGGTGAGGAGAGACATAAAAAATACATCTCTTCGACAACTAAACGAACAAATAGAGTTAATGTGTTTTAATTTTGGAGTTCAATACATTGAAGTAAATGAGTGTTTGAGGTGGTATCACCTTGCAAGAGATGGAAGACATCTCAGCAGGAATGGTAATTATTTGTTAGGATATCTAATGCATGAAGTTCTTCTGAATGTTTTTCAGCTCAAACTTAACGTCCATACACTTGAACCTGCAGTTCCTTCGGGAAACGACACATCCGGTACTCCACATCCCTCAACGTAGCTGATGGAGGTGGTGGATTGATCTCCCATAGTGTCGTTTCTGAATTAAGCTCTTCCGTCCCTTATTATTCACATACCTCAGTAGGGAAAAAGGTTCTTCATCAGAATATACGTGGGTTATTTACAAATTATGAAGCTTTCCAGATGTTTCTAGAGGAGGAAAGCCCAGATGTAGTTTGTATCAGTGAGCATAACATTAAACATCCCGAGTGTCTTCAGGTTGATGGCTATGTAACTGCAAGTGCTTTTTGTAGGTCTCACATTCAGAGGGGCGGAGTGGCAATATTTGTAAAACCAGAGCTCTCTTTTTCACCTTTGGACGTTAGTGATTACTGTGTTGAAAGTCTTTGTGAGTTGGCAGCAATTTCTGTTGATTTAAATGGCAGGAGGTGTAATGTCATCTGTGTATATAGGCCTCCAAGGGATGACAAGGACAGTAAGGAAGTCTTTTTTGACAAACTGAGCGCTTGTCTGACTCACACAGGGACGGGTGGCCGTAGGTCTATCGTTCTCGGTGATTTCAACATCGACTTGGCCATTTCTTCCACAAGCTCAGAAATGCTGTTACATGATATGTATTCTTTTGGTCTTCGACAAACCATTCGCTCCTATACCAGAGAGTTCAAAAACTCAAGAACCTTAATTGATCACGTCTTTACGGATGTGCCTGAGGATGAATTTAGGAGCTCTGTGTTAGTATCTTATTTGACCGACCATCATGCTCAGGTTGCTGTTATAGGTAAGAGTCCATCTTCTACATCTCCTTCAAATGTCTCCTATTTCAAACGTGTATTCTCTGAAGGCAACATAAAACAGTTTAGTTCTTACATTTCCAATGAAAACTGGTCAGAGATCCATGATTCACCCGATGTGAATGATCGATTTAATTCTTTTCTGAGAACCCTGGACTTTTATTTCAATGTGTGCTTCCCCCTTGTTAAAAGAGAGTCTAGGATAGGTTCACATTCTTATCACAAAGTCAAACTCAATGAAGAAGCTTTAAAAGTTAGGAAAGAACTTAGAATCTCCTACATCGACTCTAAGGATATGCCTTCCACCCACCCACTGAGGAAAGAATACCTCTCGCTCAAAAAGCTGTATAGGAACATCATTCTCAAACTTAAATCTGATAGTGTAGCAAGGAAACTTGAACTGTCATCCAACAAAACTCTTTGGGGTATAGTTAATCAGAGTAGAGGCTCAGTCGATGTTAGGAAAGATGGCACACCAGCAATTAAGTCTCAGAGAGGTGATGTGGTTACGGATCCAGTTGTTGTCAGTAATATATTCAACAATCATTTCCTTAATGTAGGAGAATGTTTAAACAAATCTTCCTGCAGCACCCTCTCTGGAACCACATATTCATCACCTGTAAACTCCTTTTTCTTGTTTCCAACCAGTCCTCAAGAGGTTGTAGATGCAATCCGCTCCTTAAAGTGCAAGTTGTCAGCTGGGTGCGATGGTATATCTTCAGCTTTGTTGAAAAAAGTAGCTGTTGAACTGGCCCAGCCTCTTTGCGCTTTGATAAATGAATCATTTTTATCAGGTATATTCCCAAACTCCCTGAAAGTGGGTATAGTTAGACCTCTTCATAAAGGCAAAAGTACATTAGAGTGTTCGAATTATAGGCCGATCTCAATCATATCGACTTTTTCAAAGGTGTGTGAGAAAATTGTTTTGAATAGGCTCTTGACTTTTTTGAATAATAACAGTTTGTTATTCACTCAACAGTTTGGATTTATCAAAGGAAAAAGCACAACCAATGCTATGTTCTCCGTTGTTCAAAATATTGTCGATGCGGTTGACCAGGGTTATTATTCATCCGGCTTATTTTTCGACCTCAGCAAGGCATTCGATCTCGTGGATCACGAACTGTTGCTTATGAAAATGTGCAGCATGGGTATCAGAGGTAGGGCCCTTCAATGGTTTCGTTCGTTCCTCACAGATAGAACTCAGCGTGTGAAGGTTTTTTTCTATCAGCCATTCAAACACCCTATCTACTATTCTTTCCAGTGAAGGAGTCACAAGGTTCCATACTCGGACCTGTATTGTTTCTTTTATTTATAAATGACCTCCATACAAAAGTAGGTGATGCAAATATTTGCCTGTATGCTGACGACACTTCACTAACATTTTCTAGTCCGTCTAAAAGTCATCTAGAACTTAAAACCTTTATACAAGGAAATGCTCTTCTAGATTGGCTTCAACAAAACCAACTTATAGCGAATGTCTCAAAAACAGCTCTTTTGGAATTTTCTTTAAGGGACCGCCTTGACAGTTTATTCACTGTTCATCTTGCTGATGAAGCCATTTCTTCAACTTCTGTTGTAAAGTTCCTTGGTTTATTCATCGACTCCAACCTCTCTTTTCACACACATATTGATCATGTGTGTAAGAAACTAAGCCAGGGCATTTTTGTGCTTAGGAAGTTGTCATGTTTTGCCTCCACTGAACTACTCATTGCAGCCTACTATGGGATTATTTACCCATACTTGTCTTATGGAGTACCCGTCTGGGGTTGTGAAAGTAGTAAAACTCAGCTCATTTTCAGACTTCAAAAAAAAGCAATTCGAACAATTTTCCACTTGTCAAAGCGAACATCATGTTCAGACTACTTTGTGAACAACAAAATTCTGACTTTTCCTTCCATTTATATTCTGGAAACTTTGTCCTTTGTTCATAAGAATTTCCCACTGTTTCGAAATACTTTTCCTTCTCACGGGTATGAAACAAGAAGTAAACTTGGATATGTACTAGGTATACCTCCTCACTCTACTACATTTTTTCAAAAGCATTTAAAATATTCAGGTATAAAATTATTTAATAGTCTGCCACTGGATTTGAAAGAAGAGCGTGACTATGAGATATTTAGGAAAAAGTTAAAGACCAGTCTTATTGTTAAAGCGTGTTACAAACTTAGTGAATTTAATTTTTGATAGACATTAGACTACTTATTTCTTTGCTAATTGTTGCATATTTGTAGCCTATATTGAATATTTTAAGGACAATATTTTTTCTATACGCTTTGTATGACTTAGCATATACATTTTATGTCAACATGCTCAATAAAGAACTTGAACTTGAACTTGAACTTGAACTGGCCGGAGCAACGACGACCTTCTAATCGTAGAAAATGCCGCACCGGTTGCGCATGTGCAGTAGCGTCATTGTCATGTACCTGTTACATCCAAAGGAGCAGTTAAATTGGTCCGAAGTTCCAGTTACTTGCTAGTAATAGGTCACAGTTGACTGAGGCCGCGATTCTGATTATTTCGATTAGAGTGCTGCAATTTCTTTCTTTCCTTTCCTAATTTCTTGCCTACCCATCTTGCGACACTTAAGTTAGAACGATTTGCTATACAATTTTGTTTTTGTTAAATTGTTAAGTTTATATCGTTGTTGTTGTTTTGTTATGGTTTTCTATCGAAATAATGCCGTGTTTTGATTAGCTACAGCAATTCAACACATTATTATTATTCTTACTAGTGTGTGAATAGTGTGACCTGTGTTTGATTAGTTTTACAGTAATCTTAGTTTACCTTTAGATTAAACTAAACTAACACTGAATTTTAACACAGCCCATAATTGGATTACTGTATTATGCCTAGGCCAACTGGCTTTACACTGAGTTAGCTATGTAGGCTATTAAATATTTGAAGAAGTTTCAATTCCTCTAAAAAAATTCCGTAATAATGAATTATTGAACAGGATGTTTTAAAATGATAACTAATAATCCAGAGTTTGAACATTAACATAGTTTAATACAAAACTTCCGATAGTAAAAGTCTTTCTCCTTATACAGGAATCTTAGTAGGAGAGATGAGATAGGTTCACCTTCACCTTCAATCATTATAACTCAGTCTTCAGTCAACTAAGTTAGCTTTGCATGGAACCGGAACGGAACGGCACAGTTTGTTCTATTTGTTCCAGATTCTCTGCGGAACGGCATCGGCACGGACTGATACAGTTCCGCCTAGTCGGTGGAACGGTTACGTCAAAAATAACGCTAACTGCTCCTCGGCATTTTCTACGATTAGAAGGTCGTCGTTGCTCTGGCCAGTTCCACGAACGACCTTCTAATCGTAGAAAATGCCGAGGAGCAGTTAGCGTTATTTTTGACGTAACCGTTCCACCGACTAGGCGGAACTGTATCAGTCCGTGCCGATGCCGTTCCGCAGAGAATCAGGAACAAATAGAACAAACTGTGCCGTTCCGTTCCGTTTCCAGGCAAAGCTAACTTGGTAGACTGAAGACTGGAGTATAATGATTGAAGGTGAAGGGAATAACCTATATCTCATCTCTCCCTAATAAGATTCCTGTATAAGGAGAAAGACTTTTACTATCGGAAGTTTTGTATTAAACTATGTTAATATTCAAACTCTGGATTATTAGTTATAATTTTAAAACATCCTGTTCAATAATTCATTATTACGGAATTTTTTAAAATAAGGAATGGAAACTTCTACAAATATTTAATAGCCTACATAGCTAACTCAGTGTAAAGCCAGTTGGCCTAGGCCTAATACAGTAATCCAATTATGGGCTGTGTTGAAATTCAGTGTTAGTTTCATCTAAAGGTAAACTAAGATTACTGTAAAATTAATCAAACACAGCTCACACTATTCACACACTAGTAAGAATAATAATAGTGTGTTGAGTTCCTCTAGCTAATCAAAACACGGCACCGTTTCGATAGAAAACCATGACAAAACAACAACAACGATATAATGACAAAACAAACTTTTGTAGCAAATCGTTCTAACTTAAGTGTCGCAAGATGGGTAGGCAAGAGATTAGGAAAGGAAAGAAAGATATTGCAGCACTCTAGAGGTAGTGAGGTCTAAGAAGAAGCTTGGGTGTTTACAAACAAACCCAGATGAACTTGGATTTTTACAGGAGGGGAAATAAATATTTACATATGATCAATTGATTCAACAACGATTTTCTTGTGTCAGTCATGTGTTACTTGCTAAACAAAAAACATGTCACCTGTTTATTGATTGTTATTCAAAGAGCAAAACATTGTTTCTCATATCAACCCACATTTTGTTTTGGTTTAGTATTTTTTGTCTACCAGACTAGTAGCGTAATCACATGGCTTTGTTTACTTCCACGTCATCAATTATTTCTTCCCCTCCTCTGTTGAAACTTCAAACTCAAGCTTCTTCTCAGACCTCACTACCTCTAATCGAAATAATCTGAATCGCGGCGTCAGTCAACTGTGACCTATTACTGGAACTTCGGACCAATTTAACTGCTCCTTTGGATGTAACAGGTACATGACAATGACGCTACTGCACATGCGCAACCGTTGCGGCATTTTCTAGATTAGAAGGTCGTGAGCAACGCTGGGTCGTCTGAACAGAGAATCAAAGCCGTAGCATAGAGTAATAATGAACTTCGTAAAGAGTTGGTACTTCCATGTTAACTCGGTGGTAAGGGAATAGTAGCGCTGTCTGATAAAAATGCTACGAACTAAAAAATATCGATGCGATATATCGATCGTCGTCGTCTGCTTTGTTTATAATTTCGTTTTATTGTTTTGTTTGCTAGACTTTCAATTTTAATGGCTTTACCGATTTGTTTAGATCAAATCGATTAAGTACATTTGCCACTAGTGCAAGTTGTTTCGCGAAATACTGTACTGAGTGATTCATATTGTGCTTAAAGCGATTGATAGAAAATAAATACGTAGATGTTTACATAAAAGCACATAATAAAAATTAATTTAGTTAATCTTTTTAAGTGCTTTTATGTAAACATCTACGTATTTACTTTCTATCAATCGCTTTAAGCACAATATGGAATCACTCAGTATAGTATTTCGCGAAACAACTTGCACTAGTAGAGTGGCAAACGTACTTTAGGTATTTTCCCACACTAAAATTAATTCCAACTCGTTTTGGTTGTGTACACGTCGTGACAGAAAATCAGGGGAAACGGAATAGGAAGTTAGCAGATCGTTATCGTGGTTTTGATTGGCTGATTCAGTGAAGAAGAAGAAAACCATGTTTTTACAACGACAACTAACTAAAGTGCTTCGAACTAACCCGTTCAAATAAGCTTACCACTTGGCTCCGTTTAAGTGTCAGACCGGTGTGGCCGTAGCCAGTTTTTTTAAATTTTATTTATTTATGTTTTTTTTTGGGGGGGGGATTTGTCCTTGCAGAGGATCAATTCGATCGGTGTAGGAATATAAGCCGACTTTGAATTGAAAAAACTGGAGTTGATGAACTTGTCAGTAAACGATAGATTAAATGGTCTTCTTTATATCTAAAATATCTTTTCGTTATACTGCTTCAAAAACAGATGTTTTTAATGCATGTTTTCCGGACCTAAATACACTCTTTTTATTCCTAGGAATTAAAAGCTGATGTACTCGATACCAGCTGACTCTTTATAGTCCTAGGACTATAAAAGTCAAAAAGTGCCGAGTACGTCGTAATAATCGAACAATATTCATTCGATTACAAATAATCGAAACATTCATCGTTATTATCGAAACATTCATTGTTGTCAGCTTAATCAATTTGTGAAACTCGCTCATTTCACCAATCGATTATTACATGCGTTCGATACGTCGATAGTTGTTCATTGTTGTCAGTCTACCCTAACACAAATTAAACAGACAATCAGCTGATTGCTTCAAATAGCAAGAACAAGACGGTGGCATCTTTTGAAGACATCTTTAAAGGTAAACAAGCTGTAATATTTTGGTTTTCTTAAGTAGTTTACGTATTGTATTGAGCAATATAACGAAAAATATAGCTCATCACACGGACCTAAAGCTGCTTTTCGTTACTCGGTCATTTTTCAACCTCGGCTTACAGCCTCGGTTGCAAATTTGACCTTGTGCGAAAAGCGTCACTTTAGGTGCTTGTAATGAAATATACTATTAGGTTCTTTTTTCTGTAAAACTTTACTCTCTTTTGAGACACATTAGTTTATTTTTGTTCGCGCATAAATATCCTGACCATTTCAAAAAACATGTGCGAGAGAGATGGACAATGAGTGTTTAGAGAGAGATAGACGATTCCTTAATTCTGAAATACAAACACTTACCGTTACTTATCTTTATACACCTAGCTTATTTGTATTATTAAACTTTTTTTTCTTCGTTCACAGTAAGGAACATACATGTGGATTTACCTTTTCGCTTTCCTTTTGCTAACTCGTTGAATTACAATTTACATTGGTTGTCCACACTAAGGTGTATGCAGAGTCAGCTGATGTGACGTAGTTGGGCTCACGCAACTAGCGCTTACGATGACTGTAAAAACCAGTTTATTCAACTCAATAAAAACATTTCTGTGAACGGTCTTCGTACAGCTTTAATACCACAAGGTCCGCTAGTGTGGACGCGGTGTTCCTTAGTGGGGATTAACGTCCGCACTATTGAGTACTCGTTCATGGGACCATCCTCGTAATTAGACCAGTTCGTAAATTGTTAACCGAGGCGAAATCGTGGTTCGGATCCCACTTTAAAATGTAGGTCCCTTAGTTGCCATTGGCTGTTGGGCTATTAATTAACAGCCCTGCCTAAGGAATATGTCGGCCTTAGTCAGTAACAAGACTACAAGATCGCGCCACAATCATCCTTCACTTATCTGTCATTCATACTTGGCTTAAAATACCTACCTGGGTAGGTCGCCATTTCAACTAATGTATCTAATGTACCTTTCTTTTTTCCTTACACCATGGTCCACACCATTTATTTGGTTTCTAATTATCGATAAAATTATTAAGGAATACTTTGGAAACATCTACCATCCACCGATTGGGAGGTATTCCACTCTTGAAAATTTCATACCTGCATCAACCTCCCGCATGCGAAAATTGCTTCCCCAATGGATAATAGACGTTTCCAGAAAATTGAACTAAAATTAACTTTGGTTTTTTAATAAATAATCAAGACACTTAAATAACACCGTTTATAGTTAATGTTGGGGTTCCCGATAATTTAAACTTCTATTTAAAGTTCTCCTTAGGTAGGGCCTATTATTTATTTGACGAAAACCCAAAAGTGAAGTCATGAGGCTACGTATGAATATATATGAATTTTCCCTAAAAATTATATTAAAGCTCTAAACAAAAGTGATGACGTTCTCTAATCTGTTTCGTTCACATTATCAGAGGTTGGCGAGTTCGGCTCTGTAATTTAGCAGAGGTATTCGCATATCAAAAGGTTTGTTTCAGTTCGGTATTGGGTGACAGACAAACAGCAGATCTCGTTAGCATTGTTGCCAACTCTTAAACAATTACACCCTACCTATGCAGCCAACTACCCGACACAAAAATTACCCACTCTCGCTCGTTTAAACAGTCGAGTGTACGCTTACGGCTTGTAATCAACAAAGAACTTGGGATCAGCTGATTATAGGTCTCCGTGTCTGTGGGGTGGCATCTGGAGGGTTTACGGGGTTATATTATGTACGAAAGTAATATTCTAATAATCCAAATAGCACTGAGAGGAATTTCTCGTTTTAGAGAGTTCCCTACCTACGCCAAAATATGCATAAAACACGCTCTGCGAGTCATTTAGTGGTTGCCTGCAGTTTTGAAAATAAAATTAATTTTATAACATAACATACTATTATTTTTAGCGAATTTACTTAAAGGAATATTAGCGAATTTCCTTAAAGAAATAAGCTATTACCGTAGGTCTAATGGTAAGACCTAAGCCCGAGACCATGTTAACTTTTAATTTTGGGTCCCCCAGAAGCAAAAAACACTATTCGTTCGAATTTATATATATGTCTGTTTACACGATAGCGGCCGTAAATATGGTCCGATCTTAATGAAATTTGGTACAGACGTGTAAAGTGGTAATCACTCGGACGAGTTCGTGAACCAGCCCGATCGGACCACCGGAAGGGGGGGTAAAGGGGGGTAAACCCCCCAAAAATGGACTTTTGAGTTTTTTACATAGAAAATTAAAAAATTATCCAATTTTTGCTAGCATTATTGAATTCAGCTAAAAAAAACAAACAATTTAGTATTTTGAACCACTGCTCTATGTCCATTGGTTTCCGAGTTATTGAAAGTGGTAATCACAGTACGTTGTCCCATGTTAACCTTATGGGAAATAAGTAAAATCCTACATCTCGGTTATTTCTCAACATATCTTGATAAAACTTGGTAAATGGCTTCTTCTAGTTCAGATCTACTAAAAATTGAATTAAAACCACCCAGTTTTAATATACCCGTAGCAGCAAACCTGCATACTCATTCCCCATGTTATTGTTATGGAGCTTACAAAAACATGTCAAATCTCGCTATGTTGGATCGAAATATGTTATTTTGCACTTGAAATTCGCTGAGTATGCAGGTCTGCTGCAACGGGGGTATTTTTTAAATTTATTCCCTCCAAGAAATTGTAATGAAAGCCTGGTTGTTTAAGATTTAATCAGAATTTTCACTACTGGAGAGAAACCACAAGTCATAACAAACGATTAAATACCAGACAAACTATTCTACCCGGTTTAATGTGGGCTCACGTTTTATGAATGATAGTTGTCAGCGTTCCTTGTAGTGTACGGTATCGAACATCGATGTTTTCAAAACATCGATGTTCGATGTTTTTCTACCATCGATGTTTTGGTATCGATGTGTTTTTTTTTAAGATAGATTTTGTCTTTTTTCGACCTATGAATATGAATATTAAACAGGCCTAATGTTAAATTTCCATTTATCTACGACCATTGCAATAAGCACCAATTATGGTATTACAATAAACATTATAATGATATACATTAAAACACCAAAAACCAAGCAGTACTCTAATGACGACTTTAGAGTACTGGAGTCACTTTAGAGTACTGGTTCTAGACCAATGAGAGCTCGGCATTTGACGGAAGTAGTGTCATAACAACAATTACGCAATGCGCACATCAGCTGATTGTTGCATTACGATTCATGTTTGAGTTTACTTATCCCATCAGCTGATTGTTCCACAACGATTCATGGTTCAGTCTGCTTATTTGCCTAACCTCAAATTTTAGTTGACCTATTCCATCATTAGTAAAAGTCATGAGTTTTGTTTAACTTCGGGGGAAATTTTCTCGTATATTGTTGGTCGTAGATGAGATATTTAGAACACTCGCTTCGCTCGTGTTCTAACTTGCATCTCACTCGTGGCTTAAAGGCATTCATTATACAATCGTTGCATAATAGTAGTTTATGCAACGATTGTATAATGCATGTCTTTAAGCCACGAGTGAGATGTAAGTTTCCCCCGAAGTTAAACAAAACTCATGACTTACTAATGATGGAATAGGTCAACTAAAATTTGAGGTTAGGCAAATAAGCAAACTGAGCCATGAATCGTTGTGGAACAATCAGCTGATGGGATAAGTAAACTCAAACATGAATCGTAATGCAACAATCAGCTGATGTGCGAATTGCGTAATTGTTATTATGACACTACTTCCGTCAAATGCCGAGCTCTCATTGGTCTAGAACCAGTACTCTAAAGTGACTCCAGTACTCTAAAGTCGTCATTAGAGTACTGCTTGGTTTTTGGTGTTTTAATGTATATCATTATAATGTTTATTGTAGTACCATAATTGGTGCTCATTGCAATGGTCGTAGATAAACTACTATTTGATTTCAGATACGGCTATGATTTTTTAAATGAATAACGGTATATCGAGATTAGAAACTTCGATATGATTAAGTTGAAAACATCGACGTTTTTCGCTTGAAAACATCGATGTTTTTGCAACATCGATGACAATAGTTCGATGGTAATATCGATGGTGAACTATCGATGTCCGAACACTAGTTCCTCGAGCGTGTCTCATGGGCTGGTCTCCATCCCCGGACGACGCGACGCCATTATACTGCACAAACAGTATAAATATTTAGTGTGTCGTCAGACTCGAGTTTGTTTGGATTGCCCTTCTCTCCGATGTTTTGTGAGAGCTCCATCTTCTATCTCCCCCTTCTCTTTCTAGGGTCCTGCTCCTTGCGTATGAAGTACGAGTAGAACGAACAAGTTTGAATTATTTATTATGTTTTAATTATTTACTTCTCTTATTTATGTTTTTTTAACTGCATAGGCCTGCTTCACGTAATAATAAGCATGGTGTAAAGAAAAAAGAAAGGTGTGTGCACAGTCAGCTGGTATGACGTAGTTGGGCTCGAGAAACTAGCGGACCTTGCGGTTTGACTGCAGAACTAAAATACCGTACACAAAATATTTTGATTGAGTTGTATTAACTGGTTTTTATTGTAGTCGTCGTAAGCACTAGTTGCGTGAGCCCAACAACGTCACATCAGCTGACCCTGCACACACCTTTCTTTTTTCCTTACACCATGATAATAAGTACTTTGGGTATAACTGGCGCCAATTCTTGGGGTCCATGTCATCCATAAGCCCAATGCTATAATTAACATTAGTCTTATGGACGGCGTGGGCCCCAAGAATTGGCGCCAGTTATAACTTATAATTACAAACTAAAGGTAAAGGTTAGCACAACAAAACCTAATAAAAAATTGTTACAGTTGAGTATCGTTTAGTCAAAAGTATCATGGGATTAGAGGCTAGAGATAGTGTAAAATTTAAATCGTATATTTGTTGACAACAAAACAAGGTAGAATTTTTTTCTAACATGTTAGAAAGAGATTAAGCAGAATATTTGATTTATTTTAAAGGCGCAAAATGTTTTAAAACGTTTAAATGATTTTTCTTCGTATAGGCCCCTAGGAGAAACCAATATTTCCATTTTCGTGACAGCAGACCTGCTTCCATACTCATTCCTCATGTTTTTGTTATGGAGCTTCCAAAAACATGTCAAATCTTGCAATGTTGGCTCGACTTTTTTGCGAAATTCGCTGATTACGCAGGTTTGCTGCAACAAGGGTATTTTTCCACGCTGTCTCCCCTACTACCCTGAACCTTTATAAACTCTCCCCTTACACACATTATTAGCGAGTACCCCGCGGTATTTTTAGCCCGACAGACAAAAGACGACCACTCGTGTTGAGACAACGGATGAAATTTAATAGAGGCCATCTTGAGGGCCGCCACACGTCCAATTAAAAATGACGGGAGCGGCGTCAAAATAAGGAACAAAAACACGGTAAGGGGACCCGGGTTGAAACAACTATCAACAGAGCGGCGCCTAAGACAACAGGAAGGATCCGTGAGGCGGTCCACCTGGCGGCCGAAAGAGGGCCTCGTCTGCGACAGACACTGGTGAGCACTTTATCCGTCCTAAACATGGGCGGATTTAGGTTGTAATTTTTGGGGGTAGCAGCTCATACGGGCTTAGGAGGTATGAATTCTTTATGCTCATATTCTAAATCACACATTTTAAGGTCTATTTGAAGAACCTATTTGGATCGTGAAAAGTACCAATCATTTTATAATTAGTTTTATGGAAACTGCTAGAATAATATTGATGATCACAAGAAAAACATTTTGAGACTCTAAAAATACATTTTTTTTCAAAGCAGATTGTTCGGACACCAATTTGAGTTTAAAAACAGTTCTGATTAGTCATGTTTGTCGAGGAAAAATATGGAGTATGAATATGAGGAGTACGCGGAGTAAATGAATATGACAAATTTAATCGAGTGACATTATTTTGAGACAAACATCAACAATTACTATTTTGTAACAAAAAGAGGGGATGAAAAATAAATAAATCAAGCAAAACCAAATAAAATTGGATCGAAATCGTCTTACTGTATTCAAATTATAAACATTTACATTGGAACGTTTTTTCCATTCAAAAGTTCACACAAATGAAGGGGTGCCGGGCACCCCCTGGCACCCCCGGAAATCCTCCCATGGTCATAAACTTTGTAAGTTTTCAGTGCAATATCGATTTATTTTACCAATCGTTTGTATCGTATCGTATTAACATAGCAAAATCGACAGTGTGGTCGAAAGACTGAATAGAGATGAGAGTTGTGAAACCGCCATTTGACGATTGAGCTGAGCTATTTATTGGTTATTATTAGCCTATAGTTATTATTGGTATTATTATAGCCTCAGTCTAGTTAGAAGTGAATTGCCAGTAGAAATTAGGTAACTTTCTGAAATTAGACTAACTCAGTTGCCCATTGGAAATATACTTTTTTGTCCTAAAGAAAATAAATAATCTTCCCCAATAATTTGGATTGACAAAGAAACAAAGAAATAATAAGTACATTATTAATTTGTACTTACACAGAATAATAGATAGAGGATTCGAAGAATCAAAACATTGCAAGACCTACAACAACTAACTAAGCTAATATTGATCGATTGCTCGGCCATTAATTAGCACTATACTTGAATATTCTTTATTGAAGTGGCTACCTACCCAGGGATGTACTTTAAGCCAAGTAAAGCCTACAACAGATCTATAAATTAATAAAGATATCGTCAACATAAACTGGCCGAAATGAGTTGAGTTGAAAATTAATTGAGGAGGGTACGGGAGGTATTATAAGCTAAGTATACAGTAGATCTATAAATTAATTAATAAACATGTCGTCAACATGAACTGGCCATGTAAAAGATCCCTTCCTAGCTCCAAGTGAAATGAGTCGAGCTGGAAATTAATTGAGAAGGGTACGGGAGGTATTATATAAGCCAAGTATATGGTAGATCTATAAATTAATTAATAAAGACATCGTCAACATAAACTGGCCATGTCAAAGATCTCTTCTTAGTTCCAAGTGAAATGAGTTGAGTTAGAAATTGAGAAGGGTACTACTACAATCGATTTCGCTACGTTCATGCGATACGATGCTATCGATTGGTAAAATGTATCGATATTGCACCGACATCTTACAAAGTTTAGGACGGATAAAGTGCTCACCACAGACATTAGGCGCGTTCAGGGTAAACGCGCACTAGACCGACCATGACCACGACAATTACCCCGACAGTTCGTGGTCGTTGCACTTTGCGGCCAAAGTACGACCCGACCACGACAACGAGAAGGGATGAATGCCAAGTAGCATTCAGTACAAGATGGACGTTGAAGAGTTAGCTGTGTCAAGCATTTGTATCGTAGGTACGTTAAGCGAAGGAAAAAACGACACTGGGTGCATCAAATGTTGATTGTCAAGTCTACTAAAGGGCAGTTTGCATCGTTTTAGCGAATTTCCCCTATAGGGAAGAAGCTATTACCGTAGGTCTCATGGTAAGACCTAAGCCCGAGACCATGATAACTTTTCGTTTTGGGGCCCCCAGAAGCAAAAAACACCATTCGTTCAAATTTCTAGATATATATATATATATATACATATATATCTATATATATATATATCTATGTGTCTGTAAGCACGATAGCGCTCGCAAAAATGGTCCAATCGGAATGAAATTTGGCACAGGCGTGTAAAGTAGTAATTATTCGGATGAGTTCGTGAACCAGCCCGATCGGGCCATCGGAAGGGGGGGTAAAGGGGGATAAACCCCTTCAAAAATAGGTTTTTTGAGTTTTTTACATAGAAAAATAAAATGTATCGAATTTTTGTTGGCACTATTGAATTCAGCTCAAAAAAACAAACAATTTAGTATTTTGAATCACTGCTCTATGTCCATTGGTTACCGAGATATTGAAAGTGGTAAACACAATACGTTGTCCCAATGTTAACCTTATGGGAAATAAGTAAAATTCTATATCTCGGTTATTTCACAACATATCTTGATAAAACTTGGTAAATAGCTTCTTCTAGTTGAGATCTACTAAATATTGAATCAAAACCATCCAGTTTTAATATACCTGTAGCAGCAGACCTGCATACTCATTCCCCATGTTATTCTTATGGAGCTAACCAAAACATGTCAAATCTCGCTATGTTGGATTGAAATAAGTTGTTTTGCATTTGAAATTCGCTGAGTATGCAGGTCTGCTGCAACGGGGGTATTATGGAGAATTCCATCAGTATGAAGAAACGTTTTTTCAACTACACAAGAATGTCGGTCAAAAGCTTTGATGAGTTTCACGGAAAAGTTTTAGGTGTTGTGGTGAAAACACTTTAATGAGTCAGTGTATAGGAACTGAAGAAAAACTACTTGTTACAATAAGTATTTCTGGTCGGGTCGGAGTGCAAGTCAGAGATAGTACGCGACGTGCCATTACAATGTTTGTTATTTTTGGCTGCAAATATCGGTTAGTCAGGCCCGACAAAACACAGATACTCTGATCGTCCGACCAGGGTCCGACCACCGCACGCATGTCGTCTAAGTGCGTACTGTCCCTCTTACTTCTTTTATAAAACTGGCCGCATGCGACAGGTCGTGCTCGTGGTCGGTCTAGTGCGCGTTTGCCCTCAGCCGTAGCCACCGGTGGATACGGTGGAGAAATGCGAGTTGGTGATGCCACAGGTTTTTTCCGGTGATCTACCGGTGGGGCTGAACGTAAGCGGTGGATTCACCAGTATAACCTCAAATAATTCATCTTGACCTAACTTCAACTGCCATACAATACGTGACATACTACAATCTTCGAAATACTCCCTCATCGGTAATTTTGTCTGGTACTTGGTAATAGTATTAGTATATTACGTTACTAGGCCGGAAAGTATACTGTTTTGCCGGACGAGCATGATAGTTCCCGCGCAAGCGGAAGCGGATGCGGAATTTCCATGCGAGTACGGTAAAACTTACCGGCCTTGTGACGTACGATACTTTTGATCATACTACTCAGAAAAAAACCAGCGACAACAGAGTTGGAAAAAACATACTTTCAGTCATAACATATTCCTTACATAAACCCTTCACTCATATTTAGGGTAACATCCTCCATGATGTACCTGTCTCAAAAAGAATGATAAATGAATGATAAATGATAAACGAATAATTTCCTCAATCCTTCAAACCTAACCTATAATAAACAAAACATACATTTGCTACTGCTGCCAGTGCTGCCACTACATTCCTCAAAAAGTAACTAATAAACACGCATTAAACGTCGCGTCGTTTGCTGCAAATCAGGTGGTTGTTTACTTCCGTTTCCTGTAATTTGCAGTCCGTATTGAAAAAGTAATCATATAGTAATATTTAACTTTTTACCTATATTGAAAATTCCTCATCTTACAATTTTAGACCAAATCAACAGAGAAGCACTACAAAACTTCAGCAGTCCGGAAATAGTATATTACGTTACTAGGCCGGAAAGTAGGCTACTGTATTGCCGGACGAGCATGATAGTTCCCGCGCGAGCGAAAGCGATTGTTATCTACAATTCCAAAACGAGAAAGAAATAGATACATTCGCCATTTCAAGTAATGTATCTAATGTATAAAATTTGTAATGGATATTAAAAAACTAATTATTTATTTATATTATTTACAATTGTATCTATGATTTTTTCAAATATCTAATCAGATTGCAAAACTGCTTCTCCAACGCCTTTCCTCTTATCTTACTTTTGTTTTCTTTCGTTTTTAGCGACGCAACAGGCCGACTCCAACAACCCCAATTATTTCTTCGAGACTCGCGGTATTTTGAGGCTGGATCTCCACCAAGCCACCTGAATCCAATACGCCCGCTTATTTAGTTAGTGTACAATAAAAAGTATCCGAAAATAGGAGTCGGAGAGGGCTAGCACCTGGGCATCGATAGCAGCTTGGGTACTCGCCAAGGTAAACCGTGCAAGGTTTACTGAGCCACGGTACACCGTGTAAGGTTTACTGAACCAAAGTACACAACCGAGTGGTATCGCTGACGACGAGTCATCAACCTGGCTAGGATTGGAAGAGGAAACGGGGGATGGATAGAATGATCTGGCAACTACAGTTGGCGCACGCTCATCCCGACCAGCGCGAGAATTTTGACGCATCGGGGTGTGGGGGAGGAGGGGAAGTCAATCGTTGTCATTTCATCTGTGAAATTGGAAATATGCATTGTACTCTCCGAATTTGTATGTACTTGTTATTAAATAAGAATTTAAACTTGAAATAGTTGTGTTTCCATAGGTATTAATTTAAAAAATTTTCTTTGATTGATGACAGTTGACAACTCGGTCCAGGTTTAAGAGTCGCAGTCTAACGGATAATGAAAACACTTCAAGAACAAGAAACAAAACAAAATGATCGTCCAATAGGAAACCAAATAGGTACAAAAACCACTTTGCTGCAGCCAATGATAAACGCTTGTTTAGGAATCGTCTATTTCTCTCTAAACATTCATTGTCCATCTCTATCGCACACGTTCTTTAAAATGGTCGGGATGAGCGTGCGCGAACTATAGTGATGCGCGATTGCGAGATGTACCGTTCGAAACTTTTCGATTGTTTTATCCATTCGAAAGGTTTTCGAATGGCCAAAGATTCGAATGGCCATTCGTGCATTCAAAATGGCCAAAGACAATAATTTTTAATTTTGTATTTTTCGCTATGGGAAATCAACAAAAGTAATGCATTTTTCTTCTATATATAAATATATTTAATTTACAAATAAAAAAATTAAAAATTTACAAATAAAGTTATTGCCGTAAAATATTGTGTTGGAGCACATTAACAGGATGTTATTGACTTAGAGCAGCGTTCACAAAACAAATGGATTAATTTCGGATTAATTCATTCGAACGCACCATCGGAAACATTCGAAACTGAACATTTCGAAAATGAAATTTACTCGAAACGCAACTATTCGAATCCGGACCATCTCGCAATCGCACCAGTAGATTTGAAGGAATACGGAGGGCTTATTACAAAGGGCGTGTTAAGGATTCAACTTTTAAAAATTTTTATGCACCAATTATTCCGTTACATTAAACTAATAAACAAAGCAATAAGTTGACTATCGGAGTATACTGTATTAGCACTGTTATGAGAATAAAATCTTCCTCAAATCTTTCTCAGATATTTTTCAAATAAAAATCCTGCTTTTTAGGGTGGGTGCACCAGTGAATGACCACCCCCTAGTGAATGACCGTTTTGTTTAAAAAGCCCGTTATTAAGCATATTCTTTGGGCTACCTAATTAAAAATAAGCATAAAACCAGCCTTGGAATATTATTCAACAATAATCTTTCATTGGTTAAAATTGCTGGAGTCGAAAATACTTTTTAAACATATTTAATATTGAGTGTCCCACTATCTTCGATTTTGATGTTTCCTGTTATAGTGATTACCCCTGCAAGGCTTTCCTGGATTTACATTCATTATGTATTTGATTATTGTTTCAAAATTGTGTTGAAATTAAATGATATTTAACATACTATCCTGCAATTCAAAATCAATTTTATTGCTGTGCATGTTAAGATTAATTATTACTGAGGGTGGTCATAAATTGGAACGTAACTAGGGCAAAAACTAGTGAATGACCGGGGAAAAACTTAGCGGTCATTCACTGGAACGAGATCGGTCATTTACTAGCTATGATCTATATTCTCAGCTGAATTATTCTTAATCATTGCTGTCAGCTGATTTTCAAATTTTTTGACAGTTATTCAGCCAAAACAGACCGGTCATTCACTGGTGCAAGATCGGTCATTCACTGGTGCAGTCCCGGTCATTTATTGGAGCATTGACATAGTCGTATTTTAATTAATATTACAACTAGTATTTTCATTAAGTGACATATTTAACTAATATTGCTTAATCCTTAAAGAATAAATGATCTTTCTACAGTAAATTATATAGCTGTGACCATAAAATAAGGGAGTAATGTTAAATTAACATGAGACATTGTCCTTAACCGGTCATTCACTGGTGCACCCACCCTATAATCAATGTAACAAAAAATATTTAAAGTATTCATTACATTACATTGCTTTAAATGGCGACTTACCCAGGTAGGTAATTTAACCCAAGTATGAATGACAGATGAGTGAAAGATGATTGTGGCGCGATCTTGTAGTCTTGTTACTGACTAAGGCCGACTTGTACCTTAGACAGGACAGTTAATTAATAGCACAACAGCCAATGGCAACTGAAGGACCTACATTTTAACGTAGAATCCGAACCACAATATCCCCAGTTAACGATTTACGAACTGGTCTAATCATGAGGACGGTCCCATGAACGTAGTATTCAATTCTTGACGTTTAAGACAGCTCCGTCTCCGTTCCTTTACATAATTTAGTTGTACTCGTTGTCAAATACAGTACCATTACGAGCTTCTAAATTACTTAAGCTGTTATATATAAAGAGAAACTTAATAATTTCGAAGCTCGCAAATTGTACTATATCATTTACTATATAATGCTTCCGTACTTTCGTAGTCTAGTGGTTGTAATGTAGGGCCGGGCTTATTTTAAAGGAATTTCACTAGGCGACATAGGTGCACCCAGCATTTTAGGGGAGACGAACCAACGGGGGAGTCTGGGGGGTATGGAATACCCCCCTGCGAAAGGGAGGTCCGGGGATCCTCCCCCGGAAAGATTCTACAAAAATTCAAGTGAAAATCACAGATTTCTACGTATTTTTAAGGGAATTTTCCTATTACATTAGCTTGGAAACAGTCCATAGAGTCCACTAAATTACGTATTTTAGGACGCCGTAATAGGCCAAGGCTGCCTTTACAACCTCTTGGGCCAAAATCATTGCTCAATTTCAAAAGTGTATTACAAACCTTTAACAATTTACGAACACAAACATATTAAAGTATTTTACGTAAATCTGAGACCTCAGTATAAATGTCTGCTTTTTATTTTATGAATGTTAAAAATTATATTCTGTCATTATTATTGTAACTGATAATTTTAATGTTTTTATGTCTCCTAATCATTTTGAACGTATGTTTCCTCAACTAAATAGTATCATTTACTTTGGATAATAAGTCCAAAGTCAATTATTGTATTTTCACTTTAGAAATCTGTACACGAACGGGAAAGAAAAAGAATTACAGATAAATACCTGGTGGACCGAGCCTTGCTCGGTGTAATTTCATGTTAACCAGTTCATCCAGTTACTATAAAATATTTCAATGTCATCAAATTGAAAAATATAAACCTTATTTATTGCTCCATGAACTCTTCATCCCACTCACTGTATTTTTTCCTTGATGGCTGTAGATTGCAAGCAACTATTATGATTACTTTATTTGTTTACACTTTCCTTGTTTATTTTCGTTTCCATCATGGCCACTCATAAGGCCAATGTTAAAGTTTTACAACTTTAACATTCGTTTTATTACGTTATTATATTTTCTCAGGCCAAGTAATCTGCATAAAAACACGTTTTCCAGTCTTAAATTACTTATTTCCAGACTTTGAAGGAATTCCTCGGAGCCGTTTTTTGTCTACTAAGACGCTTGTCGAACTCGGGTTAGAGAATCGGACTTGCGACTTTTCATAAATGAATCACGATTTTCACGTAAGGGCTAATGGTAAGAACGATTCTCTAATTATTTAGGGTAAAAGTTACATGATTCTGACCCCGAGAACCTTATCTCGTTAAATTAGACCACTCATTTGAATTATTTCAAAATCGAACTACGAAGCACTTGTTATTTTCAAACTTTATTTTTCAAATGGTTGTTACAATTAAACCTAAGGAATATGTAAATAAACGATTTAATTAGTCCAAATTCATTACGAATTGAAGGTTCGCACTCAACTGTATTAGACTAGGGGCAACTCTAACGGTACCAATCGCAACTAACACTAGCGGTTGGTACTGAGCGAGGCGCTTGGGGCGCTGCTTGTTGAACTTGAAATAGTTAACAGAGAAAGGAATGGATACCCGTTCCTTTTTTTGTTGTTTTATCTACTCATTTTCGATCCTTTTAATAATTTTAAACTGATTTGAAAAGCCTTAACATCAAGCAAACTTACTATAAAGCAGACTTTAAGCGTTAATTTATGAGTTAGGAGATTTAGTGAGCCACTTTCATTCAGATTAAGATTAAGAAGGGCTATATTTACTATGAAAAACTGAATTACAGAAATCTTTGCAAAAATTATAACGTAAAATCTATAAAATTAACTGCAATTTTTCAAAATATGATTTATTTCTTCATTATCCATTTAAAAGCAACACTTTTAAAGTCGATTTTCAAATAACCGCTCGTTGCTTAAATTATGTTGTCTGTAATAATTATTTCAACATATAATTAATTTAACTGTGACTAAGGCACTTTGGTGAACTAGATTGAGTGTAAAATTGTCATGGAGTTTATGGTGATAGTTAATGTGAAGTAAATTTGTGAACAATTACCTCTAATGAAAATTTAGTAGCCCTTTTAAGGCGCTCCATAAAGTTGATTGATATATTGTAAGTTGTAATTTTTCATCTATTTTAATTTTTCAACTGTATTGTGTTAGTTATAATTGTGTAAAACAATCTAGATTATAAAAAATATAATTTTAATAATATTTTGGTACTAAGTGATGTATTTTTGGATGTAGTAAGGACTTTCCACAAGTAAATAACAAACTTGAATCACTTGAATAAACTTTAACTACATTATCTATGATTTAACCTAAATCAAATAATTTCCTGAAAATTATTTTCACAAGGAATATTTTTTTATAAGAAATAAACAATAAATCCTAAGAAGTAAGGATTATTGTTTTGTAAATAATCTCAGTATTACCGGAATTGAGTTCGAAGTTAAACCGTATCTTTAAAAAAATAGTTCTAGAGTACTACACCATAATTATTTTTATTTAGAAATCAATACATGACAATTGTTCGATCCGAGCAATGGGTTTACTAGTAATAATTAAATTACTAAGGTGTCAACAAATCTTTTGATAAACACTTTCAAACTCCCTAATTAATTCAAAAAATCGTAGAAAAAGGAAAAACTTAAAGTTTAAAGTCCTTCGTAAAAAACTTTTTTACAAAATCCTGGTCTTGATCAAGTTCTGCATCAGGCAGTTTTTTTTCTTTTTTTCTTTCTTTTCAAAGAACTTTGCCACTGATGGCCTTGGGTAGAAAAAAGCTGTCCCAACTCCGTTGAGAGCGATGCGCATTCTAGAGTTCACAGCTTCTCGTGAGAGGCCAGATTGTTTGTTTGGCTTTAAAATCGTTTGTACTGATACTGCCCTTTCTGACACTATGTGGTGTCAGAGAAATATACGACTTCACCACCTTTCTAAAGACTAAATGATGTTTAGATACCTTCATAAAGTAGTACAACTTTCCAGTAGACGAAGCAGGGACCATGGTGTCATACTAGAAGCAGGGAGTTTTTGAGATGCTGAGATGTTTTTTTTTACTCTAAAAGATTAACATGATGTTATTTTTTAAAGTAGTTTTAAATTCCAATATATTGAAAATGTTAATCATTAAAAACGCCGGGACTACCCATAGCCACTGGGCAACATTTGTGTCGCCTAGTTAACATGTTTATGTTATGCCCTGATATAGGGCCTTTATTACAACCACTAAACTACGAAAGTACGGAAACATTTCGCTGATAAAGTAATTTTTGGGCCACCTGTTTCATTGGTCAGGTGTTTCACAGAGAATACAAACAAGGAGTCGAATCGTCTGCAACGTCAAATATAACAATATTCTTCTAACAATAAAAAAACACGATCAATTTTTTTAAAGTTCTGAACAAAATGGATTAATCCCAAAAAATTCAAAATTGTTTTACGCCGTTTTAAAACTTATCTGTAATTTTGAGGAGGCTTTTCAAGCCATCGGCAACTCATCAGATTTTGAAGTCTCTACACGATAGCAATGGGTCTATGTCTGAGGATGTTTTTTATCGGATTCGGTTCGGGTTATTCCGGCTGCCGCTTGTTGATATCCTCTGACCCAGATAAGCTTGTGTCTCCCGCTGGGGTCTCGAATCCTACCTTCGGACGGCCTGGAGACGTCCCAGAGGATGGTCGACTCTCCCCCTTCCAGACGTTCGTGGCTATCATGGGACGGTGCTGAGGGGTGCAAGAAGAGGAGGGTTGAAGAGAAGAGGATGAGAAACTAGAAGTAAGGATTATTCGAGAAAGAAACAAAGATTGGTGATAAGATCCTAAATTAAAGGATGTAATGTTCTGATACAGTGCGTTCCAGTTGATGTTTAGTACGACGCATATTTTTATTAAAGGGATAAACCTATTGGTACATAGTTATAAATTAAAAAATATTCTATCATATCAATTTAATAATGTAACTTTTACATTTTGTAATGATGTATTAATGAGAAATACAACAAAGCGTTGAAGCCTTTTTATAGGTACACTTTTTTTATTTGAGTGATACATACGACGCTGAAACTGTAGATATTGTTTGGAAAAAAAAACGTTTCATGGATCATTTGAAAAGGCTTCATGATTTGATAACTCAAAAAATAACAATGTACGGTATTTAATTGGCTAAGAATCTAACAAGGAAATCAATTGGATAGATTTAGACCCAGGAAATTGAATCCATATAGTATTGTTTAAGGTACCATACATTACTGTGAGTTGTAATTGTGTTTAATCGTTCAATAATTTATGTTCCAGATAAAGATAAAATTCACTTATATAACACTGTAAAATGCATGTACACCCAAGATTATTGAGTGTGTTTGGTTATAAAATGGTTTTTAACATGTTTACTGTTTCGGTCCTTGACTGCTAAAAAACTTGGTATCTCACTAATTAAAAACATTTCAACGTCTGCACTACACACGTTGTCAAACAAAATCATACCACCCCATCCCATCCCTTGTTCTCTACATAAAAAGAACACTCACTCAAACGCCTCACCCAACAAAACACCGGAAGAATTAACTGAACAATCGAAAGGGAAGCTGGACTGTCGAGAACTTTCGCGACTAAAATTAGTCCGAGGTGAAAGCTCTCGAGCCAGACAGCCTGTCGCCTCCATGGGGAAGCCCGTAAGCCCGGGGCCTCCTGTCGGAGCATGACTGCATTGTGGCGGAAACCCTCATTAGGCGGCCTCAAAGAAGATACCTGTCAGGATTACAGGAGAGGACACAGGACAGAGGACACAGGCACTGGACAAGCAGGTGGCTAGGAGATAATAATGTGCGATACGGCGATACGGTACATATCGGAGGTGTGTATCGTATCGTCCGTATCGTATCGAAACCCTGTATCGTATCGTTTGTATCGTATCGCTCCTAAATATCGAAAACGATGCGTGTCGAATCGTATTGACCAAAAAAGTTGGAAATAAAACAACAACAGGCAACTAAATACTGTAATACTCCCGTTACATACTCAGAAAATTTGAAATTGTTCTATAAATAAATAAAAGGGTGCCTCACATCAAGATTTTACAGCACACCTACGTTCATCGTAAATAAGCATGCAGAATATTCTCCATACGAATAAAATGGAATATGAGTATGCAGGTGCTGAGGTGCTGCCATTGAAATGTCAAAATGGGGGATTTTAGACATTAATCAAGTAGATCTCAATTAGATTAAGCCACAAACCAAGTTTTATTAAGATATGTTGAGAAATAAGTGGATTTCCTATTAAAATCCGAAAATATCGTAAATAACGCCTCTTTGTGCCGATACGAGATCGAATATCGTTTTTGGCGATTCTATACGTATCGTTTTAAAAATATCGTATCGAAATATCCCTGTGTATCGCGATATTCCGATACGGTACGATCTACGTATCGCTCATCACTCTTAAGAGATAAGGGACTTAAGTGGCGTGGGGGATGATGCATGTGGGAGTTGATCATTGGGAGGATCAGAGATCAGAGGTTGGTTGCTGCGTGAGAAAAAGGGGGTACGTGGGTTCTGAAGATGTAGTAACATCTCAGTTGATAGCTTTGCAGTACCGAATAGGCTGGTATAACCGATGTATACAGAACCCTCTAAGTAGGGACATCCAGTTTAGTTCCGCTGCCGAAAAGCAGAACAGAAATTAGCGCTGATGCATGGAATAGTTCAAGCTGGCCCCGAATAGTCGGCGCCGGCGCTTCTATTCGCTATCCAAATTGTCAAAATGAGAATGTTTGTAAACAAAAACAGGTAAATATTATGTAAATATAACAGGTTACTCACCAAATACCGTCAACGATTATCTGTACTCCAAATTTTGGTTACTAGAGTTTCAACCTATTCATAGGTCATTTTCAAACCAGTAACCAAAATTGGACCAATTTTGGAAACTCGAGTAACCAAAATTTGGATTACAGAGAATCGTTGACGGCATTTTGGTGAGTAACCTGTTTTGGTCAAAAACAATACAAAACAATAACATACAAATGTTAAAATATTACAACCAGCTGCTTGACTTTGGAAAGTCAACTTGATCCGTAAACTCCTACAACAATTTCAATCGGACTAAGATGCGCCATCTCTTTTTCGGCGGCGGGAACTACATCTTTCCATAAGGTGTCCCAACTTAGACGGTTCTGTATACATTGGTATAACTGGCGCCAATTCCTGGGGCCCACGCCGTCCATAAGACTAATGTTAATTTTAGCATAGGTCTTATGGACGGCGTGGACCCCAAGAATTGGTGCCAGTTATCGTAGTCTCTTATAATAGCGATGTTTATGTGCTTGTCCGCATCTTGCATCATCATCTTAGAAACGCCGGGACAGAGAATTTCCATAAAAATCTTATTTCTGACTCAAAAACCTGTTTCATGTAGGTTACTTGGCCTGAGCAAATCTGATAGGGTAATAAAATGGATTTTAAATTCTAAAAAAATACATTGGGCCTCATGAGTTGCCCAAAATGCTAAATAAACAAAAATGTAAACAAATCAAGTAATACAACTGCTGTTGACACACTATATGCAGCCATCTAGGACACTGCGTGTGGGATAAAGCAAAGCCGCACTATGGAGGATTAAAAATGTGTATTTATAAAAATTATGTCATTGAAAAATGTTTTTAGTAATCTGATGGAATGGCAAACATGATATAAAACCGAGCAAGGCTCAGTCCACCATCAGATACTTTGTCTTAAAGAGAAAGCTATTTCTTATTTATTTGGAGACATAGTGTCATAGTGGACTTTGTATGTGCGCCATACAAAGACACTTAACTTTTGTTTTGAGTTCCCCGGACACAGTTAACCGCATTTCTTGAAATTTATATTCTTATCCCTTTAGTATAGTTTCTGTTTCATTACGTTCTTCAGCACTTACTGTAGAAAGACCCTCCTGAAACTGACTTAAATGAGAAGAGGAAGAAAAAGAATGAAGAGTTGAGAGGTCTGCATGATGGAGAGAAGGAGATCAATTCATGGGTAGATTTAAAGGTCTGCCAATCGAGGAATCCGTTGTTGTAAGTTTACTTTTTCTAAATTTAAGGTGACTCTTGGCTTACAAGTTCAAGACATATTTTATTTGGAAATGTTTGAGAGTTAGGGACCTTGCGAAGTGTCCTGGCGGATGATTGATTTCTCCCCTCATTTTAAACGCCCAGCTAAGATAAAAATCACGATAATATTTTTTAACAATCAATCTAAACTTTTTTAAACAGACGCCAGGAAACTTTGGTAGGTTTTATTACTACCAAGAAGGTTCTTTATACTCATTCCTAACCTAAAATTCTTATTAGGCTCCGTCCCTCGGGCCTTTAATGTTTCAGTATTTAACTTCAAAGAAATGTAAAAACAAACTATTTGATGTGTGAAAAACTATTACTCGCAATTTATAACAAAAGCCTTCATGTTAAAGATAATTGATCAATTAATTAACTTCTTGATTTTTGAACGACATTTTTGGATGTTGGGAGCAGATAGTCCAAAATACTGAAAAGTATTACTCGTAAGGTATAAAAAAGCTTCATGTAAAAGATAGTTGATCAATAAATTATCTTCTTGATTTCGAACGACATTTTTGGATGTTAAGCGCAGTTAGACGAGAAGATAGGGAAGTTTCTCATCACACACGCATATAAACCTTATGTCTAAATTAATTGTGAATATTGCTTAAGTTTCTAAACAACTAAAATAAAACCCGTCAATAAAAAGCCAATTAATCTGTCTGTAACTATAAATAAAAGCTATACTTGGTTGATGGTCAAATGCGGTCGACTATATAGTTAACTGCCAATCATTTAAAATAACACAACTAAATTTTTAAAACCAGCATCAGCATGAAAATTATATCGGTCTAAGATGATTTTATAAACCCCGGAAATCCCAAATCTGCATCTTTCACGTCGGGTTTCACCCACTGGAAGTGAGACAATACGGTAGAACCTCTGGCCCAAATCCCGCCAGGAATTCCTCGACGATCGGGCAGATACGAGGTGAGGGGATCTTGCGGGAATTTCGGACTTGTATCTAAGCGTGCTGTAGGGTGTAGGGTGACGGGTTAACCCAGAGACGGCAGACAGTCTGGTGCCTCCAGATTGAAGGGAAAACCACTTTCATATCTGACAGAAATCCTTCGCCTACCATTCATAGGTTAAACATCTAAGGTTTTGATCTCCTTCAAAATCAATGCATGTTACTTTACTTTTTCTATTTTGAGTAACGATCACTGTTCATTCATTTGATCAAAGTTAAAATTATTAATGAATAAAGCATGGCACTCAGACTTTTATTGGAGGACGGCTGTCATTTTGTGTTAGTTCTTCACTGCGAGGGAAATTTAAATAAAGGCTGTAAAATGAGTAAAGTTAAAGAGAATAGACTTGCCAAATTTCGAAAGAATTTTAACGTCTGTATACATATATTGTAAATTAATTCATTCGTATTAAATACATCTATTAAGGATGTTAGAGACTATCTGAAGATAACGCGCAATAGTATTCCTGCGGCCCTGATTTTGTTAGGTTAGCAATGATGAGGGGGAGTAATTTCTCAGTAATGGGAGTCGAACTATTTGATTGATAGAACATAAAAATATATTTTCAAATATTCGAAGATATTAAATTAGTTATACAAGAACCCCTACGTCATTTAAAAAAATACGCAAAATACTATTGAGATTAATCAATTTATTAGCATTCGTGACATATTTTTAAGAATTGATTTGAATCTTTGGTCATTCTTATAAAATTCGAATAGTTTTATAATATGGTTCAAAGAACGATAGCTTATTACTAAACTACTGCATTACTCCCCTTTATTATTGCCGACCTGGCAAAATAAAAGGACCGTTTTCCATCAACTAAAGCATTGGCGCGGTACCTCCAGTATAACTCTAACCTCCTCGTACATATAATATTCATACATATAGTATTCATACATATAATATTCATACATATAATATTCATACATATAATATTCATATTAGTGTATGTGTTACCGGCAAAGTATGAAATTCAGGCATTTTATAGAATGACTAGACAATCCAAACATTGCCTAATGCTTTTAGGCAAAGTGTGAAATGGAGTAATATTATTCTTGATTTAAACACTTTGACTAGGCATTGTATATAATGCCTAGTCATTTTATGGAATGTCCACTAGGTAAGCAGGCAAAGTATTAAATGAATAAATTTGGTTAGAGAATTGTTTATTTATACAACATAGAAGTGCTGAAAGATGAAAATGACCATTTATGAAACTTGATTAATTAGTGTACGATATACAAGTTCTGAAAGTTGAAAATGTGTTAACCTAACAAAACCTGCAGTTAGGTTAGTTTAGGTTAGGTTAGGATAACACATGTGTTACGGCGGCGTAGGCGCGAGAAGGGATAAACGGGAAGGGTTAGGGGAGGCATTGACCTTGAGACTTCGCCCAAACCGCGAACTGTGGAAACACCTGTTTCTCATACTTTGCCTAAAGAGCCAGCGGGCATTCTATAGAATGACTAGGCAAAGTATAAAATACGCGTAATTTCATACTTTACCCGGCCAATTTTTGGCACTGTATAGATTGCCTCGGCATTCTATAAAATGCCTGAATTTCATACTTTGCCGGTAACATGCAAAACAGACGACAAGTGACTCGTGCACGACTCCGTGATCGAGGCGAGTCGTTGTAACTCAATTACCCTATTGCTAATGGACTGTCCCGTGAAGCCATGAAGCCCCGCGCGGCGCGGTGTAATGTCGGTGTATTATCCGTTTAGCCGTGAAGCCTTGCGCGTAATCACGGGAAGCCAGTCGAGCCCCTCCCTCGCCTTTGATTTCAAACACCTTACCTTACCGCATACCGGAGGGTGTGGCGGCCTCGTACACTGTAAAAGGTGTGTACGATTTTTTTGGTCAAATTCCGTTATCTGCCCACAACTGTATATTTCCAATATAAAGTAATATAACAAACAAGTAGGATGTGTAGAGGTGATTGGAGGTGTAGAAGACATATTGGGAACAAAATTTCATTCATACACGGCCTGATTTTGCACCCAAGAGTTATCCTATCTCATGTCGCCGTTACCTGTAGTAGTGGCAACACAAGAGGAAAGGTTAGGTTAGGTCGGATTAGGTTAGGTTAGGATCAAATCTAATCTAATATTTAATACTCTATTTTATAGAATAAATTAACCTAACCTAACCTGACCTAACCCAACCAAACCAGCGGCCGGCGCCGGCGCGGCGATCTGTCGTCGATGTTACCGTTATCTGTATGTCTGACAGTGACTCATAAGGTAAAAGCGACAACAATACCGACCGAATTACTTAAGAAAATATTCCGATATGCTTGGCAAACTATCCAGTAACCAAAAGACTTAGCCATTAAACGTAAACAGCCAATAGGAAAAGGTTTTCAATTGTGGGCAGATAACGGAATTTGACCATTTTCTTAGAAAATCACACCCCCCTGGTGAGTACAAAAACCCTCGTTGAAGCAGACCTGCATACTCAGCGAGTTTCAAATGCAAACAAGTATATTTCCCTCCGACATAGCGAGATATGACCTGTTTTTGTAATCTCCATAAGAATAACATAGGGAATGAGTCTGCAGGTTTGCTGCCCGAAAAATGAAAAGATCGGGTATTTTAGACTAAAATACATTAGATCCCATCTCGATGATGCTTTACTGCAGTGTCGACTCGAAAGGAAGTTCAAAAATACTCGGAAGTTCGAGTCGGGTTAGTCCCAGCGTATTGTTTAACAAACAATTGTGATTGAATTCCGCAGATGTTTTTCACACAGTTGATTTCTATAATCGGTCAAATTCCGTTATCTGCCCACAACTGTATATTTGCAATATAACAACGTAATACATAGCATTTGGCAGTAATATAACAAATAAATAGGATGTGTAGAGGTAATTGGAGATGTAAAAGACAAATTATAGATACAAATTGTATTCATACATGGCCTGATTGTATACCCTAGAATTACTCATGAGCCGTTACCTTATCCCATGTTGCCGTTACTTGTAGTAGCGGCAACACAAGAGAGGTTAGGTTGGGTTGGATTAGGTTAGGTTAGGATCAAAACTAATATGTAATACATATTTTATAGGATAAATTAACCTAACCTAGCCTAACCCAACCCAACCAGCGGCCGGCGCGGCGGTGCGTCGTCGATGTTACCGTTATCTTTATGTCTGACGCATAAGGTAAGACCTTTTGATTAGGATTTTTGCGGACATTTGCCATCACTGATTAGTAAAAAACAAGTTTCACGACGTTTCGGGATCTGGAATCTGATCCCGTCTTCAGGTGGAAGAAAACCTAGAACATAACAAGATTAGTAACACATAGCCAGGAAAACCTGGACAAAAACACAGCTAAAACAGAGAACTGTAAAAGCAGTCACAAAACACTAGCCGAAAAGAAAAACAATAACACAAAATAACACAGGAATCACAAGTATCAAGAATCACCAGACAGGAGAGAGCACGTCCACACCCAATCAGAGCTCAGCTTATTGTTTTTCTTTTCAGCTAGTGTTTTGTGACTGCTTTTACAGTTCTCTGTTTTAGCTGTGTTTTTGTCCAGGTTTTCCTGGCTATGTGTTACTAATCTTGTTATGTTCTAGGTTTTCTTCCACCTGAAGACGGGATCAGATTCCAGATCCCGAAACGTCGTGAAACTTGTTTTTTACTAATCAGTGATGGCAAATGTCCGCAAAAATCCTAATCAAAATATAAAATCACCATCACCAACAATGAATTTCAAACAAAGGTAAGACCGTCAACAATACCGACTGAATTACTCAGAAATGATTCCGATGTGCTTGGCAAACTATCCAGTAACCAAAAGACTTAGCCATAAAACGTATACAGGCAATAGGTAAAAGTTTTTCAGTTGTGGGCAAATAACGGAATTTGACCCTATAATCAAATTCTTTACCCCAATGGATAAAATATCTTTATTTTCACTTGAATTTAAAAAAAAACGTAGTCACTAGGCGTGGTGTAAAAAGTTATACCGCCTTTTCCCTTTCTTTTTAGTTTAATTTTTATGTTAAGTACATGAACATAATCCTCATAATCTGAAATAAATTTACTTGAAAAAAAAGTTTGAAACTTGCGAAAACCATTGTAAACTCAACTAGACTTCAAAAATCACTAATACCACACCTCTATTACGTATAAAAGTTGCGAATGCAAACTGTGCATACATAATAAAGTGAAAAAAGTCTTACCTCATACATCATTCCCTTTATATTTCGTCTATCGCAGAGTCCAGTATCAGTTCTGACTCATGACAATCAAACCTCAAATTTCATTCTGTCCATCCTGTCAGATTCATATTGCATTCACCATCTTCATTTGGGACTGGTGGGTTTACAACCGCGAAATTTAAATAGTATCTAGATCAAATAAAAGAATAGTCCATCGCTAAAGTTTTCCAGCTCATAATATGAGGGCGATCTATAGGCTAAAACAAATATGTTAAACTTACCAACTGCCTAAGAAAACTAGTTTCAAATTAAAATCTTAGACCAAACCTTGATCAGATAGGATATCTGTAGTAACTTCTTAATATGTAAATTTTTATTTAACTTTTTTCTTCTCAACATTTAAAGTCTTTTCAGAAAAGATAAATTAAACACTTTTGAGAAAGAAGTCCAAATCTCTCCAACTTTTGGCATGCGGGGAACCGGTGCTCTTCTAGGTTTTTAGATTCTGTTAATCCAAAAAGCAATTACCTACAAAATACAATAAAACCTAAATGTTGGCATCGTTTACAATATGAAAAGAATTAAGTTATTTTCCTTCCACAAATATCCTTATAAATCTTCCATAATACCGTTTACAATATAGAAGAATTAAAATCTCCATTCCACGAATATCCTTATAAATCTTCCATAAATATAGCCTCTTGATTCAACTTAAACCGTTTAAATCTTCTTATTTATCGATCACTGTCTCCTGGTCTGAGATGATGGCAGACAAATATGAATACATAACAAGGAAGCAACTTTTGTAACTGTGCCTCTACAATCACCTATAGCCGCAGGGTCTAGCCGTACGAGGCGGTATCGTCTATATCTCCAATAGTGATAGAATAACCGAATAATCGATATTATAAACAAAGAATCGAATATTTTCGATTCGATTAATTTAATAATTTAATCATTTAATCATTCTTTTTGAGACAGGTACCTCATGGAGGACGTTACCCTGAATATGAGTGAAGGATGAGTGTGATGATCGTGATGATATAGGGGCCATGCACATATTACGTAACGCACTTAAGGGGGGAGGGGGTATGGCGTAGCGTTATGCTGCGTTATGTGGGGGAGGGGGGGTTTGGCTCAACGTTACGTAACTCTTAAATTTTGTCCCTCTTTAAAAATACAAAAATAATCTAATTAATATCTAAATCAAAGTTACAGTTAGCTATATAAAAATATACGTTTTTCATATTACTTTTCATAACAGTCAAACTAAAAATTATGATCTCCAATTAAGTATTTGTTTAATAATTTATAAACATTTTTCTTTTACCGAATTTTTTAATTTGTCACCTTAATCATATTTTAGTTGATACGATGTTTGTTTGTTTTTAGCGAATTTCCCCTATAGGGAAGAAGCTATTACCGTAGGTCTCATGGTAAGACCTAAGCTCGGGACCACTATAACTTTTCGTTTTGGGGCCCCCAGAAGCAAAAAACACTATTCGTTCGAATTTATATATATATATATATATATATATATATGTGTCTGTTAGCACGATAGCGGCCGCAAAAATGGTCCGATCTTCATGAAATTTGGTACGGACATGTAAAGTGGTAATCAATTGGACGAGTTCGTGAACCAGCCCGATCGGACCACCGGAAGGGGGGGTAAAGGGGGATAAACCCCCCCAAAAATGGGTTTTTAGAGTTTTTTACATAGAAAAATAAAATTTATCCAATTTTTGTGGGCACCATTGAATTCAGCTCAAAAAAACAAACAATTTAGTATTTTGAAACACTGCTCTATGTCCATTGGTTACCGAGATATTGAAAGTGGTAAACACAGTACGTTGTCCCAATGTTAACCTTATGGGAAATAACTAAAATTCTCGCTTATTTCTCAACATATCTCAATAAAACTTGGTAAATAGCTTCTTCTAGTTCAGATCTACTAAATATTGAATTAAAACCACCCAGTTTTAATATACCTGTAGCAGCACACCTGCATACTCATTCCCCATGTTATTCTTATGGAGCTTACAAAAACATGTCAAATCTCGCTATGTAGGATTGAAATATGTTGTTTTGCATTTGAAATTCGCTGAGTATGCAGGTCTGCTGCAACGGGGGTATTTTTTTTTAAATATTAACAACACATTTTTTTATCTTTGACTACTGTTAATGTACCATAACGTTGTTTTGAATTTGTATAAGTTATAAATTAAATCAGTTACGTTTTAACTAAGATTTTTGTTGTTGTTTATATTATTAGTAACAATCTTGTTTGTTTGTTTGTACCAAATTTGTTTTGATTATAAAAAATGTTATTAATAAACAAAAGTCATTAAAAGTTTATTTATTTATTTAAATCCATATTCCACTAGTAAAAGTATGCATAAGCTGTATTCATTCCTAATACGATCGAGTTACGTAACGCATGGGGGGTGACGGGGGGGTTTGCTCAAGCGTTACGATGAGTTCCATGGGGGAGGGGGGGGGGGGTTTGAAATGACAACAAATGCGTTACGTAATATGTGTATGGCCCCATAGTGGCGCGATCTTGAAGCCTTTTACTGACTAAGGTTGGCACGTTCCTTAGACAGGACTGTTAATTAATAGCCCAACAACCAAGGGCAGCTGGATCGCTCCGGAACAATCAAATAATAGTTTAAGTTAATCGATTTTTTTACTTCAATTTTCTGCGATTGTTTACAGTCTAGTATTAGTATATTACGTTACTAGACCGGAAGTACTCTTAAACCGGACGAGTATGATTCCCGCGCGAGACAGGGTGGGCGAAATTTCATACCGAGCAGAGCAGGTCATGACGTCATCGTTTATACGATGGTTAGTCTATCGATGAGGGTCTCGATAGTTGATAGTCGAGTATTGCAACTTCAACTTCGCATCTCTTAAATCGTTTTAGTTGCCTGTCGCCTGTCTCTCCTCTCTCTATCTCATGGAGTGACTTTCAACTACTTATTTCCAGTTGAAAGTCAGAATATATAGTACGGTAATGGAATATGGAGGTAGCTGAAGTGAACTTAGTTTAGGCTACTTTTTTGTAAATAATTAAGAGAACATGTTAACCATTTTTGTCAGAATATAAACTTAACTTATAGTCATCGATCCCTTTATAGCTCTCAGTGGATAAACCAGATGGCCTATAAAATCATAGAATAATTCCTTTCAACATTTTATAGGCTTATCTTATAGGCTTATTTACTAAGTCTTAAAGCAGTTGTGAATTTCATAGATTTATTTTGATAATAATAAATTATTATGCCGTGATCTTAATTTAATTCTGAGTCAACAACAGCTTGTTCATCGTGTTAAAAGGGTGAATAACCCTTGTTGATCAGCACCAGTTCGGAGTTCTTCTACTCAATAGACGCTAAATCTCAAGGTATATAAGTACCATCTCCTCAACCAAATAAAATTATTTTACGGGAATATTTAAGTATACTCCGAGTTAAATAACGTGACCCAGGTCGTCGATAAAGCTAACGCTGATATTAACACTAATGTTATATGGACGGACTCGGACTAAAATAGTCTGCCTATCTGATTATTGTAATGTTACTTATATCCTTAATTGAAATTCTTCAATTCATCACTGCACATTGCAAGCAAATTTGTACGATTTCAACTACAAAGGCGCTGATTTATTAATGACAGTATTTAAAACATAACTCCAAATCATTAAAATAGGATTAGCCTCGCGGTTGACTTTGGAACATCAATAACAAAGCTCAACGTAGCCTAAATAACCCAATAAGCTAAACAATAATTTAACAATTTTTATTTCTACCAATAAATATTTATTTAAAGTACCCTTGGTCTTATAAGTTTGTGAAGATCAATGTTATAAGAAACTAATAAATTCTTCCAAATTCTGAGTGAAGTCAATACCGTAACCGAAAGCCAAATATCGATCAATGTAGAATCTACGGTTGACGACTTCGACCCCTCGAAGGTGATCGGATCAACGATGACGTCATGACCTGCTCTGCTCGGTATGAAATTTCGCCCACCGCGAGACAGAGGCCAGAGGCGAGTGCGGGATTTTTATGCGAGTGCGGTAAAACCTGTCGCGCGTGTGACATACGATAATTTACATCATACTACTCAGAAAAAACCTATTTGATCATAACGTGTTTTTGCATAGACCACTGAATCTCAATTCTTCAAACCTATTCTACAGTAAACTAACATTTGCTATGGTTACCAAAGTGTTGCCCCTCATTCCTCTAAAGTAACTTATATTAAAACACGCATTAAACGTCGGTTTGCTGCAATCAGCTGATTGTTTTGATTGTTTACTTCCGTTATTTCCGTTTCCTAGTGCAGGACAAATTTACTATGCACTGTACGGTAAATTTACCATGGAGTTATAAGCTAAGAGTAACTTACCAGCTAAGAGTAATGCACAAAAATATAGATTGTGCCTTTGTTTAGAATAATGTAAATTTGTTTCGCTATGTAAGTCCTTCATTTCATAACCTGGTAAATAGTTATTAAATTACATAGTTTAAATAATTTTGTAAAATGAATAAATATTTAAAATGTTGTTTGATACATGGTGTAAAGAAAAAAGAAAGGTGTGTGCACAGTCAGCTGGTATGACTGTTTGGGCTCATACAACTAGCGCTTACGACGACTACAATGCAAACCAGTTTATACAACTCTATAAAAATATTTTGTGTACGGTCTTTAGTCCAATTTTCATACCACAAGGTCCGCTAGTTGCATGAGCCCAAATACGTCATACCAGCTGACTGTAGACACACCTTTCTTTTTTATTTTTACACTATGGTTTGATAGTAATTTTTGTATACAAATTACGATTATTAGTTAAAAATAGTTATTCTTGGTAACTGATTAAGAACCGGGATGAGCGGGCGGTAGTAGGAAAGAGAAAGTTCGATTCTTGGAAAAAACGACTAATCTACCAGAAAAATCGAATCATCGATTGTTTTACAACCAATTATCGCATTAGTAATACCCACTGGCCGTGGGCAAACAAACACAACAACACAACCCCAGACAGTGTGGCGACTGTAGTAGGCCTAATGAGTCGACCGCAGCGGCGTAGGCCATCACTTGGGGCACCAGCACCAGTGGGCGATAACGGTTAGGGAGGATGTAAAAATATGTCTGAATAACAGAAATTAGGCTGCGGATTAATCGAATTAGGAGTCTAATCCGATTTGAGTTACCGAAACTGTTCATGAAATTGTAATAATTGAAATATTTTCATGTAAAAATCTTCGAAGCATTTTACTCGGCAGCATATAGGCCTACTATTGGGAGCTTCAAAATTATTTAAAATTGTACGGCTGTTTCCGAAATCTCTGAAGGAGACATTTTGTGTATTTGTTCCTTGCATCAATAAACATCTTGATACATTGTCATCATGTCATGGGTCTGTTTAGTTTTCCTATACTCAGTTGTGTATTGTTCACATATAAATTAATTGCTTTTAAACGACTTGAAGAATCAACTTCAATTCCGGTACATTAGTAAAGATTATAAAACTTAATTTTTTAAGGTAGCCTATATCAAGATTTTTTTATTTTTTAAGAACTTACTTTTTGAAGCTTAATATCTTTAAAACCATTCCAGCCATGAAAGCACTGAACGTTTCTAAAACACGCGTAATTTAATTTACTTTACAAAAGTTCATTGATTATTCATGTAGCTGATGAGAAATATTTATTTTTCTGAAGTTAATACATGCAAATAGGCTAACAGGACAAAATTTATCCGAATTCATTGCATTGCCTCGAGAAAAATCAAAATTTCTCATCTATAATTGTAAATAACCCTAAATGTCGCATTTTCCGATGATTGCACAAGTTAAAACGTTTTATCAAATCCCTTTTTTCCTGTTTTCCTTATGCACTTTTGAATTTTCTGCTCATGAAATAAACCATGGCCGTCTGTAGTAATAAGCCCACGGCGTCCGAACTGGCAACTCCGCTTGGCAAAAACCCTTAGAGCCAGCTGATTTCAAATAAACAAAATACAGTGCCATAGAAGAGTGTGGATTAACAAATCGTCTGAACCCTTTGACGTGTTGCCATTTACTAGCGCCGCGGCCTTGTTACTAAACCCTAATATTGTCTGCTGAAGGGTAAAAACTGAATATCACCGGATCGGTAGATGGGCAGATATTCTGTTTTCATCAGTACGTCTGGCTGACGATATCCCATACCTACAGTCATCAAGGGATATCATCATCAAACCTAGAGCCAACCCAGACTACGTTATCACTCAAAAGCCTCTTTGGTTTGATTGGCAGCCCGTAGCAATGACTCAGCTTCATTCCGTCCAGCTCTGAAAGCTAACTGTTACTATTTTAAGATTTTTTATGAAGTATGACGATGCCTACTGTAACTCATTTTGTACGACGCATGACGATGCCTATTGTAACTTACGTAACCTTGTTATTTAAGGGGGCGGTCTACCTTGACAGAAAAATCTGCGTCATAGAGCAAAATAACATTGCATTTAAAGATAGGGCTAGAGCGCGCTGAAGTACGCTTGCAGACGTTTCGTATCTGGACGACAAAAGCTTTATTTTTTTAAATTTAATAAAAATGAGAGTGGTTTCACGTTCTTCAGAATATTTTATAGGGCTCTACATTTTTTATTTTGCTATAGAGCGTTTCTGTCGTTAATTATGAGACTTTAAAATCTAACAAAAAACTGCAATTTTTTGAAAGATTTACACAATTCCTGTAAATGAACGGGGATAAAATAAAAAATTCTAAAAATTTAGCGCTCTACAAAAACATTTCATTACTAAAATGACACCAAAATATTGGAAGTCATATGAAAATCCAGCGATCAATGAATAAGATACAAAACCCTGTTTTAGCGCTCAGAACTTGAGGTAGACCGCCCCCTTAATGGCAAATAAAAATATTGAATCTTGATTCAGCATCCCCAGCCTCGTCCGTTGCCCAACACCACATCAGTATAATCAACCCTTTATTGCACAACATCGTCTCGGTCCGGGAGATTTCCGTTGTTTTCCCACAGCCGCTCGAGAGCGAATTAGAGAGTAAGAAGAAGCAGTCTATTGTGCAGGGAAAGTGGGATTAGTTTTGCTCCATATCTGATCGTATCGGGATGAAATATCACCAAGGCTGGTACACAGTGCGGTGTCAGAGGTAAACAACATGGGATTAATATCGGATGATGTTGTAAATTTGGAACAACTGTTATTTCGAATGAGGAAAGGCCTGGGGGAATATGCTCCTTCGGTGAGAGGCAGGAAAATAGAACGTTAAACGTTAGATAGCTTAAAAACACTTCAATTTAATACAGAAATAAGTAGGTTAATGAAGTGGTGATAAGAAGGAAAAATACGACTGTTATTCATTTAATTTAACAGCTCTTCTTCAATATCTTTAAATAATAGAGGTAAATAGGTTAATTGGTTGAAGACTTCTACTTGATTATTGTATTAAATTAGAGTTATTTGCTTAATCGGTCGAGATAACAGAACGTTATATAGATCCTTCATTTTTTCTGGTTTTTTCCTACCACTGAGAAAAATTTAGTCCTGAAATACGTGGAAAATACACGTAAATAAGGGTGTGCGGGTTACCCACTGCAATCTGGACCCGGCTCAATGCTCCGGCAGTGAGGCCGCCACACGGAAAATCAGGACTTAGTTTGTCTACATAGTTATGACGTCACTGGCTATGACGTCATTACTGTCGGTTGTAAGTCCTGCCGATCAGAGTTGTCTCTCGTAATTGCAGAGATTTTTCTCAGAATATCCTGCGATTCATTTTGCCTTCACCTCAGTTTATCAGAGAATATACATTCCTATTCTCGTAAAATACAACCGATTTCTATGCACTGCCTTGCCAAGTCTCTGCATTTACCGGTATTTTTGACTTAAATCAGTAAAATATGTCAGGGTCCTTCTAGTGGTCACCCATCCAAGTTCTAACCACGCCCGATGTTTCTTGACTTGTGTGTTCAGGTGAAGAATGCTATATCCATTGCGTTACGCCTACCTGTTGACGAGTGTAGTTGTTGAATAGCATCTGAAGAAGTGATAAGTGCAGTTTTACGCCTCATAGTACTTCTCTACAGTGACAATTTATTGCGTAATTGAGTCTAGACTAGCCCTCCGTACGTGTCGTGCGTGTTTCCCGTTACCAGAATGTTTATAAAAAGTAATGTTTGTTCATTGTGTGCGTCTGTCCGTTTGTCTGTCGGGCGTTGTCCGTAGGTATGTGGTTTTTAATGCTTCTTGACGATTTCCACTGGAATGAAATTTGATTTCCATCGCCTGAGGAAGTTCTCTCTGAGATTGAAACTGTCGTAATTTGAGACTACAAAGGATCACTTTGAGGCAGTACAAGGTATTTACACCATTAAAAGTTACAATTTATTGTCCTGACCTATTTATTTGATACATTTAAAAGTGGCAGAAAATCAATGCAAGGTTATACTCGACCTGCATTCTATTTCTTACAATTCATCTTATTTAAGACTTTGCTAAAAATATCTGAGTTATTAAAATCGAAGCAGGATTTAAACAGTGCAATTACTTTTTTTGGTAATTTGTTCGTGTAAACTTTGGGCAGATAAAATTAATCTTAGGTCTAAAACTGATCAATGCGTCCTTGCAAATATTTAAAAATAAAACAATATTTAACATAAGTTACTGCTGACAAATAAAACGATTTGATTTTCTTAAAAAATCTAAGCTTTTTCTCAGAAAAATTGGAAATTTGATATTCTTTTAGACGTTTTCCTACCATTTACTTTATATGTATTTACTATCAACGGTACTACAGTAAGTAAATATATAAAAAGCATTAATAAAATATGTATTATAGAAACCAAATGTTATCATTCAAACTTGTATCACATTTGTAAATTTTCAATCCCAAATATAAAACTAACACAACAGATTTAAAATCAATCCAGATTTGGTTAAAAATATTTATTCGATTGAAATAAAATATTTGATGATACTGCGAACTAAAACAAGGTAAAGACTAACTGCTTTTACCAAATCACATGGAAATAATTTGAAGTTCTCATCCGTAAACTTATCGTAAATGCAGTGGGCTGCTAGCAGAAAGTAATCATGGATAAAGTTATGACGTGTTTTGTGACGTATACAAACCATCCATGACGTCACTTTAATGTTTTTTCCTTAAAATCACGGTAAATTCCCTGATTATTTGCAAATACGGCAGTTCGAGCGTAACTACAGAGAAAAAGTTCTTAAAGAAGGACTGCGAGTCCTGCGTCTGTACTAATGCCCAAAACTCTGCCGAGTCATTGAGCTGGGTCCAGACACAACGCCTCCAATAAGTGAGCCAAGTCCTTATTTACGTATTGCGAGTACGGATTGTAGACTTGGGGCAAAAACTCTGCTTTTCCGCTAAGATATTTTTCTCATGCATGATAAAATTAGTAATATGTAACTAATAGCATTTTAACTAGCCTAAGCAAATAACTTAAATTGTCCTTAACAAGTGATTATTTTTTGTTTGATTTTATTTTAAACGGCAGGTCATTCTGTGCAGCCCAACGAAAAGACCTGTTCTCTACAGTGCTTTGCCTCAATCATGAGTATTACTTTTTACATAATTGGACAGGGCCGCCGAGAGGCCATGTCAGCCAAGTCTGAAACTTGGGGCCCGGGATGAGCGGAACTTTTCAGATTGAGGAAATATTGGTATCGACTTCTTGAAAATAAATTTAGGCCGAATGTTAAAAATTAAATGTCCAGCTTTATCACGAAAATTACTTTGATAATACCGTTCAGTATTTAGTTAAGGCAGAAACGATTGTTTTGACTGTCTGTATTATTGGTGCCAAATCTTAAGGCCCACGCCGTTCATAAGGTTAATGTTAATTTTAGCATTGGGCTTATGGACGGCTTGGGCCTTAAGATTTGGTGCCAGATATACTATTGTATCTGCGACTGATTGTACACTACGGCGGTGGCGGCCAGCGAATAGTGAGCGTGACTGACTCATACCTCTCTCACGTATATTGACAACAATTTAAATACGTTATGATGAAATTATCCACGATGTTAAACAACAAGAGTACAACATATTTTGCAATTAACGAAGATGGCGTGAAAACAATCTTGCGCATTGTTTTGTTCGTGAGTGGAACAAACGCGGAAGCTATGGGGAAGAGGCGAATTTCTTGAAAATCCAATAGTGCGGCATCACTGATAGCAGTAATTTTTAATCAGAGTAGACTATTTTCTAAATCCGATCGACCATTATTCAGCCTCAATTGGTCCGGATTGTTGTGGTTCCTATTTGTAAGTTGTTCCACCTTTAGACTGCCAAAAAACGCGAGTTGAGAGATCTAATTTTCGAAAATTTTCCGGGGGAGAGCCCCCGGACCCCCCTTTCACTAGGGGGTCATCCATACCTCCCAAAACCCCCAAAGGGCCCGTTTGGTGTGCAGACTTGGGGCCCTGCTTGGCTCTCGGCGGCCCTGTAATTGGACAAATGTTTGAAAAAGAAATTATAAACCTTGTCAATACGAGCCATTGTCTTATATTGCTTACACAAAACAGTCCACGTATTTATTACTTGGTTTAAATTAAAGGGGAGGGGGGGGGGGTTTAAATGTAGTTTACGATAGAATTACGTCTAAGGAGAGAGATTTATTTTTGATATTGCGTCATTTTAAAATATTTTTAACTCATTGTATTCCAACAGTAAATTCCCTAAAGCCTAAGGTAAAAACAACTGTTTTTCCTTCAGTTGTATAAATGCACACGTGCTTTACAGTCCAGGTAACGAATGCTCAAAAAAATGTATGGAGAGAATTGCATGAAACACAATTTTTGACTTTGCAGCTTTGTTTGGACTAGTTATGAGGTGAACATATCATTAAAAGTCACTGTCCGTACGCTGTCCGTAGCCCTTTAGCGGAGGGTGGGAGGGGGGTCTGAAAACACCATTTTAGGTTTTTCCTAAATAACTTGAAAACGATCAACTTTTAGTATTCCGTATCAAAGTTGAAAATTGAAGAATATTAAATTTCCTGTAATAAAAGTACATAATAAGTCTATTTTGGTCCAACCATTTACGAGTTAAGCTCTAATTTTATTAATATTTAATTAGCAACCCACAAATGTATGATTACTTTTTAATTGGGATAATTTTAACAAGAATAGACAGAATCAAAGATCTTGGGGTAACTTTTGATTCAAATTTTAGTTTTAATTATAATATTGAAAAATGTATTTCTTCTGCAAATAAAATGATGGGTCTAATTATAAGTCAAGGCATCAACTTCAATCATGTTGGGACTTTGGTCTTGCTGTACGAGTCCTTGGCCAGGTCGAGGCTCGAGAGTGCGGCTTTGATATGGGACCCAATCCATGTAGTTCATGAGGAAGCTCTGGAAAATATTTACAAAAGATTTCTAAAATATTTATATTTTAAGTTATTTAATGTGTACACATTCGATATCCCGTACAAGGAATTGTTAAAAAATTTTAATTTTGTGACCCTAGCTACAAGAAGAAAGGTAATGGGATTGGTTTTCCTGGTGTCCGGTTAAAACGACAAACGGACAAAACCACAAATCTAAAGAATGCGGACAAAACAACAAATTAAATATCCTGGGGAGAGTCAGTAGGTAATCCAAGCAAAAATGTGATGGCTAAAACCACAAAGATTCCGTCAACCGATTTTGATGACTAGCGATTCTTAAAGTAGCACAGTTATAGCTCATAATGGTAGATTGCCTTGAAGTTTCACGTTAACTGATCGAAACAAAAATCTGATTGTTATCACACATAGAGACCATACAATACCACAAGGTATTTTGTTATTTTAAAAAATATGTTGGTTTGGGTAAGGAAATAGTTTGTTTGGGTACGGAAATGCAATGTTTGGGTACCGAAAAATCCGCTGATCATTATTTGTTTTGATGTAAGGAAATCGAGGGTTTTCGTAGATCTCAGCTGTACGGTATCGAGCAATTTTTGAATACAGAGTGATGAAAAAACTTTTTTTATGGTCTGTGGTCCAAAGCCTGGATAAAGGGTGATGGAAATCAGATTTTTGTTTCGCTTCACTTAATGTGGAACTCCAAGACAAGCTTTCGCTTCAGTTGATGTGGAATTCCAATTTATGGTATACTTTTCCGCCAGAGAATTATTGGACACGACCTTAATTAAAGAGATTTCCTTTACTAATAGGTAAAGGAAATCCCAGCTCGCTGTACCTGCGCTACTTAAAGAATTGCTAAAGACATCAAAATTTGTACTTCTATCGGTCGACGGAATCTTTGTGGTTTAGCCGCTACATATTTTCGTTTGGATTACCTACTGACCCTCCGCAGGTAGCAGACCCAGGATATTTGTTGTTTTGTCCGCATTCTTTTATATTTGTGGTTTTATCCGGCATTCGGTTTTCCTTTACAAGTTGGTCCGGGGTGAGGTGGATGATCCTACAAGTGTGGGGGTGCTGAGTTATCGAGTGCCTAACTTTAACTCCAGAAATAAATTTCTTTTTACTTTATCACATGCTAGAACTCGCAGGCACATGCTTCTTCGCCACTGTACCGGGTGATGGGGCTTCATAACACCCTCTTAACAAGAGACTCAAATAAATATTGATATTCTCTCAGATTCTTTCGCAGTTTTTGAAAGAAAATGTTACCAACTTTTCAATTCACTATAGATATTGTGCCTTTTATTGTTGTTATTCTATCTGTTTATTTATTTATATATCTATATATATAAAAAGAGATGGCTATGATAAAAATCAATTCGATGAGTGGTAAACACAGTACGTTGTTCCAATGTTAATCTTACCTAAATAAATAAAAAATAAATAAAAAACATTTCTATTTCTTTTTAATTCAATATAACTTTTTTATTTGTGCACCAAATTGGATAATTCTTTTTTTGTTTTCTTCGAATTTTTTAGAACAAGGTTTTTGTGAAATAAAATTTTAAATTCGACCCTGGGGCTCTCTCCCACTGGCCTTTAAGTTACTTGACCACGTATGCATTCTGGTAGAGTAACTTGAGAACTAATTCAAATCATAACCATATGTTGACCTGTAAACAAATGTGAATTTGAAATATGTGTTTATTTATTTACACTTGGATTATTTACTTTTGTATTTTAAGGATTTTGTGAAATTAAAAGGTCTAATCAAAAGTTACTTTTTGTATATGAAGAATTCTGATTAAATGACACGTGAATCTACCTTTTTATCTAACTATATAATCTCTTAGGATGTTTATAAATGAAGATAAATCCTTATAGTTGTGTTTAGTTTTAGAAAAATTAATATTGCAAGCCTTATACAATATTATTACAATAATATTACAAGCAGTGTGAGAAAAACTGCAGTTTTTTTATTTGACCAGAGAGGTTGAGAAGTGTTTGAGTTCATAGTTCACAAAAATCATGACTATATTTTAAGTTTAATATAACATTGATTCAGTATTATTCTGATTCTTAAAAATGTTACGTTACCCTCGACGCAACAACCTGGGCCGAATGAGAACGCAATGCTGTGAGTGTAGGACACTTTCGGGCAAGTCAAAATGACAAGCAAAACGAGTCTCGAAATGAAGATCAATGTGCTTTATTTAATCTAAACCATCAACGAAGAGATCTTGCATTCTATTCCCATTGAGCAGCGTTCAATTATAACGCGACGATCGATTACAGTTTATTGCCAATAGTTGCTATTGTCTCAATGAACATTGTGTGTCAACAGTTGCAATGATTTTAGGTTTAAAAATGAAGCCCCTGTAATATAGGCTACTGTACCAGTGGCCAACTACAATTGACACTATTGGCATATCAGGTTGAACCAGGCAAAACTCCGTTCCGTGGACTACGCGTACATCTTCGGGATGCTACCAGTACTGATTGAAATGTACTTAATGACGGCAGAGTGACTATTCTCCCAGCAACATACGTCGGAAGTCCGCGACATATGCGCATGAGTACGCTCAGGATGCTAAGTTGGATGTACGTCGTACGACGTACATCCAACAGCAGATTTGTTTATTACGTTCACGTGCAATTCAAATTGGTCAGAAATTCTACAAGAATTATTACCTGGCCAATCTCCCATTAATCGTCACATTACCACACAAGAGTTTTTACAAGAAAATCAAAGTTACTCGTGGATTTTATTGTTAAGCATTGCATGTTCGGCGAGACGCATTGTGGGACGTATTCAGTAGAATGACAAAAACGCGGGTTGCAACACGCACATATCCTTATTGAGAGGATAGAACTGAATGAAATGGATTATGTGATATCAGCTAATATAATAAATAAGGATATCCATTCAGCTAAAAGTCGGTTCAGTAATTATTGTGTTGCGGATCATTAACTCACTACGTATTTGTATATAATGGCACTCAGCTGACGGTGAAAAACTTAATTAGAATTAATTAATCTAACAACATAATTGAGGCAACGATTTCGCAAAAAAGCTACAAAGGTGAAGACGTTTTTATTCCACGTATCCAAATGATTCCAAACGATACGCCCTTTGACTTTAAGCGGCAACAATTTCCCAGCAGCTTGCATTTGCAATGTCCGAATTAAATGGACAGTCGTTGAATGTTTGTGGAAACAACCTTGAAAATCCATGATTTTCACATGGCCAATTGTATGTCGCCTGTTCCCGTGTCGGAACACCATAATTTTTGCGCCAGAAAACAAAACTAACAATGTTGTATATTAAAAAAGCTTTAGAATAAAAGCTATGTTGTTGATGTGAATATTTTGATATTTTTTTCAAACTAAAACAAATTATTCATAAAGAAGACAGGACAACGTCTGTCGGGTCAGCTAGTTTATTTATACAGATCATTTTACTAATAATGTATTTATTTATTGTTATATCAGATCAATTTATTATTAATATATTTATTTATTGTTATGTTTTGAAATTATTTATTAATTGTTATATTTAAACATTGTATTTATATGTTCAGTGCTGGTTCGCTCTTGAAATGAAATGGAAGATTAAAGACAAGAGACTCAACCTCAAAAATCAATATGTTCATTTATAAGTGAACTGCTTCTTTATAATTGGGTTGTACCTGTTTTAAAGTAAAATAAAATAAATAAAAATTATGATAACTGTATTATTAAAATGAGTAGGCCTACTTTTCAACTAAGAAATAAATCACTATTTGTTTTTATGAATAAACAAGTAATACGTAAAGGCGTGAAGCATAATATGGAGTATAGGTTGATGTAGGGACTTATAGTAGTAATTATAGGGTTGATGTAGTAATTATATTTAGGGTTCCCATTTGGTACAATGGGAAAAGAGGAGATTTTATTACGCCACGCCAAATGGGGGGCCTTGGGGTAGGGCCTATGCCCATAGGAATACGGGGGGTCCGGGGATCCTCCCCCGGAAATTTTGATGGAAATAGGCATTTAAAACTTTATTTTTATTGCATCCAAATGATAAAAATCTGTAATAAAGTGCAGTAGTTCTGTTTATTACAAATATGCAAATTTTTGAAACAAAGGGAGGACAAATACAAGTTAATTTTAATCATGCATTTATTTTATTACTTAAACAACGTAGTAAGTTTATTCGTTTTAACTGCTACAAAAATGATCAGTAATTAATTAAACTTCCCATTCTAGAACAATAAAATGTAAAATAATTTTTAAACGTTTAAAACAGCAAAAAAACTTAATAGAAACAAAATCTGACTTCCCTTTAACATATTAAAAAAAATATTATTCATGAAGTTTCAAAAGCAACAGCATTCTCACGAATCTAAATCAACCACTCTGTATTCTGTCTTAACCTCGAATGATTCGGTGATCCTCGTAGTTGTAAACACTTTTTAACAAGGAGTACTGTACAGTCAAAAAACTTAATTTTCCACCAATCAAATAGCCTATGTTTAAAATTTTAAAAGGTAAAAGGCAATGTTTTTATTTAGCAGTAAACGTAAGCATGTAAATATTTATTTGTTCTGAAATCACTTGACGTATTATAAATTTCATCATCGAATGCCAGTGTAAAGCCCCAAAAAGAGAAGATTTCCCATTTCTCGTTGAAATTCCCCGGAAGTGAAAATTTACCCTTAAAATCTGGTAATCTCCGGAGAAATCCGGCGATATGGTAACCCTATACAATATGTCAAAAGAGCTCCGTACGGTCGTTCTATCCCTCAGTCGCCTGAAACAAACGCACGACTGCATATTATTGCGAATTAGTATTGTAGTATTAGTCTTCTAAAATAAATGTCATTAGATATTAGTCAGACATAGTCACGGCATAAGTACGTGACAACGAAGAAAGTCGAAGGACGATAAAACATGCTTATCGATACATGGAGTGGCTCAGTCCGTCTAGTCTGTAGTCACGAGTTGAAGATCAATCGAAAACTCGGCGAGTGTTTGCAAAAATGACGCGAAAAGAACAAAGTCCTTTGTGCAGTGGCAATTTGTTATATTCCAGGTACAATCGTGATTTACAAGTAAGTAATAACAGGAGCTGTGAGGGGGGGTGGTGGGGGGGGATGGGCGGAGTGTTGTTGTTTGCGCCCTACTCTGGAATCTCAGTCGCGGATCCATAGCGGGTCGCTTTCCCGTTGAAACCGAGCGCTGCCGGCACGCGATTGGTCGGCGGGGCGGGTCGCCATGGCAACGGCGATACCGCCGGCCAATCGGCGGCTCGCGGCGACCGAGCCGGCCACCTCGCGCGGCGACACGGCCAGTCTGACATGATCCGTCGTGCCGCGCGGAGCCCGTGAATGCCGCCCGCGATGGCGTTGGGACTAGGCGCTGCCACCTCGCACCCGCTGCCGCCGCCGCCGGTGGCGCGGCCCCTCGTGTCTCCCGTGGTCCCCAGCCCCATGTTCGCGCTGCCCACCCTCAACTTCACCGTGTCCCAGGTGGCCGCCGTGTGCGAGACCCTCGAGGAGTCCGGGGACATCGAGCGGCTTGCCAGGTTCCTCTGGAGTCTGCCCGTGGCCCACCCGAACGTCGCCGAGCTCAACAAGAACGAGGCCGTCCTGCGGGCCCGCGCCATAGTGTCCTTCCACAGCGGCAACTACCGCGAGATGTACAGCATCCTGGAGCACCACAAGTTCACCAAGGACAGCCACGGGAAGCTGCAGGCGATGTGGCTCGAGGCGCACTACCAGGAGGCGGAGAAGCTGCGGGGCCGGCCCCTGGGGCCCGTGGACAAGTACAGGGTGCGCAAGAAGTTCCCGCTCCCCAGGACTATTTGGGACGGGGAACAGAAAACGCATTGTTTCAAGGAGCGGACGAGAAGCCTGCTGAGGGAGTGGTATCTGCAGGACCCTTACCCCAACCCGACGAAGAAGCGGGAGCTGGCGCAGGCGACGGGACTCACGCCTACGCAGGTCGGGAACTGGTTCAAGAACAGGAGACAGCGCGACCGAGCCGCCGCCGCCAAGAACAGGTGAGTCGATCAAATCGTCTAACAAGTGAAAATGGTGTTAGAATAGCTCACGGGCAGAATAAATAAACTGTGAAAACGACGCTACTACAGGATGTTGCGCGGTGTTGGTGTGCGCTGGATAAGTGAATATTCTGTTCTTTGCACAGTTAATTTAGTCTATAGATCAATGAGGAATTAATAGGTCCATGGGGTCGTGTGAAATTTTCTCTATAATCGTGCTGTTATCAGTGTCAAAAGCTCATTGACAAAGGTGTCTTAGGGTTCAGATGGAGAACACAACAATTAATTAATTAATTTATTTATTTATTTCCAACGGATAACCATTTCAATACAATACAATTCCAATACAATCTTGGCAGTTATAATAAACAGGTACAACATGCAATGTTTAAATAGTACAAGCGTATAAAGTCCAATCACTGATACAAAATATAAGCCCAATCACTGTATGAACTTCTGCTGTGGCTTATTTGCGCTATCAGTCCAGTTCTAATAATGTATGTTGGGGTATAGATAAAAAAAGGGAGCAAGCATTTTATGTTTTTTTAGGTAACTATAATGTAGAACTGAATAACTAAGAGGCTCATAACAGCAATAGCTAGCTGTCTTTGTCTTTTATTAGTTATCTTAACCTTCAAACCGAACAAAAACAATAAATAATACAGTAAATTAAATAAATATTTATATAATTTGACTTCATACAGTTTGCAGTAAAACACGGTAAAAACCCTGTGCTCAAGCAATATTATATTGTTCTTAAGTGCGCGTTAACATTGTAATTATTGTATGGAAATCGGTGCATTCCGTAGAGGTGGTGGATAAATAAATTTAAAATAGTTTGGCAAAAATAGGCTATAGTATTATGTCACTTTGGTGAAACATAGCCTATTTGGCTACATGTTATTAGGCCTACAGCAATAGGGTGGAATGCAACTTAAATCTGATCTTCTCGGAAATGGCAATTAATTTATACATAAACTAAAAGTGGAAAAAAGAAAGAAAATATAGGACAAGTATTGTTGTTAACTTAGGGCATTATGATAAAATGGAAAGTTTATCTCAATAAGGCATATAAGTTGTCACTACAAACATTTTCCCATCTATAAAGTTCCAGAGATTATTTATACCAATGATGATATATTTGACCAAATAAAAATTAAATTCTATCTGATTAGTAGATATTGATAAACTGACCATTAACTTAATTATCCTACATGTATAGTAGAAATATTTCCGACAAAAATATATTTCAAGCGTCGAATTAGTAGGCTTAACTTAATCAAGAACTTAAAAACCAATAAAAAATAAATTACATTGCTACATTATTAGAAAATAATCGCTTAATTTTGAGCCCGGCTCTAAAACCAATCAATTACAACAATATTGAGGCGATAAGCTGTTATTGAGAATCAAAGTGATTATGAACGCCTGAGCGGATGCTAACCAAAACCATCTCACCTAATAATGTAAAGTGATCCCCGCTGTTCGGCTGCGGCTACCGTATTTTCCGACAGAGAGAGCTGAATGCCGCGCGTAGTCGATAGCTCGCGCCGATGAATCACCTATTCATACATCAGTTTTCCTTTAAATACTTATTACTTAACACTACCTTTTCTGACATTGTTAGGAGGGCCTATTTATTTTATTTTAATAATGTTTGAAATCGTCAATTATATGGAAGGCCTATTTACTAAAAAAAAGATTTAAGCAAAGTAATACTTCTTAAAATATTACAACTTAAAATGTTTTAAATTTCATAGAAGTCAACATTTACAAGCTGAAATGTCACAGGCTTTAAACAATAGTCCATTGATTTCATAAAAGTATTTATTTACTAAAAAAATTAAGTAAAGTAATACTTCTAAATTATTAAAACTTAAAATGTTTTAAATTTCATAGAAGTCAACATTTACAAGCTGAAATGTCACAGACTTTAAAAAAATAGTCCATTGATTTCATAAAAGTATTGAAATTGTATTTTGGGGTTATTAATGAAAATGTCTCAATGACAAGATATCCGTGTAAAATACTATATATTCGTGTGCCCACCTGGTGAGTTGGATTTGCATTGCCAAAATGGGACTTGAAAATACATATTTTTGGTAATTTTCTTGGGAGTGAATGTATTGGCCTAATGTTATAAACTTCCAACTAATCTCTAACCATCTGCAATTGTAAATTAAATCCACTTGTCAATGATGTGAAAATTATTTCTTTGTCGTTTGATAAGTCTAGTGTTACCGATTCAGTAAAACGTAGGTACTCTTCAAAGTTTTTCTCTAATATTATAGTTAGAGAAAAATAAAGACAGTAAGTTATTTTTGTGGTACATTACTATACATTTTTCATATTTTGCTTAATAAGAATGCGGGCTAATAAACTTTAGTCAAAGTAAAAATTTGCCATAACTTGCATAAATAAATTTTCTACTTCAAAGATTAATCGTATTCAAACTAATTTAGCCTCAATTAGCCTACAGTTAAGTAAATTATGATTCGATGGATTCTGAAAAGTTCAATACAATTTATCTTGGGAAAGAGTGCAATAATTTTTAACTGCAGAAAACATGTACTGTAAACAGTTATTAACGATCACTTGAAATCCAGACGTAAAATACGTTAATAACAAAAGTTTTGTATAGCTATGGAATCAAAATTTAGTTATTTTAGGCCTATAATTTAGGCTGTAATAGCCATTTTTAAATACTGATTGCGTAAATTAATTAGTATTTGGCTAGTTTGAAAATTCCGGAACAAAAAGTAAACATCATAACTTACTGCTGTATGGGGATCTTGACTTACACCATCATAAAAATGCGTTTCCCTAACTACATAGAATTCGCTTTAATTATAATATACATTATCCAATTTTTTTAACTAGGAAGCGATTTGCATAGGGATTCAAATCTTTTTGAAAGCAAAAACCACAGTTACCGGTACTCATTTTGTGTGAATAATACGAACTGAGCTAGGGGGTCATTAGTACCCGGCACAGAAACTCTCCTTTTCCTATTAGAAAAATAAAGCATTTCCTATATCTGGTTGCATTTGGTAATTGCATCGGTATTTATTAAATTAATTCCAACAATAAATTAAATTTTAGGTTTCGTTAAATAATTTTTTTTTAACTGTCGTAGGGCTACTCCTCTTCGGATTTGTTGTATTCATGAATAGACTATCCCATTGTCAATAGAATCGTTCTAAATGCCCGGCACATCTGGCGCAGTGAGATGATTTCTCCGCAGGCGGGGGTTTCCTGCCGAAAATACGCGGGGTTTCCAGCAGAGCCGCCGAGTGCAGCCTAGGCCAGCCCGAGCGCGCCTAAAATAACTCACTCTTACTACGATCGATTATTATTCTGCCGCGTTAGGCTTTTAAACGCCATCTTATGTAACTTATGCTTCCGTGGGAGTTATCGGTTTTAAAAGGTTTTCGACAAAAATAGATGAATTATTTAATTTGTATATGTATATGAAATCTTCAATGACAAATTTATGTTAACTATTTATTTTTATTATTTATTTACGGCAATTGTAAGTTTTACAATTTTATGTACCGTACAATTTAACAAATTGTATCACAGTTACCAGGTTACTTAGAGCCATATAAAAATCGTATAGGCCTAACTATCATTAATATTTATTTATGGGCACAACAAATAAATTTCTCAAGCAATGTTTTAAACATTAATTCTGTCATTTGTTAACAATCAATCGCATGACGTTAGCAATTGCAACAATGTAATAAACTCACTCACGCAGATTTTACCCAAGCGTGAACGTATAAAGTGTCTGTTATCAATAGATATTAATTTAGTTAATATAAATTACAGAATCTTTTTATTCGGGCCTAACTCATGGTTGTTGTTTATTTCTCTTGATAGAAGATATTTGAATCGTTTGAAATTAAAAATATGCAGTAATTCGATAATTTAGTTTAACTCTTATTGAATAAAATGCAATCTTTGTAATTTTTAAATTTCCAGTGAAAATTAAAATTTAACAATAACATAAATTCTTGGCACCATTTAGCCTTATGCTAATTATTTGTATCGTATGGTATATTATAGCCTAATTAATTGTAACAGGTGTCGATTTTTAAAATTGATGACACAATGGGCTATTGTCAATGAAATTTCATATTGTTCCAAAAATAAATTTATAGGCTTTGAAATCACATCCTCATAGCCCAAATGTGTTCAGTATAAAATACGAGAAAATAGGGCTTACATCATATGGAATTATGGCACTAATATTTAAATTACCTTGCCTAAAATTTTGATTTCTAGTTACCAAACATTTAGTTACACTCTATACATCATGTGAACATTCTTGATCATGTGTTTCTAAACAAAATTATCGTGAAATTATTTAAAGTATTTGTGTTATTGTTATTGGTAGACGGTAATTTTTAATCGGCCCGGTGTTGCTTAATACATATGAACGCGTAAGTTTCATAGTTAAAGTTAATATTTAAATTCTTCCACAAGAGCTTAGCACAAAATAAACACGCCAAGAATTTTATTACGATCGTTTTAAGATTCGCTTGACTTATTTGCCTCCATTGACAACTGTCTACTCATAAATGAATACTATTAAGTTGGGTCCTATTAGTTAGGCTTCCTACCTGTATTATAAACACTTTGAACAATGATAATCATAGGCAGTTCACTGTATATATACTATACTACCATATGGCACTATACTACTACTATATATACTACTATAGGCCTATGCCATAGGAAATTTTGTTGCCATCAACATGTTGCATTCAGAACCTTTTCCGTCACTCAAAATAGGCGGATTATGGTTTAAATAAATATTGGTAGAGTGATAAAATGCTTAGCTACCAATTAAAAATCACAACTCGATTAAACTTTCCTCTGGATAGGCTCTGGATATCGGGAACATTGTATAAAACATGAAGAACCGTTTAACGAGGATAGATAAGGAACTACCAGGGTAAACTTAACTGAAACTATTCCAAACTGTTACGTCGCTTCATCGTTCTGTAGCCTAATAAAAAAATGTGTTTCTTTAGTGATCCAGAAATAAACATTTTGTATTTTTAAAAATTTATCGACACAAGTTAACAACTTGTACGATTAAAATAATATATTGAACGCGATTCAAACGGGCCGAGTTGTTTTCGGGGATGTTACTTTAAAAATTAATTTTAATTAATTAATTAAAAAGTAAATTAATTAATTTACCTTAGATTATTTTGGAATTTCCATCATTTGTAAAATCCCAACGACAATAAATTATTATTTTTAGACCTACTATCATTATTAAGTACCTGGTGGACCGAGCCTTGCTCGGTGTTATTTCATGTTTACCAGTTCATCCAGTTACTATAAAATATTTCAATGTCATAAAATTGATAAATAGAAACCTTTTTTATTGCTCCATGGACTCTTCATCCCACTTGCTGTATTTTCCCTTAATGGCTGTAGATTCCAAACAGCTGTTATGATTACTTCATTTGTTTACACTTTTCTTGTTTATTTTCGTTGCTATCACGGCAACCCATAAGGCCAATGTTAAAATTTTACAACTTTAAAATTCGATTTATTACGATATTAGATTTTCTCTGGCCAAGTAGTCTGCATAAAAGACGTTTTTGAGTCATAAATTACTTATTTCCAGACTTTGAAGAAAATCCTCGGAGCCGTTTTTGAGATCGTTGTGCAAGCAAGCAAGCATACATACATACAAGATAACACTGCTCGTATAAGAGTATAGGATCTATATATATTATTTCAATCTATATAATTACATTCTATTGGGAACAGAATTTATTTGTACTTAACGAAAACTTAATTTTCTCCAGTTAATGTGTTTTAGTTTGATGTTTTTACTTTTTTCAATCAACCGGAGACTAAACAATCCCAGTGTATTGAAACAGTTTGTTCCCCAATACAAAAGTTTCTTTCAATACTGTTTCGACATCAAGGACGCCTGCCCTCTTGACCTTTTACACTGAGCCTCGATAAGTGCCAAACGAGCCCTTAAGTAAGCCTTATCACAAACCCGATTCGCCTTATCGGTCCACACTGCCATAACCTCACGGCTGGCTGCCTGTCGAGCCTTTTACAGCCTACTATGACAGCTAACTTGTATACTAAATCATTTATATTAGCTAAGGAGATTTACAATAAATGAGAGTTTCTTAAACGCCCCAGTATGTTTATTGTGAAAAGCAAATAAAAGTTTCTATGCTATTATTACTACGTCTATTATTACTACGGTTATTATAACAACGGCTATTAGGCCTATAACTATTCTTACTTTGATACTGGTAAAAAATAACTCGACTTTTGACTTGTGCTATCGAGTTTATTGGGATTAATTTTATATTGACTCTATTAATCTTATCGTTTATCGTATTCTATTAGCTATTTTAACACATACTAATTAATTAAAGTATAGGCTACTTAAAAATCTGTACGAAACAGTTAGAGGAGATTCGAGTAGCCTATAGAAGTCAAAAGACATAATCAGTCTGTCTCTAATCGTGGCGCGTTTAAAACACAAAGTTTAATCTTTAATCTTTATTTATGTTTGCTTTGAAAATATAATACCGTAACTAAGACCGTCTGAAGAAAGAAAGTTCATTTGATAAGGTCTTAAGTCTATATAATTTAAATTTATACATTTAAGATTACAACCCAAGCACACCATTTTAGAATTTTTATAATAACCGAAGCCTATTTTTTTACTTCGTTCTGTCATAATTTGGGAAGCAAAATATATTTCCTGGTCAATCTATAGCATGAAACTTTCATTGAACCCGACTATTGATTCGACCTTCGTGCAGTTCCGGATTTATGGTCGCCGAGCCCTAGAATCTAGAGGCCCCTACAGCCTCGCCGATAGTGGTGACTTTTTTTAGCTAAATTATGTTTTAAAGTCTAATCATTCCTTCATTGTGTAAGTTTTGGCCCTGGATTGCTTATTGAGATACAAAATGGTTTATTTTACCTTATTTTCCGTCGACATTTAAAATCGCATAATTATAATGCAAGATTTGGATTGTCGACGGAAAACAAGGCATCACTTTGAATGCCTAAATTTCGGCCGCTCGCTACCCCTATCGGCGCGCGTTCTAGGTCCGGTCCTTGTTGGCCTAGTGGTAAATCCGGGACTGGTTTCGCGGTGGGTACAAATTATACAGTATTATTTTTTGGTGAAAGCTAAATTTCCAAATTAACAACTCGCCTTACGCAGATCTTCAATACATTTTTCCAAACAGCTGTTAATTCTCGTCCACCAATCTGTCCCGTTGTAAACAAACAATCGTCTTCGAGCAATGTCGATTTAAAATTTAAATTTCCGTCAAGCCACACCACACAATGGAGGCGGGAGAAGCGGACAGGAGCGAGGCCGAAGAAGCCTCTGGGGGCGCGTGGAACCGGAACCTGAGCCAGTACTCCTCCGAGGACCTGGACCGCCTGGACGGGCTGGTGGAGGCGCGGACCAGGAAGCGGAAGGGGGAGGGGAAGGAGGGGAAGCCGAGGAAGCCGGCGGAGGACGTCCCGCAGTACCCGGGGGCGAGGATGCAGACGGGCAAGAAGAGGGTGAAGTGGGCCGACCTGGAGGGAAGGTCTCTGGAGCGACCGTTGCGGCGGCCGCCCGCGCTGGCCTAGCAGTGGAGTCTGTAAATTAAATTGTACGTCTAAATTAATTAAAGTCTAGTTTTACTAGTTCGTTAAAAGTGATTTAGTTACTGCGGTAATTCTGGAGGTACTAGGACAATTAAAGCTGAAGGTAATTTTTCTAAATTTTAAATCATTTTGAAGAAGTTGTACGTGCAATCTGAAGAATTTTGTAGGGTTCTCCGTGCGCCGATCATACAAACTTCAACACTGTTGCAATCCGTCGAAGGCGTCACTGTCTAACTTGAACGTGGACCTAGGTGTCAGCGGTTTGCCATCCTCAGCACTATACACTGGCAAACCACCGAAACCTAATTCCACGTTCAAGTGAGACAGGGATTCTTAGGAGACAGTGACGCCGTCAACTCGGATTGCAACAGTGTTGAAGATTGTACGTGCATCGGCGAAACCTTCTTATAGCCTAGTGGGTAGTAGGCCTAATTTGAACGTTAAAGTAGCCTACACTGGGCAGTAGTGTGAGCGTATGATGCGGATGAAGCTAATCCTGTGAGAATAAGGCAGAAGATCTTTTTACCACTTATAAGTATAAAGTACAGTTAAATAAGTGTATTTATTTCATTTTTTATTCGTCATAAGAATGTCATGCGACTTGTGCAGGAATAATATTTTAACTCTTCATCGACAACGTTACATCGGGCAATGAAACCTTAAGTTGTGTATGAGACTTATTTTATTTCATATCAAAGTAAAATATAGCTGTATACATACCCAGGGCTAAAGAATAACCCTGGTACATACCCAACCGGCCAACCGCAAATTCCGAGAGCTCTCTTGAAACTGATTAGTCCATCGACCACATAGTACAATAGACGGAGCACTAGAAACCGCGATGTGAAGCCTAAATTTGCTTCTAGTCCTTGTGCATGGAAAAAAACGAAGTACCTAAAAAATTACAAATATGGTATCAATTATACGTATGAATTTCAGAATCATTATAGTACCAAATATAAATGGCTTACAGGTAGTTTACACGTCGAAAACACTGATAACCTAGAAGCTTGTCCTGACATTTTTTGAAAGAAGCTGCCGCCACGGAATACAACTGTAACGTTCATATGATGTGTAAACTGCTTCTAAACCATTTATAATTGGTACCATAGTAATTGTGAGATTCAGACCTATTATTTGATACCACATTTGTATTTTTTTAGTCGACTATATTTGTGTAAATAACAGTTTAGGATTGACTTTGTTTTTATGCAGGCGTCGCACTAAAAATTTCAGATTTCTACTATGTGGTCGCTGGATTAGGCATAGGTGAGGCATCATTACAAATTAACAATTGGTAAGTCTAAAGTACCAGGATTGTACAAATTTATGAATTTACATCATTGCCACTATTTTACTGATACAAATTTGAGTACGAAGTCACCCTTTGTCACATCAACCAGTTCATGGGAAAAGTAACCTCTGATAAGTTTTATCAGCGATTGGCGCCGAATGGTTTCCTCGTTCGCACTTGTGTCGCCCAAATTCGCAGATAACGCTGTATGAAGAAAGTCAGTTCCCACCGACCCCCGTGTTGACCGTGGATGTTTGCCACCAGACTTGTGACTCACGCCCCGGCTATCGCTCGTCGACAAATACGACCATTGTTGGCCGCTCTCTGGTGGCCTATAATTAGATATGTAGTTGATCTGTGTAGTAAATATTCCTGTTGCAGCAGACCTGCATGCTCAGAGAATTTCAAATGCAAAAGAACATTTCAATCAGTCATATTGAGATTTGAAATTTTTTGTAAGCTGTATAAGAATAACATGGGGAATGAGTATGGTGGTTTGCTGCCACGAAAGTGGAAATTTCGGGAATTTTATACTAATATACATTAAATCACCTCTAGATGAAGCCACAAACAAAGTTTTATTTAGATATGTTGAGAAATAAGCGATATAAAGAATTAAGGTTAACATTGCGACAACGTCCTGTCATTGCCATTTTTAATATCATGATAACCATTGGAAATAGAGAAATAATTCAAAAATCAAAAATGGTTTTTTATTTCCAACTGATTCGAATTGTCCTAGCGGAAATTTGAATTATTTTTATTTTTCAATGGGAAAAACTAATACAAATTTTTTCTTTGTGAGTTTATCCCCTTTTAACCCTCTTTCAGCATACTGATGAATGTAATGGCGGTTGCTATGATGGAAAATTAATCTTGTTAGTGAGTAGTTTTCTAAATTAAATAAATTTTTCTATTGTAAGGTTGTGCGGACTTTGTAGGATAAACTTTCCTCAGAGTGCAGAAACACCGCTACGTGCCAAAGACGCCAAAGATATGCCGATTTTTCGGCGACAACTACCAACTACTGGTATATTGAGCCCAGGCCATCTCCTGTTAAGGTTGAAATTTTACTTTTAAATGAAAACCAAAATCTGTTTTAAAGGCATTTTTTCAAGGGCCAACGTATTTCAATTATTTCGTCTAACATAAGAGATATTTATTTTTACTTTTTTGATGTTACACTATTTTGACATATTTATATGTCAACAATAAATTATGCTACTCCAAAATCAATTACGCTATTCGGACATGGCAGTTGCCGTCAACGTTTTGGGACAGTAGCATCATTGTATCAAATTTATGCTGTGCATTCTGTGCATTAAACATAGTGGATTATTTCAAAAAATTGGTACTTAAAATTTGAAAATATAGAATTGTAATAATGATAAGATTATAGTCAATAGACCTATATGGCATAAAAATGCACGTTTAAGGCTTATAACAATAATTGATGGAGCCTATGGATTTCTAGAGAAAAAAAATTAACTTTTCGGGGGAATTTTCAAAAGATTATGACTGATAAAAAAGATCTGAATGGAAATCTCACCGACTCTTCAGTAATTTTGTTAGATAAAATCATTTGATGTACAGAAAAGTAACACTAACATGATTGCAGGCTGTCCAACATTACAACATTATAACAGCTGTTTCGACAATCACTTCTACCAACCTCTCGCCTGTTATTTACCAAGCTTCGGCTGACAAGTTGATATCCCCTTGATTTGATGATCGTCCAATAACTGAGTCCCGTTCTCGCCCGATTACCAACTCGAATGTCCGTTTCATTCAGATGTAACGTGCATATTGACTCGGTAGGTTACACGTCGTCTTTTTGAAAGTCAAGTGGTTTCGTAGTTTGAGCAAATTATGGAGTGGAGGCGATTTCCTTCAATTTAGTGGAATAATTATAGCGGTATTAGAAATCGATTTGTCATCGTTTATAAGCCGGGATAATCGTGGAGGAAGTTGTTCTCTTTGGCTCGAATTCATTTTGTGCTGAATGATAGCTGCAACATGAAATCATAAGGAAAAAAGTTTTGTTTGGAAATATAGATGGTATAATGAATTTTTATTATGATGATTAACTGCATCATTGAACCGTTTTATACATGAACACCGCTGTGTTTGAAAATCTATATGGTATAATGGTTAGATAATAATATTTTATAACAATCTTAACAATGCTAAGAAAAAGTTTATAAGACTACGAAATCTAACTTTAAATGTATCACGCAACATTGAGTGCTTTCAAGAAAATCCTAGGTTAAGTTGTAACTGTTAATGAATTTCCTTCAGGTTGGTTCTATCTAAAGTTCCGGCCAAATCATTAGGCGGGTAGCGAAAAATGGAAACTCCAGCTGTATAAATGACTTGATGTTAAAGACCCCTTCGCTCCTCTACACAGTTAAGTAGTTGAACATATTTCCAACAGATAGAAGCACATTTACTTGGGTATGTTTGGAGAACTTACTCAGCTGATTTGGAGAACGCAAACAAAGAGCATAACTGTCTATAACTTCAGTTGGGTAAATGATCGGCCAAAAAGTTTTTGGCAAAAACATATTTTAAACGCCAGCAGCGCACTCACTCACCCGCCTAATGATTTGGCCGGAACACTAAATTTATAACGAATTTAACATTATAAATAATTAGCATATATATTTTTTAACAATGAATTTGGGTTTTTTAAGATAAACTTTTAAAATTACCGTACTGACATGTCAAATTGCTATAACTCCATCTTTTTCAGTGAATAACATTTATATCTGAGACAAAAGCAAATAAACAAACAAAATTACAAAAACAATCCGAGATCGACTCAAATCCAACCCATCCGGAGACCGAGGCGGATTACCCGCAGAGCAATCGCAGCTCGTGACGCAGTCTTCGGTTTCAATTTGACTCTACAAAGACAATGGAAACTGCAGGCGGAGGAAAAGGAGGGAAAAGAGATAGAAGTAAAAACTCGTTAGGGGCAAAGGACGAGTCGAAACTCGACTCAGAAATAACCATCGTCTTTGTAACTCAACCGGCTGGAAAATACGGGCAGAAATTGTTATTTGTGTGTCGTGACTGTTTAAGAGGTGATTCAATTTTGGACGTCGTTGTTCCGACCCCCCGGGTCTCCGCATCGATTTTACAATTACAGTTGCAAATGCCATTATACATACGCATGTAGGCCCAAGGCTCAATTGTAAAGCAATCTGAACTGCATGGTTGCACCGTACCCCCCCCCCCCCCCCGCCGCTCACCCCCCAAAGGGGTTCATCACCCGGCATTGTCCTTTCCGCGACTTGCGACTCTGTCCTGGAAAATAGGCGGTGAAAAGGAATTGCTTTTATTCTTTCGAATTTTTATATTTGAATTTACATGTTAGGGCCTGTATGTCGTGGGGTTTTAAAACTTTTTTCGCAGGTCCTAGTGATTTTTTATACTTTAGAAATTGAATTCGAACTAGTCGTTTCCAGTTAATGAAATTAACTATTTAAATGATGACAGAAAATTTTGTCAACTTTGAGCAGGCATATATTATATAGTTTGCAAAATATTGGATATCATTATTAGTTTAATTCTTTTAAGTTTATGTTACCTTAGCGTTATATGATTTTAGTTTGGTTTCCTCTTTAATTTTCATATTTTTTCTGATGATTTCTAGAAGTATAATAATCATTATTTGCTCTCCACTGAGGTGCAGTATAGTTGTTGTGTTTATAGATTTTCCATGTGTGAATTTCTTCGGGCTGTGTAGAAGTGGTCTCGAACCTGAATGTGAGATTAACTACTCGTATTAAGCCTTTATTTGTTCCTTTTGATTTTCGCTTTATCATCAACTTTTCCTCGAACTCCCAATATCCTAAATGCATACTTCTCCTCTTCATATGGTTCACAGTTTTCTTTCTTTAATTTGTTCACATACGCATTCTAATGTCTGCAACACTTTTATTAGGCCCGCTGGCAACCTTCACCGTTACAGGTCGTCTTCATGCAATCCCGCCATTCCCTGGATTTAGTCCATACATCTTCAACACTTGACATTTAGGACTTGCTTGTACATAAAAATATTGTTTTCTCTTTTTGTGGCTGGGAGGCCCATAGTTAAAACTCTGTCTCCTTCAAATCTTGAATAATTGGTTATGGATAACTAATTACTTCTATCCTAAGGTATATTTCCTTTTTAAGCGAACCAGTAATCATATCTCCCAAGCTATCCTTCTTATTACTAATCCTTCATATTTCTTTTTGAAGTGTAAAACCCTTCTTGAAGTACCACTTGGAAGTGGGAACACTTTTTTAAATAGAACTTCTTATTCGTTTGTCTCCGTCTTTTAAGGACTGATCAGGAATTTTTTTTAGACAGACAGTTTGAAGAGAATATATTTGTTTGGTATTGGTGAAATGAAATTTATTGGTTTACTTTATTACGTTTATTACACCCACTTTAAAAAATTATTTTATGAGTGATTCTCTACAATAGATTTATTTTCTACAACAGATTAAAATTTTATTTGAATATTATATTTCAATATTAATAATCCACCAAGATATGAATGCTTTCACAAAGTAGTTGTTGTAAACTAAAAAATAACCAAAAAATGTAAGTAAATATCAAAGTGACAGAAGGTAGACATAAGGTTTTTCTCAAGACAGCTGCTAATTAAAATAAAAAGAGTTTATATAAACCATATGTTTGATAAAATATACTTCCATTTAAAATACATGGGAACTTTAAAGTCCAGTGGGGCAAAGCAGATTGAACTTAGGATTACAAAAATTATTCCATAACCTTTACAGAAAATTCCCTTTAATTTGACACCTCAATCATCAAAATTGGTTCATAAATAAAGGAGTTTTACTGTACACAAGAAATTCCTTAGCAAATTAGTATAATAGATAGATAGATTAGGTTGAAATGATTTTTGAATAGAATGTGACTCATAATAACTTTTAGGCTAAATAGATTCCTTGTGTCCAAAATCAGATAAGGTGGCCACAAGGCCAGCACTAGATGTTTTCTTCACTAAGGATTATTTCAAACAATCAGAATTAAATAGGTAAAAATTGCAATTTTTTCCATCCCTTTCTCAATTTCTGTAAACTTAACATACACCAGTATAAGAATCTGTAAACGTAATTTTAATCTGTTATAATAAACTCAAATTCTCAGTGAATTTTGGACACAATACGGTCATGAAAAAGATTTATTTAAAAACATTTCAGTAACAATTTTGAAACATTCTGATGGAATTTTAAGAAATCATTTACATACACAAAAGTAATAAAATTTCAAGTTTAATTAGAACTTATTCCTGAATTTTCTATACAAAAAAATGCATGTGAACGAAATTGTAATAGCAGCCTTTGTATTACTGCAACTTACATTTGAAAGAAGGTGTAAATTTACGTCAATAAATTTTCTGTAAATATAGGCCCCTAATACTGGACCTATTATAATACGCTACCTCCTAATACTGATTCAAGTCGGAACTATGCTGACTGTTTGTAATAACTCTCCTCCATTTCACAAAAAAAAAAAACGGACGGCATCATACAGTTTCAATTTCCTAAACGTTACTTTTACACAAAAACCTTTATGACACCGCTATCGTTTTTCCTTAATTAAAAACCTCTTTGCAGTGTCTCTTGTCTCATAACCACACCGGGATGCCGGGGCTCCTTTCAAAGGCGTAATATCAAAATATCACAGGTATTACGGTAATTAGGTCCAGGGCGGGGATGGGGGGTGGGGGAGACCACAACCCCCTCCCCCTCCCCCCACAGGTAATTAATCGTGCCTGCAGTGTCGTAACTAACGAGGTGACCACTTCAAAGGCGCGGCGACCACAGTCGAGCCACCACCGTGTAGGCTACAGTGTCCTGCCGGCGCGCTTGTGTCACCTTTGTATCTAGGCTCGGGTGTGGGAGGGTTTATCTATAGAGGTTTTAAGGAAAAATTTGCTGAAAAATTAGAGAGAAAATGGTACAGAGAGGTTTATATGCTGAATTGAGAAAAGATTTTTTTTAAGAGGAGATTGTTGGGGTTATAAAACATTTTTTTATTCTCAGCCGAGTTGTAATTTCCCATCAAGATATAAGGCAGGGATTACATTTTTAACGGGTTTAGAAAAGAATAACGATTTTTTATGAGGACGTGGATCAAGACAGAAAAAAGCCAATTTTGAAAACGTTTTCTACCGCAACACTGCTTGAACGAATAGGCATTTCCTTGACAAGAACACCACTCTCTTCCTCCTTCCTAGTATCATTGATTGCCAAATCAGCCACATGGTACAGTAGACTGTCTGACATTTAAATACCCTCCGATTAGGCGGGACACTTTTTTAAATAGCTGGAGATCACAGACGAGCTGTGTCTTTCCAGTACGTTTGACGTTACGATTGCTTACTTCTTTGTTTGAGGTATCATTTATGACTACATAGTGTTATTTTTCTTTTCAATGGACCATAGGAGGGGCGCTGCAGTTGATATGGGATTCGTTATCGTTATATAGGGGACTCATGACCGTCTGAGTGTCAAACAACTCCTCTGTGTTGAGTGACGGATAATATGAGTTTGTAATGAGTATTCGAACGTATGAAGATTAAAGGAAGTATCAGGTTATGTTAAGCTGGATTGCTGGATTAGGTTAGGTTAGATTCGATCATACCTCTTACTCTCTTTATCTGACTTACATTCGGTTCGGTCAAGTCAAGAGCCAACCGTCTCCTCCTCAGCCTTCGTCAGTTTTAAAATTGAAACCCCCACCAAACAAGGACCATCCGATCCAAGACTATGCCACACTACTCTACTTTACTAGTAGCTAGCGAAGTAGCCACTGCATAGGCAGTAACAGCTAATAGCTAGTGACATTTTACCAGTGCAGAACGTTGAACATGTCCAACTTTCCTTGCTACTAGCAAGTGCTACTAGAGGTAGCTGCTAGTAAGTAGCCAAGTGTGACAAAGCCTGCACTCTCCCCGGCGCCGAGTCGGTCCCCCGCCCCCGGACGCCGCCAGGTGAGGGCGGAGGCGGGGGCGGGGGCGGCAATTAAACCCGAGAAGAGCGAGGGTGTTGTTTTGTTTGGGCAGCTCTCCAGTCTGTTTGGGCGCCAACAAACAGCGTTGAGAGCGCTCGGGCGCCGAGCACACAACATCAAGAAATAACTGACTTACCTGACGTCCCCCCCAGACACTCTGTCATCGGGCAAACACAGCAGTGTCGTCGGTGGTGGCATTCCCACGGTGACTGCCAGCTCAACTTGTAGATTTGGTGGAAATTAATGGTAATTTTTAACGTCTTCGCGTTCAAAACTACTGAATGGGTCGTCAGTGCTTATTATGTACCGGTAATCTGTTTTCTTCCATAGCAACGGTCATTTTACCATAACCGCAAACAAGTTAAAAATGCGTCAAGTTAATGCGTCAAACCTTCACAAAATTTACCCAGGATGGATCCGGCGAATTAATAAGGAGGACTTGAGCAAGGAGGAGTCCAAATCAAATGTCCCTATATTATATTTAGCACATGACTACTGGAATTTCCAACGGCGAAACGGCGACAAAAAATGAGTCTCCTACGGGAAACGTGTGAAAGATATGGATATTTATAATTGAAAATATAAAGAGTTAATTTTCCCTAGCTAGCTTACTAAATAATATCTGAATATTTGAAGTTTTTTTACTTGGAAGAAAACACAAATATTTATGATGCATGCGTTAGGCTGACAAAGTATTTAGGTTCAATTAATTTCCAAATTACAGAAGTTAACAGGTTTGTCTGAATCATTAATGTTGAAAAATATGCTCAAACCTCACTCCTCAAATCGTACCTCAGGGTATATTGGGGGATGATTGAACTTAGTGAAAGAAAAAATTTAAGGTTTTGTTAAAACTAAATATTTGCACGCAATGTTTTACTCAGTCAGAAAATATGTATGTTGTAATTTTGACTTTTAATGAAGATAGATAGATTTGTACTTGACAAGTTACAATACTATATCAAGGTTTGCATAAAAATACTAACACGTTTTATTTGTTTTTTTTACTTTTTAAAACTAGAAAGATGGAATTAATTATTAATACCGGAAACCCTTGTAACATATTGTTAACGAGTTGCTAGAATAGGAGTACGAATTTAATTCCAGTACTCCTTTAACGAAACAAAGGTCCAAACCTCAAAACCCCATAAAACATTAACTCCCGGAATCGATCAAAACCCATCAAACCGGTGACTAATCCCTGGAATCAATCAAGACGCCGCGCGCCGCACAGACCGAGTAAAAAACCCGCCTGACGAAGGTAGGAACACCGCACACCATGTGCGGCTAATGAAACGGCACCCTTGTAATTGATTAAAACATTTCTCCGACGGGAAAAAAAGCGATAAATGAGGAAAACGAAGGCGTGAAACGTAATGAGGGAGATAGAGCCGTCAGCGGTATTGATGATACCATTAGACGCGCGTCATTACGGTTTTTGCCACGTCCATTTTTGACAACGCGGAACAAATGGAGTGCGGTGATGGACCAACGAGGCGGTCCATCACCCGACACCTGGGGCATTTGTACACGTCGCTACCGGACCCGCGCCGCGCCGCGCCGCCCGGGGCTGTGGGGTATGTCTTCTGTATGTGGGCGCGCCTTACCGCATGAGGACGTGATATAGTGCTTCTTGCTTCTTGGTCCTTCTGGTGTAGTGATCTCTATGTCGGTGGTATCCTCTATCCAATTTGGGGAAGCGTAACTACGAATTTACTAAAACGACTATTGAAATCAGCATTAAGAATTATATTTAAAAAAACAAGTAAATTTTCATGTAAACATATTAAAAAAAAATTTTAAATCATGACTTTAACTTCAATATAGAAACAATCGTATTTGTCAAAAATAATGTAACATTTCGAGGGGTTCCTAGTAAAATCACCCAAGTCCCTATTGTCAAATTTTTCAGGAGAGCAAAACCAAACTTTACAACTGCGCTGAAAATTCACCAATTATTTTTATAAAATAAATATAAATAATATCTTGTAGCACAATTAAAACTCTCTTAAGTAATATATTTTTCAATAATACTATCTTTAATTTATCTTATTTTATATAATCAGGAAAAATATTTTACGTGACTTGGGTTCTTTGACCTCTAAGAAAATGTGTTTTTTTTGTTTTAGGTTAGGTTAGGGTTAGGTTAGGTTTAGGTTAGGTTAAGTTTTTGGTTAGGTTAGGTTAGGTAACCTAACCTAACCAAAAACTTACTTAGTGAAATCACCCAGGTTACCTTGGGTGATTTTACCTCTATGGAATTTTCTGGGGCCAGTTGTTTTATTCCATCCATATGGCATTTAGGTGGAATAAAACAACTGGCCCCAGAAAATTCCATAGAGGTAAAATCACCCAAGGTAACTTGGGTGATTTCACTTCTACTGTAAATAAGTAAAAACAATTTGGGTAAAAACAATTTTGGTCCTCATATCTTTTCTGGTGTAAATAATTTTTTGGGTGGTATCACCTCTTGTAGTTCTCAGATTTGGCAGTCTAAAGGTAACATAACCTCAATTTCAGAAAAAATGGACTTGGGTGGTTTTACCAGGAACCCCTCGATATTTTGAAACTCCAAAATTATCAAACCTTCGTTCGAATCAAAACCTTGAAAAACCTGCTCATAGGACCTATCTCTTCAAAGGAAGTATTCAATACAAAGGAATCAAATTGTATAATAAATTACCATTAGATCTAAAATATATAAAGATTATAAAAAACTGAAAATGATTCTAATGGAAGGAATATTTTACAAAGTTGAAGATTTTTTCAAAGAATATACATTCAAATGACAATAGGAAATTGAAACGAAGAAGATATACTACATAGTACTATTTATTATGTAATATATAATACCAAAATAAACCTAAAGTATAGCCTACCATGTTAGTCTAATGCAAATAAATTGTGAATAGCAAAATAAATGATAATAATTATTATTACCTTAATAAGATGACCACACGTCCTTGAGCGGTATGAAGCCGTGATATAGTGCTTCTTGGTCCTCCTAAGGCAGCAGGCTTCCTATCGTTGATATCGTGCAATGCTCGGTGTGCTTAGTTGTGGTTGGTTAGTGAGATTTTGCTTCAATCGAAATAAGTTTAAATAATTCAGAAGGTTTAAAAACAATTGAATTGTACAGGATAAACTGGGTCTCCCACGAAGCGCCCTCAAGTTTAATTTTACATTTAAAGCCCATTATAGATAGATTAATCCTACTAATATTATAAATGTGAAAGTATGAATGTTTGTGTGAATATCTGTCTTTCGACCACGTGAAAAATACTGGCCTAACTGAGCTGAATTTTTGCAGGAATAGAGCCACTATATCAGAAAAGGACATAGTCCTATTCACTTCCTTAAAATCTTCTCGGGCTACGCCCCGTGAACGTCCTTAGCTTCAATTTTATTCATTTTATAAGGATGTAAACATCCAAATACTGAATTGCAAGTAGCTGTGAATACTAAAATTTGACAGTTCAAAGAGCATAAGTAAGGTCAGCTATAATTTTTATCGTGAGCGAAGCCACGGGCAACTGCTAGTAAATTATATTCCAACTTTACACTCTTTATTCTACTATACTATTATAAATTTGGAAGATTTTTATTTTGATTAATTGTTAGAAGTTCAATCACGCCTAATCTACTGAACCAGTTTATCTGGTAGTAGGGAGGTACAAGGAGGATATTTGGGAGGGAGGTAGCCAACAAAGTACATGGAGTAGGATCTAGGCATACATTTTTTAAAACCTATTCAAAATATTATTGGTTTGACTCTTAAGCTTCAACAGGTGGTTATTTCCTTACTATCGTTTTCAACGTGGGCGAAGACACTGGTAACTTCTAATAACAGATATTACAAAAGCTACTGTAAAATTTTAATCTCTTTAGAAGTTGCAGAAACAAAATGGTAGAGTATAATAAAACACGCCACATCAAAAAAGTTAAGTTTAGAGCAACCAACAATGATTCAACGTATATCTTTAGACAACAATGTGAGAGGCAATATGTGATCAACTATTGATATATTAATAGGCTAGCATGTTTTTTTGTAATTCCTTTATATCAGCATTTGTGTCACGTGCTTGGGAAAAATCTAAGCACACCGTTAAAAAAATTCTTACTGTATATGTGCACAATCCCATTACAATTTAATATAGTTTTTGAGAATTGTAGAAAAATAAATTTGAAACCATAAAAAATAACAAATGCTTTATGATTTGCCTAGTTGGTTGCGGAATAATAAAACACGCCACATAAAAAAAGTTAAGTTTAGAGCAACCAACAATGATTCAACGTTTATCTTTAGATAGCAATGTGAGAGACAATATGTGATCAACTATTGATATATTAATAGGCTAGCATGTTTTTAGCGAATTTCCCCTATAGGGAAGAAGCTATTACCGTAGGTCTCATGGTAAGACCTAAGCTCGGGACCACTATAACTTTTCGTTTTGGGGCCCCCAGAAGCAAAAAACACTATTCGTTCGAATTTTTATATATATATATATATATATATCTATATATATATATATCTATGTGTCTGTTAGCACGATAGCGGCCGCAAAAATGGTCCGATCTTTATGAAATTTGGTACGGACATGTAAAGTGGTAATCAATTGGACGAGTTCGTGAACCAGCCCGATCGAACCACCGGAAGGGGGGGGTAAAGGGGGATAAACCCCTCCAAAAATGGGTTTTTTGAGTTTTTTACATAGAAAAATAAAATTTATCAAATTTTTGTGAGCACCATTGAATTCAGCTCAAAAAAACAAATAATTTAGTATTTTGAATCACTGCTCTATGCCCATTGGTTACCGAGATATTGAAAGTGGTAAACACAGTACGTTGTCCCAATGTTAACCTTATGGGAAATAAGTAAAATTCTATATCTCGCTTATTTCTCAACATATCTTGATAAAACTTGGTAAATGGCTTCTTCTAGTTCAGATCTACTAAATATTGAATTAAAACCATCCAGTTTTAATATACCTGTAGCAGCAAACCTGCATACTCATTTCCCATGTTATTCTTATGGAGCTTAACAAAACATGTCAAATCTTGCTATGTTTGCTTGAAATACGTTGTTTTGCATTTGAAATTCGCTGAGTATGCAGGTCTGCTGCAACGGGGGTATTTTGTAATTCCTTTATATCAGAATTTGTGTCACGTGCTTGGGAAAAATCTAAGCACACCGTTAAAAAAATTCTTACTGTATATGTGTACAATCCCATTACAATTTAATATAGTTTTTGAGAATTGTAGAAAAATAAATTTGAAACCATAAAAAAATAACAAATGCTTTATGATTTGCCTAGTTGGTTGCGGAATAAAATTTAAGCTGTCACATGTTTCATTGGAGCAATGAGTAAAAACCAAACCCAATTATTTTTAGCTTGAATTTCGTTTAGTAGGCGATTTCTAATTATACAGTAAATTTGAAATTGGGCTATGCGTTATATTTGTGATACGGAGTACTTCTTTCTCTCCACTAAACGGTACAAAATACAGGGTGTGACCTAAATCGCCTCATTCCCACTTCCCGCGACCCCACAATCTCTCCTCGGCCCGGTCACAAACAGATGAATCGTGGTATTGATCAAAGGAGAGGGGGGAGGGGAGGGGAGGGATCTCGGGGATTACGTTGGCCGAGTAGTTGGAATAACAAGGGAGTAACAAGTAACAAGGGCAGGTAACGGGGGGATCCCTGGGGATCTCTGGGGATCATGGGTCCTTCCTCGTGTAATACGCCAATACTCCGCGCCGCGCCGCGTCGTTGGTCTGACCCTTGAATGTACAAACTTAAGCTGTGAATAAGTTTAGTGTTAAAATCTGGTAGTCTGGAATGCCGTATTAGATTATTACTTTATAATTTACCGTACAGTGATCGACAAAGACTGACTTTCCAGCCAAGAGTTAAAGTCACAGAAAACACATGTTTTTGTTTTGTATGTTTTAAAATAATTTAGAAGTGGCTTTACAATATCAAGTTCGTAGTTGATCCTAAGTTGATTGTGGGATTCTTTTGTATTGTTTGCAATGGAGCGTATATGATCGGTGAAAGAACTATCAAGACTTTCTCAAGACGATCAAGAGGAAATATTTTTCACCAGAAATATTTTTTTAAATTACGCTTGAATGAAAAGAGAATTAGCAAATATTCAATAGAGACAAAGGCAGTCATAATAATAAGTTTGAATAATAGTAAAAATTAGTTTATATTTCACAAAATTAGCCTACTACGATTTTGTAGAAGACGCATGCAAAATAAAGGTTCAATTTATTTAATTTGGATGGACTTCTTACCTGTTTATTTATCGAAAGTAATAGCCTATATTAATTTAAAACATTATCTAGCTTGGCTTCAGAATTGATAAAATCTCTGAAGATTTATCTAATAACACTACGCTTAGCGTATAAAGCTTTTTAGTGTTATAACTTGTATTTTAATTTACGCATTTATTCAAAAATAACCTGTAATGCACCTAAAATTTCAAAAATATAAGCTTACGACTGGAAACAAATTATTTGTTTTGAAGAGAAATTCTTTTGTAATCGCTAAAGATCTTTTTGAATTCTAGGAAACATTTACGAAGTAAATGAAGTTGATTATTAGTTTTAATCTCTTAAGTGGTGTGCCATTCGACAACTTGTTGACACATCTATTAACACGCTTTCCTAAACTATAACAATCTGTTGTAACTTTTTCCCACACCATCACACCAACACTGAGTTTGACGCAAGTTTACAACCTTTGAACTCGCAAATCTTTACCGCGCTAACTCAGTGTCAGCCCTGTAATGAGGTCTTCAGTTGCAATAAGTCCACTGAAATGTAATCAAGTCGGTTTCCAAGTTTGATTATATCGGAAGCCAAATGAGATTAGTTAAACGCGTTTGTGAGTCAAAGGCGCTTACAAGGCAAAGGCGAAGGAAAATTACTTCGTTTCGTCGTCTTTGGCGGTCGATGTAGGTGACACCCTTTTTTGTCGAGGCCTTTAATTTTTACGTCACTTGTTAAACTGTCTGACACTTGCACTCTTTTAGAGTTGCTACTGTTAAGCTGTTATTATCGTTGCATCATTATCTGCTAATAAGCTGCTAGTAAACGATGATGTTATTATGAGCTTATGTTTTACTTGCTCATATTATTAATTTGTCCGAACGTTTGTATTGTTACAGGAAATCCGTTATTTTGGCTTAATTTTCTCAGTTAATTCGGGTCCACAATAGTCGATGTAATTAACTCAGTTAATTAACTTATGTGGTACATCATTAGGAAGAGATGACTCGTAAATGTATGCAAGAGTGAATATAATTTACTCTTTAAACATAAAAAAGATGCATTAGTGGGGAGCCAAAAAAATCAAATCGATCACTACAGTTCAGTTGTTATTGTACTAATGCATTCTTTGAATCGCGAGTATATTGCATACGGCATACGGGAATATCATCTTACTAATAATTCTTGCTTCCATTTTCCGTTATTAAAACATGGCTTTCTGAGCTTCTGCATTTATTAAGCTTCTTATTGCCTGGAATAATGTAAATACAATTTAAAGACCCGTTTACACGTCTTGATAGCTCCTACATAATTATCGATATTGAAACGCTTATTTGAACACACTTTCTTTTACTAAAACCTTTTCACAATAGATCTCTTATATACCCTAGGTTGGAGCGATTTAGGTGATGCTGAAATCAGCTATACATTCATTCGATCAAATTTAATCTCCCCAATATCAAATTGAACATCCAAAATACCCCTTCGATTAATAAAGACATCAAATTACAACTCTAATCTCGAAAATATTCTTAACAAATCAGTCTCCGGCGGCGCGCACGGTGTCGTGTGCCCCCGCGATCGTGCGCGTGTGCGCGTGTGTACGTACACGCGTGTGTGCGTGTGTACGTACACGCACGCGTGCATGTGTGTGTGGCCCTCTTATTACCTACGAGGGAGTCGCTCGGCTCGATTAAGCCTTTGTGCAACACTAGCGTCTAATAGCTCATTATCCGCCAGTCGGCCGCGTTTTGCTAAGGAATTAGACACCACGTACCCCCCCCCCCCCACCCCCCTCCCCCTCCCCCCCACGGAGAAACCTTCAATCCGTCTCCCCCTCTGTCGTCACCCCGAGTGATGTGTGATGCGTTGCCGTCTGAACAGCGCTTGCTTTGGGGATTTGTAAATGTACAAGTTTGCTGTATTCAAATATTATTTTGCTAATGTTCGCTACGAAGAATTAATGTTTCTTTTGGGTTGAAAAAATAAACTTATTGACATTTAATTAGCATTTAAGTGTGTTTAACCAAAACACCAATCATACGTTCAAGCACATCAAGGAAAAGAAAAAATATTCAATTTGAATATTACGTAGCTTTGTGTATAATTAATTGATAAATAAAAGACAGGGATGTATAGATGGTTGTCACAGACCACACTGTACATCCCTAATGGTAAAGACAGTAAAGTCTCCCAAACCCGGTGTAATGGGAACCGGAGGGAACCAAGTTATGAAATGCCGTAGTATTAGAGGGAAATCATTTATTGATTTATTAAATCGCCAAAACTATTATGAAATATGTAGCTTATATTAGCTAGGGGGAATCAGGAAAAAAGTAAGAAACATGTGGCTTCTAAACGGAGGATGCAGACCCCACAAGAAATACCACGGAATAACTTTACGGGGAATAAGCGCAAACTGTAGCGTACGTAATAGTGACTGGATGGTTTTTGACATATATTGCCATATTTTAATCTGATATTTGCAATTTATTCACATTTCGATGTCAAAGCACCGGTTAGAGGACAAGACTCGTTTCACCTTTCAATAGCCAATAGCAGCCGCTAGCGGGTAACGGATAAAGAATCGGTTCACCTTTCTACGCAATATTACCGGGTAGCTGGTTGCTGTAAAAGAATCTATTTACCTATCATTGGAATACCACTGGGTAACGGATGATGAATCGGTCTACTTTTCAATGCATTGGGTAGCTGGTTGCTTAAAAGAATCTATTCACCTTGCAAAACCACCAGGTAGCGGGTAGCGGATAAAGAATCAGTTCACCTCTCAATGCAAACCCACCGGGTAGCGGGTAGCGGATAAAGAATCAGTATCCACTACTCGAAACCGACGTCGCCGGCGCCAGCGGGCGGGCCACTTACGAAACGTCTTAATACAGTCTCAGTTGTATTGTTATTTAATTTACTGGTCGAAATTAGTATAATAATGGTCATTACCGGGCGGTAAGTGCGCGGGCCATCGGGGAGGGGCATCGGGCAGTAAAGTGCGCGGCGCGGCCGTAAACAGCCGTGAGTAACTGCTTAATTGTGGCCGCGCTGCTGCTGCTATCTGGCGGTGGCCGGACGGACTCCTGTGCCGGCCGGCGCGGCGCGGTGTAGGAAGGAAGGATCGGTAGGTGACGTAGGAAGTTGTTTAATTTTTTTATTTAAACACGTTATATCGGGGAAGTTTTGTACAACTCCATTAACGTAACACAATTTTATAGAATACTAGCTGATCAACACGGTTTCACCCGTGGAAAAACAGACAAACTTTCTTGGATTCATGATTTAATGTTTAGGTTGCCATGACGACTTCATAAAGCTTCCCTGATACAGTGTCTAAATTAAATAAAATTCGCTTTTTATAAGCTTGCTGTTTAATTTCAAAAGACTTACGCTAGTTTTAATTCGTCTTAAACCTTCTTTTATGTGCATACAATACAGAAAATAAGTTTCAGCCATACCAGTACTCTACTTTTTGCGTGAAAGCGGTCTAATGTGTGATGTTAAGCGTTACCAACAGAGTGACAGAAATTGAGATAAGGCTTGATTCGGATTCTCTGACTTTCAAAATGCAAAAATAACCAATAATTTCTTAGTTCTAAACAATGTACAGACAAAACTCTATTTTTATTTACATAGAAGATTTAAAAAGTTTTGCATTAGAGAGTTGTATGTTTTAGTATGAGCTCATAGTTTAGAAACGTCTGCTTGAATGTGGAGGCGGTTTAATTGAATAGTTTTAGCACAGTGAGGAAACCATGTTCCCTTAAATAAACATAAAACTTCTGAATTGATTGGTCCAGCAACTTTAATGACTTTAATTTATTTCCCCAGTAAAAAGTAAAGGTTATGATTGTTTGTTCTTTTAACTAGGTGGCGCCTGCGAAGGTTGGTTATGCAAAAATGATGCTGTACTCATTTTGCCTGCTTTGCCCCTTTTTCAGCCGAAAACGGAAGATCATCAGTTTGTTTCTTCGGCTTAAAATGTACAATTATGACAGGTTTTTCTTACATTTTAATTATATTTCTTTACATTAATGACCACGGTCAATTGCAGATTCTTAAATTCAAGTTTTGTAACTTTTTTCCGATGCGTCCTAAAGAATAATGTTAACCGTGATGGGATTCTAATTTTCAGTAAAAAATACTGTTGGAAATTCCCTACGACGCCGACGTACCAGAGCTGAAAAATGATTGTCAAATATTTTACTTGACAGATATAAATGAAAAATATGGTTTTCCTTTTTTAGGCCGTATTATACACGGACACTCAGCGAAAAGCGGCTGAGTATTAAAAAAATTAACTTTTGCATTTTTAGGAAAAAGTTCCTTTTTTATCTTTTGTAGCTGTCTCCTTTGATGCACAATTTTCTTCAACTTTAAGTCGTATATTTGCACAGTTGGAGAAAGATCAAAAGCGGTTTTTACGCTACTTGTTTTGTAAAAATAATAATTTTTACACGTTTAAGGTTAGCTATAATTCAAGTTCAAAGTTTAAAGTCAAGAATAAAATTAGCTTCCGTTTTAAATTTAAAAAAAATAGTTTTATAGGACAAGAAGATGATATTAATACCCTTCAGAAAGTAGATATTTAAATACCTCTATTCAGTAGGAGGTTGAATAGTTTATTTTTTAAAAGGAACTATAGAGCAAATTATATGATTAATACTACTCTGAATACCATGATCCGTAATTACAATTATGTTATCTCATTAAATGCTGATGTAGACATTTTTCATCAAAGTGACAGTCCTCGGGCGTTGCGCTACAGTCTGTGTCCGTGTATAATAGCTCGCGGGACACTCCCATAAGATTCATCGGCAGGTGTATTTCAAAGATAGTGTGGGTTTTCCCCCGTAATTATTGAAAATCTGTAAATTATTCGGTTATATTTAATTTAATTTTTTCGATTTATCAACCAAATTCATAAAATTTCGCGTCAGAAGAAATGCAACATTGACATTTTTGTCGTCGCAGCCGGCAAGCATGTGTGTTGCAGATCGATCCTGTGGGGGGGGGGGTGAGTTAAGGGCGGGGGGGTGAGTTAAGGGCGGGGGGGGGGCAGTGCCCAAGGGCCCGCCCGATTGTCTCCCTTTTCTTCCCAAAGCGATGTTCCGACCGCAACCCCTTCCAGCCTTCCAGTGTTTTAAAAATAATTGCCTCCAAACAAGAATTTAATCAGGCATGGATCTACATTCGTTCCAATAAATATCTGCCTCTTTGAGGGGGATTCACACACCGCTTGGTCTTTACCGCGTTACGTTTCGACGTCAAAGACTTATTTTTCATTCGATCGAATATAAAACGAAATATCGCAAACGAACGTGATTGTAGGAGGGAGATGATGAGGGATTGATCAAACAGATGGAAATATGTTATGTTGTAGCGTAAATTCTCTGTTAGTTAAGGAAAATACGTTTGGCAAATAAAAGAAGACACCGTTCTGTGAAATTTGGGAATGTGGAATTATTTCATGATACTGTAATTGGCGTCGTCTTAGCGCGAAAATTAATGGCAATGAAACTTTTGTAAAAGATAACTATAAAGCGTGCAATTTATGCATAAAAGAAGACTATTGAAATACTATAGACCTTTTCTGGAGCTAGCTGCCATTGGTTGTTGGGCTATTAATTAACAATCCTGTCTAATGAACATGCCAACCTTAGTCAGTAACAAGGCTACAAGATCGCGCCACTATCATCACGATCATCACACTCATCCTTCACTCATATTCAGGGTAACGTCCTCCATGAGGTACCTGTCTTAATAAAGTGATTAAGTGATTAAGTGATTAAGTGTCTGTTAAACGAGATTATTCAGATAAAGTGGTTGCGATTGTTTGGCTTCACTTTCTTTTAGGATCAGCCGATTTTTTCTGGGATTTATTTGCAAACAGGATATAATGCAAATACTGAGGATATAATAAAAACAGTACAGTTTGATTAATGATCAGTCTAGATTTTAACATTCTTCCCCCTGTAGAAAGTATATGGAGAAAGTTTTGTTTTTGTCGAGTTCGAATTAGAGTTGTTAGTAGAAATGTTTGTTTCAATGCTGCCTGAATAAAAAAAGTAGTTTCCGGAGTGGTGTCAGTCCGTCCATGTGGATGTATGTATGTGTATGTAAACAAAGCCAGGGACGACACCAGTAGTCCGATTTTCATGAAATTTGGCCTGTAGGTATGAAGCCTTGATGTCTCCACACGTTTTAGCGAATTTCCCCTATAGGGAAGAAGCTGTTACCGTAGGTCTCATGGTAAGACCTAAGCCTAAAACCATCATAACTTTTCTTTTTGAGGTCCTCAGATGCCAAAAACACCATTCGTTCACTTTCATAAATATATATATATATATATCTATATATCTATATGTGTCTTTAAGCACGATAACTTGCGCAAAAATGGTCCAATCGGAATGAAATTTGGCATAGACGTGTAAAGTAGTAATTATTCGGACGAGTTCGTAAACCAGCCCGATCGGACCACCGGAAGGGGGGGTTAAGGGGGGTAAACCCCCCCAAAAATGGGTTTTTTGAGATTTTTACATAGAAAAATAAAATTTTTCAAATTTTTATTGGCACCATTGAATTCAGCCAAAAAAAACAAACAATTTAGTATTTTGAATCATTGCTCTATGTCCATTGGTTGCCGAGATATTGAAAGTGGTAAACACAGTACGTTGTCCCAATGTTAACCTTATGGGAAATAAGTAAAATTCTATATCTCGCTTATTTCTCAACATATCTTTATAAAACTTGGTAAATGGCTTCTTCTAGTTCAGATCTACTAAATATTGAATTAAAACCACCCAGTTTTAATATACCTGTAGCAGCAAACCTCCATACTCATTCCCCATGTTATTCTTATGGAGCTTACAAAAACATGTCAAATCTCACTATGTTGGATCGAAATATGTTGTTTTGCACTTGAAATTCGCTGAGTATGCAGGTCTGCTGCAACGGGGGTATTTATTTGTTTGAATTTTTGTTTTTAAGGGTATTCGACCCATAAAAACGTCAAAAATCCATTTTTTTTTATAAACTGTTCCAACTATTTCAATAACAATTTCATGGTTTTGAATGCCTAACATGCACGCCAAATAAAATGACACCGCCCGCATGTCTGTAAATATTCAGGTTCAGAAGTTATTAAAATTTTTCAAATTTACATGAAATCATAATAATTAATAAATTTAACTTTCAGCCATTAAATTTGGCTTAAATCATCTAGAATGTGGCCAATCATCTAGAATTTAAGTCAACGTCAACTTTGGCGTTAAACGCAGTACGTTGTCTATAATGTTAGGCCTATATTCTTATGCAAAATTAAAAACTGCTATCTCCGTTAATTACCTACTGATTTTGATAAAATTTATGAATGTATTTGCGAAATATTGTAAATTTTTGTGAAATTTTTTATTGTGGGTTTCATTGCTTTTAATGGCTTTAAGGGAGAAAGTATGTGTCAGTTTGCTGACACCGTTCATTTGCATTCATATTTTTCCCGTAGCGAAACACGATTGTCGGCTAGAATATAATAAGTATGATCTAATATGCAACTTTCAATTATCATTACTTAATTTTATGGAGTTTTTGAACAACACGTTTCGAGAGGCATTTCTGTTTAGATAAGTTTGCAATTTATTCTCGGCAATCATACTTATTTTCTTAACGCGAACGCTAACATAACAGTTCGCTTTTCTACTCAGTCTTACCGTGCTGTCGCTCGCGATACAAACAAACATATCGAAACATAAAACATTCATCGTCTGCAAAGATCTCTCACAGCGGGGTCGCGGAGTTGTCAAATCGTAATTGAAGAAAGCGTCCAAATCCAGTCAATATGGCGGCAAACTGGATTGCAGTCTGAATTATTCCCTTTGCTCCTTTGTGAAGAAGTGGCGGTAATCTCGTAGAAGCCCTACACCCTTCCTGGGATTACAAGGGAGGGCGTCGGGAGCCAAGCGGCGTGTAAACATCAGCAATAAGGGCGGAAACGAAATTGTGATAGCTCTAAAGGGCTTCGAGGACCTACCGGGCCCTTCAGTCGCATTGTCTCCGAGTGATGTTTACACGGACGGAGAGGTGGAAGAAAGTGTTTCCTACACTTGTTTTGGGAAATTAATTTGAAACTGTTGAGTAATGGGTCTTGAGGGGGTTCTAAATAGATGAAGAATATAGCTTTGGATGTTTTTTATTTTAATAGGTTAAACTAATATAGCAATGGAGACTATTTTTAAACTCATAGTAGTAAAGAATTTCTTATTTTATTTAATGAAAAAATTACACTTAAAGCGGAAGAAAAATCCGACAAACTGTAATATTTATGAAATTGTTTTCAGCATTACCTTTAATTCCATATTTCAGACATATTTCAATTTAACTGCTGCTTAGTAATTTTGCTTTTCCATTCTTTAAGGTAATAAAGAAAATCTCTTTACAAGTATGAAATCTTTATTTTCTAATCACACGTATACTATATCGAGCGGTAAACGACAAACGTTGTTCATCGTACGAGCCTAAAATTGTTTTTCGTAACATAGTAATTTTTCGGAAAAAGTTGGTCGGAAAAACTTAACCACTTATGAACTAAATTATTGTTCTTTGAAACCAGGTCGCGCCTGCGAAGGCTGGTTATGCAAAAATAACGCGGCACTCATTTTGCCTACTTTGTCCCTTTTACAGCCGAAAAACGAAAAATCGCGGCTTGTTCCTTTGGGTATGACTGAAAATATACAAGTTGTGACAGTTTTTCTTAAAATTTTATGATATTTCTTTACCTTAATGCCTAAGTTACTTCTTAATGCCTAAGTCTTCTTAATGTCTTTTCCGTTCTTATTTGAAGAATACTGTAACTCATAATGGAATTCTGCATTTCCACTGAAAAACATCTTTTAGACGCGGCGTGCTTGGAATTTTCCTTCGACGAATAAGATTAGAGAAAAGATTATGGTTAAATTTGATTACGGTACTAGGCTACACGTTTTTATACTTTTGGCAGATTAGCTTTCTTAAAACTAAAACTGCTGACGAGTGCTATCTATACCAAAGATATGGTCTGAGTTATAAAAATTAAACATTTATTTTAAAAATTCATAAAATTTTTCACCAAACATTAGAATGACATCTCGTGTCAGAAGAAATGCAACATTGACAATATTTGTCCCTAGCGAACAGTAAGCTGCAGCAATAATTGTGATTGGGAGGAATTACTGGACCAGCGGAATGATTGAACGGCATCGAGTTACCCGTATAAACGGAGGGTCACAACGCGATTTGCAGATTGCTTGGCGCCGTGTTGAGTGAAGAAGGTCAAATAAACAGAAAAAATATCTATATTTTGGTGCGTTAGAGGTTAGGAGTTTTTCTTAATTTGGAACGTTTCGAAACGTCCAGTTGCAGAGCGTCCAGGTTAAATTATTTGGGGTTAGTAGGTTACTTTTGTTTAGCTTAGGTTAGGTTGGTTAATTATTTAGTTTAGTTTAAGTCAGACCGGTTTTACTATTTTTATAACTGGACGTCTTCCTTTTTTGTCCTGCACTCATCTCATCTTTACTCGTATTCACCTTAAAACGCCCCTTGACTGGTGACTGGCGCAAGTGCACATCGACCTTCCATTTTAATTCACAATTGTAGCTCGATCATGGTTGGGCGAATTTTTACGTGTGAGGTGTAAAGTTCAAGGCATTTAAGTATATGTAGATTTGCAAAACACAGTGTAATGTTATGAAAGCTGCATAAAATAATACTAAAAAGAAAAGTGAGGACAAAATTAGAAATTCGTTCCCTTTTGAGGTGCTGTTCATTCTCATTGAGAGGAAGATTAAATCGAAAATTGTTTTGCAAAACCCTTGGTGCTAGATGATCTAAAATCGTAATATTGTGACGAATATTCATCCTATAAAGTCACAATTTATCTTCCGGATTAAAAATTATAAAAATAAATTATATAAAGTTAAAATTCATAAATCATATGATATTTTTCTACAAAACACCCAGAGTAATAAATATTGTAGATAGATTTTTGAAACGATCTTTACATAGACGTAATGGAATCGGATAGGGTTGTTTTGTAACAACATACTCGTCCATAGAACGATATCGACGGACAATCCACTGCAGTTAAACTGCAATCCTTGTAATACTTTTATACCCACCCCTAAACACCACATGGTCAAAAAGCACCACATGAAAGACGCTTTGGTTTATATAATCGCCATACAGAGTAAATCGAATAACCAAGATTAGGAGAGAACGACCCTCGGCGGCAAATGAAGTAACAATTGGACGCGGGGTTGGGGTTATTCAATAACCGGCGCCCCAACATTCAATTTTTCGTAGCACAGACTTGAGGGCGCAGATCTGCCCAGTGATAACGGGACAATGGTGATAGCGAATGTTGCCAAACACATGTTTGATAAGATTTTTAAGGTTACTTGCGGTTGCAAGTGTTCAGGTAAAAAAGATAATCAATTAATGTCATTTAATTTGATTTGTTTGATTTAAGTAAAAAATAGAAAAGGGAGCTTGAAAAGGAACTCAACATAAAATCCTTTATTCTGATCTCATTTATGTGAAAACTTAAAAATAAAATATAATTAGGTATTTTTGACCATTACCTTTTAGTCCAGTAGATGAGTCGGGAAATACGGATTGCCCTACAATATATTGGTTACTTATGAGTTTTTGGTAATATTATTAGTGTTGGGCTAAGAACATAACATTCAAATTTTCGACCTCGAGGTTATCCGGTGCTCCTTAAGGCGCGCCAATCGATGGTAATTGTTTTCAAATCTTTACGTATATATTAAAAACTATTTGCATCCTACAGAAATTAGTCAAATAAAAATCCCAAATAAAGCTGAATTAATTACCTACGATTTAAGGATTTAAGGCTTTTGCTACAGTATGTTTTAAGTTAAGTGGTTGGAAGTCACTTTGGCCAATTAGTTTAGATTTTTGCATACATACGTAAATTTTCTCGAAAAATATTACCAAGCAATCCATTTTGTCCTAACTTTTTAGGGCTCTGCTATAGTGTCTCAGCGGTAGTAAAAAATTGATCTTTTTCAATAAAATAGAAGAATTTTGTTTATCTTTAATGGACCATATCTCCGGATCCATCAAAGCTACAGAGCTGCAAAAGCACTCGAGTTACATATAAGGAATTTAGTCTTCTTTAAATCTGCAATTTGATTCTGTAGGACGTATACTTGTATATACATGAACATTTGAAAAAAGTACAACAGAAGGTACTTTTTTGTACTGTTTTTTTTCGCCGGGGTCCCTCAAGGTCGAAAACGTGGATTTTACGTAATGAGCCCAAAACTAACAACATATCCAAAAATCACAATTACCCGATCATTTGTACACCACAATGAATTAATTTACTGGACTTTTTGTACAAATGTATTTTTGTTGATCAACGCTACAACTGGCATTCATCAACCTTTGTAGTATAGATCAGTCAACGTTTCAACCCTTTCTTATTGCCATATAACGTCGACCTACAGGTTTTTCGTATGACATTCGGATAAATATTTAAGAGTGTTCACCAGCCGCGTGAGGGATTGCACACAGTCTGATTTCTTGAAAAGTACTGGCACAGTAAGATGCGCGAGTCTATAGTGAGAAGGGGGTCCTTTTCTAATAAAATAAGACTGTCGATGTTTCGTCTACAAAAACTTGTGCTCGTACTCTCTTTATTAACATTTTACCGTGTGCTTATTTTTTTGTGTGCGTCCGTATACCGAAAAGACTCACAAATTCACATATTGAAGTTTTTCTGATTTAGTTTCGTAGACGCCTACAGTAATTCCGCTGTGTGTTCACTAAAGATTAGAGAAAGATGTTCCAAACCATCGATTACACCATTATCGACATTTACAGAAATGTTACATTATGTTAAATGAGGTAACATTTTTTATTTATTTGAAGTTACCTGGAGTGAGCACTAATATTTCTACCATGTATAATACGTCTGCTGCGACGACAGGGATATCGTATTTTTGTTTTTATTCAAACATTCTGCGACCGTAGTCAATAGTAATTCGCATAGCTTTTACTGTATCCCAATGCACGGTCTGTTTCAATCCTCATATATTAAAACCCCAACAACAAAACAATGAACAACAATACCCACGCCCGGTTTCACCTCATCCTAAGCATAAAACAATTTACGTCAAAAACAAACGGGAACCTTACCCAATCCGAGTGTATTGTGACAAAACAAAACAGTTAAACACCGGCACACCGGGGGTTGGGGGGGGGGAGGGGGGGGAGGCAACAAACAGTCAAAACGGAGTAGATTGTTTAGCGGTAAACGACGCTGCGGTGCGGCTATGTTTATAAAGTGGTGGCAATATGTAAAGTCCCGCTCGGGGGCGCTGGCGGTGGGGGGGGGGGGGGGTTGTTAACCAAATTAGCCCCGGTGGTGAGTAATAAGATTGGGCCCTGCGCTGTGCGCCTCCCCCCCCCCCCCCCCAGCGCCTCTGCCGCCACTGTGCGCGCTTCATTCTATTAACGTTGTACTCAGATTGGGCCGCAAGCTACTCCGCCGGGGTACAAAGCTATTGTAACCCTATCTCGAGCCATTTGCCCCTTTCAAAGAGCCCAAATGAGTTTCGTTTTCATGCTAGAATGTTGGATAAATGCGGTTGTAATCGCTTCTGAGGACGGGGGTGAAGTAAGAAGTTGTTACGAGTCTGTTTCTTTTGTTGTTTGGGTCGTAATTTTGGTAATGAGGGGTTTAAATTGTTTTCTGTGGGGATTTAATGGGCAGAGAAATATCGTCGGGAACCATTTGCTTCACTAAAGTTTATTTGTTGATTTTCTTTAGGCAAAACAACTTTCTACTTTGATTGGCAAAGAATGTTAAGTAATGTCAGTTAACCTGAGATATAACAAAATAATTCTCAAATGAGATCTTTAAAAATCGAAAGTTCAAGCAAATATTTCATAATATTTTTTTACATGAATGCAAAACATGAACTTGGCGCATTGGAAAGAAGAAAGTATTTTGATATACCTCTACCTAAACGTATTTATTTAATCTTTCATCAACCTTTTAATAGTTAGAATGCAGCTTAATTTCAACAGGGTGCAGAAAGATCGTAACTGAAATCATGGGCGGATTTCTGGGGGTGCCAGGGGGTGCCTGGCACCCGCTGATATTTGGTAGATTTGTTGGTAGTGAAGGGGGAAAATGTTTTCACCATAACTTATGAATTAAAAATGGTTGTCGTTAAATAAAATAAGTACCTACTTAGAATAGGCCTTAAAACGGACCATTTAAATAGTAGTTTGATGTTTGAATTTGAGCATACAACACTTCCAACGTTAAGTCAGTTGGCACCTCCAAATATTATGACCTAAATCCGCCTATGACTGAAATGATAAAATTTATTTGAGGCGTTGGATTAAAGTTGGAATAATGTATTTATTTGAACAAAACGTTCCACCAAGTCGAGAAAGAGAGAACGAATTTCAATCACCTTCTTAATTAACATCTCTTGGCAACGGTAAAGCGACAACACGACTGTGCAATAAAACTGACAAGGGCTATCGGTTTACCTGGTTTGCAGGGCTACGACTACACGACTGTGGTGCAGCTGCGAGGGAGCACCGTCGTGTAGTCGCAGTCTGCACGGCTTGATTGGGGTAAACCTTGAGGTTAGGTTAGGTTAGGTTAGGTATAAAATAAATACAATAGTTTGATAGTATATAGATACTGTAGATATCACGGTGTATTTAATTACGTACAGTAGTAATGTGCAGTAATTTTTTTGTTTTCATTGTAATCAAATGAAGGTAAAAATGCTGAGAAAAGTATTATATACGGCTAATTTCTTAGTTAGTATAAAAATCCGCCGTGGTAACGTAACTATAATAATAAAATGACAATTTACACTTAAGATTTACACATAAACAATTATGTGAACTGATTTTAAAGGAGTAAATATTTTCTAACTAGAAACTCAGTTATGGCATGGATAACGTTTTCTTCAAGACAGCTCCGAAGGTAACCGCGGGGGGATTAGCGGCTGGGGGCTCGGTGCAGACTACGTCTATACGACTGAGCCGCTAATTACATTCGGCACCGTCGTGGTGTCGTAGTCCTGCAGATTTGTTTATTGGCCCCCAGTGGGGTCAGGTCGCATTCAGTCGTGTAGTCATACAACCCTTGGCAACAACGTCGTTCATCCTCTTCATCGTGTGTTCTTGACTCACAGCAATATGAATATTCATCGATGTATATTTAATCCCACGCCCCTCTCCCCTCTTCTCCCTTCCCTCCACTTCTTACAACCGCCTTTCCGATGCTCTCTTATTCTCGAGTTATCGTTATGCAACTGTTGTTCAGAATCATAGAAACAAGCTGCAAGAACACTGAAGATAATGTTACAGTCAGTTTGTTTGACAAAAAGGTTATGAGGGTTTTCAGCTCATTGCGTTTGACTTTAAAAAGTTTTACTTGTTTGACGTTGATGATTTTAGCACGAGGAAAGTAATGGATGAACTAGAATTAATTTTAGTTGTCGAAGAAAATTAGTTATTTGTGTATCTAGGGACTAAAGTACTTTAGTCCCGTGATTTACACAAAAGCTTTCCTCCACCTACACCATTAACAATAACTAGGTATAACACTGTAACTTTACCTTCAGATGATCCTTTGCTTCACCAAACTGCATTACAATCACATAGCCTATATAAATGAATAATGCAAGGTATTAAGGCTTTAATTTTAACCATTTTATTCACACTCTTCTGCTTCTGTAAAAATACTCTAGGCCTAACTTATTTGTTCACAAATATGCGGGAATACAGCCTAAACTACAGCAAACTCAAAATGGATACGCTGTGCTGTAGTCAACGGAAACGGACGCTCGGATTCTGTGACACTCTCTTCAACATAGAGAAACTAATTAAAATCGACAGTGTTGCCATATTTTATCACCGTCCACCGCGGCGTTGCCGGATTTCTTCCCATGTATTTCTTATGAGATTACTTTTAGTCCCGTGGGACTAAAAGTAAGTAAGTAAATTCCATGGAGTATAAACCAGTACTTTAGTATTATATTCCAGAGACTAAAAGACGACTGTAGATAGTAGGTGGAGGAAAGAAATATTTCATACCAGAAATAGATGTTTAATAAATGGAATATTCTCTACTGTAATAATGATTTAATGTAAACCCCATTAAAAACCAATGAACAAGTTTTCGTTCGTAAACACTTGATTAATTGCTTGACTTTATTTTGTAAATCATAAAGGGGTTTACAATACGCAATAATTCTCTCTAATAAGATTTTTGTAATACCTTCTTCTTAATTTATACATCTAAATACTTCAGTTTATAACTGTCAACTTATAATTACTTTCAATTCCAAAATCAAAATTACCTTTGCAGTGCAGAGTGGTAAGGACTAAATATGTTTCATAATAAATTCAGAAGCTATGACTACAACACGCGTGCAATATCAGTCTCTGTTCAAAAGGTGAACCTCCGAATTAACAAACGCATCACGGAGTCTACAAACAAGTTTCTATTATATAATTTCTTGATGACTGAATGATCACCAAGAGACATGCCAAAAAAAGATGAGAGTGTTTCACAATTGATGCAAACCCTCTCAATTCAGCTCTGCAAGATATTCACAACCAACCAACAGTAGCCAAAGCAAAGCCTGGCCTCCGGATGAATGAACGCGGAGTGAATGAACAGGCGAGGAGTCTGGAGAAGAAGAACAACAAAGAACTAGAAGCATCGACTCCCACGGCGGCGATCTGCTGGAGTAACTGCCATTGATGCTGAAGACGTGAAGAGGGATGTTCCTCCCTGGTGATCGAGTGACTTTTGTTCTTGCCCAATCAGCTGTTTGTGTTCTTCTTCTCTCTTTCGCACTTGTCGCCCACGAGTCGCTGTATCCGGTCGGATTTAATACCCTCGTGAACGTAACTCGTCTGGGTTCTGGGTTGACCTTGAATGTTCCTTGGAAGTGGTGCAGTTTCCAAAAGTGTAAGTGGGTCGTCCTTGACGACTGAAAATGGTTTGACCCAGGATTGCAATTAAACTAATTCTTGCATCACCGTAATATCGGAATAAGATTGTTACAAAATCAGATTTTATATTTGTTAAAGTTACCAATGTTCTTATGTCTTCTCAATATTTAATTTAAAATGCCAAACACATTAAATACCTGCTCTTCTTCAAGGAATATCAGGAATGGATCATCAGTTACAAATTCTTAAAACCCCCCCTATAATTCAGAAGTTTTATACCAGTCTAAATAGAATGTTCTTAAGATTGCGAGCATTTATAGCAAGTACCTGGTGGACCGAGCCTTGCTCGGTGTTATTTCATGTTTATTAGTTCATCCATTTACTATAAAATATTTCAATGTCTTAAAATTGATAAGTGGAAACCCTTTTTATTGTTCCATGAACTCTTCATTCTACTCGCTGTATTTTTCCTTCATGTCTGTAGATTCCAAACAGCTGTTATGATTACTTCATTTGTTTACACTTTCCTTGTTTATTTCGTTGCTATCATTGCAACTCATACAGCCAATGTCAACATTTAACAACTTTAAAATTCGTTTTATCACGTTATTAGATTTTCTTTGGCCAAGTAATCTGCATAAAACACGTTTTAGTCATAAATTACTTATTTCCAGACTTTGAAGGAAATCCTCGGAGTCATTTTTGAGATAATTGTGCAAACAAGCAAGCAAGCAAGCAAGCAAGCAAAAAAAAGCACGCACGGACTCATATAGGAGTATAGAATTTTTATCTTATTTCCGTGGTGTTATGTCTCTAATATCTTAAAATTCCTGTAATCGGTTTCGCTTTGACCAGTTTTACTTTACGAACTTGCGTGTAGTGCCTCGCCTCCACACGGGCGACATCATTACTGGGACAATGCACCACCAGGTCAGGTCAGAGGTTAGCGTCATGCAGTCAGCTGTTTTGTGTAGACTAGACAGTCAGCTGATACATGCAGTGCCGCCAACCTCCGCCCATGAAAACAACAGTTTAAATCTAACTGTATAAAATGTTCTTAATCTTTTTTTTGCCCTGCGTATTAAATTTGAGAAAACGTTCTCGTAAGTTTAGTTTCAGAAATGTTTTCCACGTCAACTGTAGTAGTTGTTCACTTGAGATTTGTTATTATTTTTTTATGTTCTAGATTTTATGATCATTTAATTTAGTGATTTCTTTTTATCTTCCATTCTAAAGGGTGTTTTTTTAACGCAACCCATTTTAAAATAGAATAATGTACATATAAATTTTAAATGAGTTTGGTTTTATTAATCCTTACATTTTATACAACCTATTGTTTCAGTTTGATCACATTTAGTTTACATTATATGCTCAAACAATCTGCCATTGGCATTTTTATAAAGTTGTGCTCTCTCCTTCAAATTCCCGAACACGTGTTGCAAGGTGCCTCTTTGAATTTCTTGCGTTAAATTTGTTATGTTTGTTTTGAGGCGCTGAATATCTTGTGAATTGTTTTCGTAGGCCTATCCCAAAAGAAAATAACATAGTGGGGCCAAAACCGGGGATTTTGGGGGGAACAATCCTTCACTGATAAAATAAAGTTTTGGGTTGCGTTTAAAAAAACACCCGGTATTTCCATCAGTCAAACCTATAGAAGGAATTGTTTTTTAGGTTAAACTAGGAAATTGAATCTATTTCTAATACCATTAACAAACGAGTGGTATATGATTTATCCTATTACAACTAGTATTTCACCACTATACCGTTATCATTGCCCTGTCAGGGACGTACACGTATACTCAGACAGTGATGGAGTGGCTCATGCAAGCATTTCTGTCACTTCATATCTTCCATGTCCTTCTACGCTGCATTTGTTATTCCATTCGTGTGTGTTACGATTGCTATCTTATTCTTTCTCTAGCAAATTAAATAGACGGAATTTTTATCCAGCAATATTCTACCGTAATTATTTTAATTTTTAATGTTTTTCACACATAAGTGAATTGTATGCAAATTCATAGCGGATGAAAAACTGAATTTCAATCGCACGTTTTGTAACCATCCGACATGATTCGTTGTCTTTATATTATGATCGAAGCTTACAATTAAATCATATAACGCCGACGATATCTGCCAAATGGGATGCTCGAAACTTCATGGTCCCTGATTATCCTTACCTATTTTGGTAATATTGTACAGATACGAGAAACTTATCTTTTATAACATGTAGAAGGTCTGATGATCGGGTGGGCTCTATAACATAATAATAATAATAACTGGTGGACCGAGCCTTGCTCGGTGTTATTTCATGTTTACCACTTCATTCAGTTACTATAAAATATTTCAATGTCATAAAATTGATAAATAGAAACCTTTTTTATTGCTCCATGGACTCTTCATCCCACTTGCTGTATTTGTCCTTGATGGCTGTAGATTCCAAACAGCTGTTATGATTACCTCATTTTTTTACACTTTCCTTGTTTATTTTCGTTGCTATCACGGCAACCCATAAGGAAAATGTTAACATTTTACAACTTTAAAATTCAATTTATTACGTTATTAGATTTTCTCTGGCCAAGTAATCTGCATAAACGACGTTTTTGAGTCATAAATTAATTATTTCCAGACTTTGAAAGAAATCCTCGGAGCCGTTTTTGAGATCATTGTGCAAACATACAAGAACGGACGGACGATATCATTGCTCATATAAGAGTACAGGATTCGGAAGTTGTCTCTTAATTTTACAACAAATTAACATCGCTATATACATTGCGTTGGGTTCAATTTGACTGTCCTGTATCCTTAGTATACCACTGCTGTCAAGTAAAATTATCGTTTTTTATCTACCACATTGCCTAAAAACTTGTCAGCCGCTTTCCGATCCCCGACCGCAAGCCGTATCAGTATCAAAACCCACACCGCTCCGGAAACTGAGTTAATAAAACCCACTTCCAATCAGATCGGTCCGATTAGTATCGGTTGATCAAAGGGAGCGCAAATCGGGTTTCACCATCGATATATCTATCGTTTCACCGGCGATATATCGATCGTATCGAGCGAGAGTGAAGCCTGTGACACAGATCGGTAATGATCGGTTATGTCGAAAGTGATCGGTTGGGGACTATTGTACCTGGAGGTCCCATGACCGCCTACACACACACACACACACACACACACACACACACACACACACACACACACACACACACACACACACACACACACACACAGACACACACACACACACACACACACACACACACACACACACACACACACACACACACACACACACACCAGCGCGTGGTGCAGGTGATTAATAGACTCGGATGATTGGTTTAATTATAATCGGTGTCATTAACTCGCGGCGGGCCGTCACACCGGGAGGTGACACCACAGACACCGCTGACACCGTTGGTGTGATCACAGCCATGGGAATGTACGGCTTAGTGAATTGTTGAAGGCAGTGGACAGTGTGAAATACAGATTTTTTTTAACGTAACCCAATACTTCATTTTATCAGTGAAGGATTATTTCCCCCCAAGATCCCCGGATTTGGCCCCTCTATATTATTTTCTTTGGGGATACATAAAGAGTAAGGCCTACGAAAGCAACTCACAGGATATTCAGCACCTCAAAACAAATATCTATATCTATATATTACAGATACTAACAAACACCAGCATGTGTTGTTGTGTTGTTGGCTTGTTGGATACGCAAGCGGTTTTTTTTTTCACAGTCCAACCGCAATTACGGCTGGACCGATTTTAACGTTTGAGGTATCAAATTAAAGGGAATTTTATGTAGATTTGTCAACAAGTCTCAGAATTTTAAAAAAGGGCGTCACTTAAGTACAGTAAAGGGCTGAAGTTTCGGAACAGTGGCGCTATTCATCGACATTTGATCAAGCTCAGTTTACTTTGTTTACAAACTGAACATATGGTCAAGCTCTGAAATAGTTCTACAGGTAAACCACAGATAGCAGCAATGAATTACAATTAATTTTTCGAAAAGAGCAGTTTTTATTTTTACAGCTGGTTTGGCTTTGTTTTCAACAGTTTTCTTTTTTAAAAGACTTATTATGTAATTTAGGTTATGTTATGACGTTTTTAAAGCTGTTAAACATTGCAGTTACAGTTTTTACAATGTAGTTTAGTGTTTTTAAAGTGGTGCATTAAGTTAAGTGTTTTAATGTGTGTTTAAGTTGGTGCATTTATAATGCCACCGATAAGAAGACGAACGTTGAGCGGTCGGAGGAGTAGGAAAGAACCGCTGGCATCGCCCTCTCGATGTAACATTTGATGCTCCTTCCAACCCCAGACCAATGAAATACTAAAAATGTTTTCATTGCGGTGGGTTGCATTTCAAGAATGAAAAGACTGGTAGAGTAGTTCGTCATTTACGCGTTTTTGCCACAAAGGAAATGTTGCCTATAAAGACAGCCGTTCCCTACAATATCGTTTTTGGTGATAATTATCAATAAGATGCAGCGGCAATCCCTAAACAAGGAAGTCATTGCTTATGGCGCCAGTGTTTGCCCTCGGTCAGCTACATGTTGCTGTAAGCAGAGCGTGATCTTTTGCCGGTGTTAAAACATACATTTCAGAAAAAAGAGGACATGGGGAAATGAAGGTGTTCCCTAAAAAATCGTTTACGTTTACCAGAAACTCCTGCGGTAGATCAAATTAACTTTAATAGTTTCAGTAGTTAAGCCATAATTTTGTTAATGAAGTTAGCCCTTTGATTAATCTTTAAAAGTATATAAGTAGGCTTATTATTCTTCATTATTTTACCACTTGATTTTTGCTCGATTTCGAGCTACGTGTTATCTAGTAACAAATTAATGCATGAAATTCAAAGACGTATCTTGCAACACGTGTTCAAGAATTTGATGGAGAGAGCACGACTTTGTACAAATGCCAATGACGGATTGTTTGAGACCGTAATGTAAACTAAATGTGATCTATCTAAACAGTAGGTTATATAGAAAGTAATAATCAATAAAACTATACTCATTTCACATGTATATGTGCATTATTCAATCTTAAACATGGGTTGCGTTAAAAAAAAAAAAAAAAAAAAAAAAAACAGTCTGTATTACATTCATTTTACCTGTACTGAAACGCTGATAGTAGGTAAACAAATAATCTAACGCTTAACGAAAATTGTTCTGTTTATTGTTTTCGGTTTGTTGTTCGATAGTTGTTTGTTTTTTATATTCACTGTTGAAAGGCAAAAATGAACTAATTATGAGGATAGCTGAATCACTCGCTATAATCGGCGTATTACAATTACGAACTTATAGAAATTAATAGATGCGTATGTGAACTGTTATTACGATGCTCTCAATAATAGTTATGAACATAAGTACAGTTTGAGTTGGGCACTGTATAAAACACAAATTATGTTCAAAACGTTTATCATCGAAACGACCTGTTGGAGATTATTAAGCGAGCACGGTAAAAACTTGTTATTTATTAATTAATTCACTAAATATACTTCAACATACCTTAACAAATATTAAGTTTTAATTGATCGTCATAGAATTATGAATAACTTTATTTCTGTGACGTAGTTCGGTAGCAAAGCTTACGTCTTCAGCCAATCACAAAAAAAAAGAATAATCAAACTTGGTCCAGCAGCACTCAGATTTTTGACCGGTCTTTTCACACGACGATTTATGTATAAACTGTTTTAGCGAATTTCCCCTATAGGGAAGAAGCTATTACCGTAGGTCTCATGGTAAGACCTAAGCTCGGGACCACTATAACTTTTCGTTTTGGGGCCCCCAGAAGCAAAAAACACTATTCGTTCGAATTTATATATATATATATATATATATCTATATCTATATATATATATATATATATATATATATATATGTGTCTGTTAGCACGATAGCGGCCGCAAAAATGGTCCGATCTTTATGAAATTTGGTACGGACATGTAAAGTGGTAATCAATTGGACGAGTTCGTGAACCAGCCCGATCGGACCACCGGAAGGGGGGGTAAAGGGGGAATAACCCCCCCAAAAATGGGTTTTTTGAGTTTTTTATATAGAAAAATAAAATTTATCAAATTTTTGTGGGCACCATTGAATTCAGCTCAAAAAAACAAATAATTTAGTATTTTGAATCACTGCTCTATGCCCATTGGTTACCGAGATATTGAAAGTGGTAAACACAGTACGTTGTCCCAATGTTAACCTTATGGGAAATAAGTAAAATTCTATATCTCGCTTATTTCTCAACATATCTTGATAAAACTTGGTAAATGTCTTCTTCTAGTTCAGATCTACTAAATATTGAATTAAAACCATCCAGTTTTAATATACCTGTAGCAGCAAACCTGCATACTCATTTCCCATGTTATTCTTATGGAGCTTAACAAAACATGTCAAATCTTGCTATGTTTGCTTGAAATACGTTGTTTTGCATTTGAAATTCGCTGAGTATGCAGGTCTGCTGCAACGGGGGTATTCCTTTTTTATTTAATGTACCCATTGTATTGTCAGTTTAAATATGGTTGAATAACATTATATTTGCATGCCTTATAACGTTATATTTCCCAGGGATCCACTATTGATGGGAACTATCCAATTGAAATAAACGATTCATCTGGTTGTTTCGCGCCAACCGATTCATCCGATGGTTACTTTAATTTTCATCCGGATGAACCATCCATTCATTCACACGAGAATCATCTGAAGGGAGCGGTCTACCTCAAGTTCCGAGCGCTAAAACAGGGTTTTGTATCTTATTCATTGATCGCTGGATTTTCATATGATTTCCAATATTTTGGTGTCATTTTCCAGATACGAAACGCCTGCAAGCGTACTTCAGCGCGCTTTAGCCCTATCTTTACAATGTTATTTCGCTCTGTGACGCAGATTTTTCTGTCAAGGTAGACCGCCCCCTGAACGGCACTATCCATCTATCTGAAGATTCTTGACATATCGCGCGCGTATGGAGGCCCATCAGCAACATGACATTCGATTCACATCGTTTCGATAGTGAGAAATTCAGAGACATCGGCTTTACAAAAGCGCGAGAAGGGGAGGCCGCTCGCATGACCCACTGTAATAATCCTAATGAAGTGGAGCACGCAGCTCGCGCCACCGAGAAATAAATAAATAATAACTATCAGCCTGTAATTGTAGCCTGGTGATTGATATACGGGCGCGGTCTGGACACTCGGCTACAATCGGACTTTTGGCGTGTGAGCAGGTCGAGGATTTGTTAAACCTCTGTGGTGTTTAAATTTACTGTTATTGTGTTGGCTGATATTATATACTACATCACTGAGAACAGGGTGTTTGATGTGTAAGTACACTATTTAAATTTTAAACTGCAGTTTAAATTCTTTATGTTTTTAGCCTTAAACAGCCTTAAAAGAAGGCAAATTTAATTTCATGGGATTTTTAATGGTATCAGGGAATATATAATGGCCACGATTTGTCCAATGGCCGAGCACTCCCCTCTCACCTAGGGTGACCAGATTGTTACCAAATAAAAACGGGACACTTAAACAAAACTCACCTCCCCCCATCCCCAATACAACACACCACACACCAAGGTGTTTAATTACACGGGGGTCTCTGTAATTTACAAATTTTGTAATTAAAGAAATTAAGTATCAAATTGTTTTTGAAGCTATTGAGACCATGAAGTTTATTTTACATTTATATTGAACTTATTGCAGCGCACGATTGTTACAGCTTAATGTGCATTTAAGTTTTTGGGATATGTTTCATAGGCTGTTAAAATTCGATTAACATCTGGCAAAGATGGTTCACGCAATTAATTCCAATGATCATAGTCGTTCAATGGCAGTTTTTGCAGTAAAATCGTTGTTTCGGGCATTCAAACGTCCCTTTTGAACGCCCGAAACAACGACTGAGGAACAATCGAAAACTATGAAGGAACAATGAAGTTGTTAGGCCAATCAAACAGTATTTTTTGATGGGAAGCAATAACTTAAAATCCGGCATCCAGCAACGAAAGGGGTTTTGTAGGTCCTACCTACATAATACGCTTGTTTGGTAAAATGACTGGTCGTTGAAAAAATATTGAGCAGCAACAGTTTGAAGTGACACCGAATATTGAAAAAAGTATAATTAATTGAAGGAACAAAATTATCGTCAGTGGCAGCAAAAACCCTAAAGCTATTTTTCCCGGACATGCTTTGCCCACCAGGTACTAAATGATTGACCAAACTATTACCTCTTAATTGATCAATCTAGAACCTCCTAAGTACCACAATAACACCGTTTGACGTCACAAGACCAACCCACGTCCGTCCACCGGTTGCGATCCTCCCCGGGCACCACGATCGACTTCTGTTATACCCGGTATTGTGCCACATTCGGGAGGAAAACCATCGGATGAATCATCCATCTGAGAACTATCGGATGAAAGAAAAGCCAACGGATGAACCATCGGATAGTCGACATCAGTCGTTTGTTCCATCCCCGGGAAACAAACCGCGGCGCGGTAGCCATCTCGGTCAAGGACATTATTTACACCTAAATTGGCAGCTTATCACCACCTATTCCCGATTTGCCTTTATCACTGTAAACCTAATATTTTTTTAGTCTCTCAGTTTTTTAGCTACGAACTAAAAAGATCGATGCGATATATCGATCGTCGTCAAAGCGATATATCGATCGTCGCCATCGTCTGCTTAACTATATTTTCGTTTTCTTGTTTTGTTTGCTAGACTTTCAATTTTAATGGCATTACCGATTTGTTTAGATTAGATTGATTAAGTACGTTTGCCACTAGTGCATGTTGTTTCGCGAAATACTGTACTGAGTGACTCATATTGTGCTTGAAGTGATTGATAGAAAATAAACATCTATGGATTTATTTTCTATCAATCGCTTTGAACACAGTATGAATCAAGCAGAACAGTATTTCGCGAAACAACTTGCACTAGTTTGACGTCACAAGACCAACCCACGTCCGTCCGCCAGATGAGGACCCAGGATCGACCCAGGATCGACTTCTGTTACACCGGTATTGTGCCATTCGGGGGTCGGCGGCTGCGAGATGCTATCTCGCGATATCCGAGCCGGTAAGGCGATCCGCTTCGGCGCGGCCCGATTTTGTCAACCCGATTACCTACCGGCCGGCGACGCCGCGATACGATCGCCGATCATTGTTCCGCTCTTATTTTTAAATAGTTTTTTCCCGCGCCTTCCTGTCGGGCGATACACGAGCCGTCGCCGCGGACGCGGACGGTTTGGTTGTTGGTTCGCCGCGCCGTCGACAGAGATCGCTGCGGTGCGCCGCGCCGTGGACGTGAAAAGCGATACACGGTGGACCACGCAGGTTTGGGCTGTGGGCGGGGGTGTATGGTTTGTTGAAAAAAAGTGCAAAAAAGTGTTTGGGAAAAAGATTCTGACATTGATCATCTATTTTTTGAGGGTTTATTTTGTCAGTTCCAATTTAGTTTGTTATTGCATTAAATGGTGTTTAAATTTTTTTAGGTTATTTAAAGAAATATTTAACGTGATATAGTTGTGTAGACTTCCACGGTCCGAAGATACATTCTCGAAGTGGGTTTCCGGGTTTAACCGTGTGGAAATACGGTTAAACCCGGAAACCCACTTCGAGAATGGAAATATTTAACGTGTTTGGCAATTTATTAGTCCTTAAAAGCTTCTTCTAAAAGTATGTTAAAAGATCACACATTTTCCAAATTGTCGTTTTACTTACGCTAAGTGTCAGTTTTTCCAAACTCATCATCTCAGGCCTCATAAATAACAAACAAGACCTTAACGAACAACCTCATGTTCGAAAATAAACCAAATTTACTGAACAACCCAATGTTAAAAAACAGCAAAATATACTGAACAAACCAATGTTTGAAAGTACACCCACCAAATACATTAAACAATCCAATGTTTGAAACAATACAAAATTTACCGGAACCCCATAATGTTTAAAAGACCACGAAGTATACCGCACAACCCAATGTTTGGAAGGACACTAAATATACGACAAAACCCAATGTTTGAAAGAATACCAAATATTCTGAACAACTTAATATTTGAATCTAAACCAAACTAAACAAACCAAAAAGAAGTATGAAATACACCAGATATACTAAACAACCCGTGTTCGCAAGTGCTCCAAACATCGCAGAGTATAACATGCACTACGGTAATCGGTGCGGTGTGCCACACGCTGTAATGCAGTCCAAACATTGGCCCAGCTCTCCACTCGGCTTACACGTATCATCGTTGTATCGCCAGTTTATAATCAATAAACTCTCCACTACACGGGTTAAACGCCAGTATCGACCTGCATGTAACAGCACGGCTTTGTAACCGATAATGGCTGGGTTGCGCTTCATTAACTGCACGTTTTGGGAATTGTAGCGCTACTTTTGTTGGGGTTTGTGATCGTGAATGATTGAAATGAATATTGTAACGTATTAATTTGAAAGAGGTATAGTGTTTATGTGTAAAATTATCATTTGAAGCAGTATATGGAGCTAGGATTTACTTGGTCTGACATGATTATATTTTACTTAGTTTAACCTACTCTATGAAATTTTTCACATACAGGATAGACCAAATTTAACGGCAAACGGTCCAACTTCAAATATAAAGGAATGGCTTGGCGTGTAATCAAGCTAATTGGAGGTCACGAATTGTGGATAGTTATGTACGATGGCTTGTGGACGCGGTGTTCCCTAGTGGGTATTGTCCGCACTATTGAGTACTACGTTCATAGGACCGTCTCGTAATCAGACCACTTCGTAAAATAATTGTAAACCAGGCGAAATTAATTGTGGTTCGGATCCCACGTTAAAATGTAGGTCCCTTAGTTGCCATTGGCTGTTGGGCTATTAATTAATAGTCCTGTCTAAGGAACATGTCGGCCTTACTCAGTAACAAGACAAGAAGATCGCGCCACAATCATCCTTCACTCATATTCCGGTTAAAATACGCAGGCAGTGCTGCGTCCCGGTTTTAAGAGGCATTACTTTAAAGGTACATACATATTATCCTCTTTCATAAATACAGATTTTCCCCGTAAACCTAATTCACTATGTTTTAGAAACCTTCTATATGAAATTTTACACATGAACATCAAAACCAGCAGGACTAGCAGGGTCATGCTCGGACCAACAGTGTCCTAGTCAGTAAACTCCAAATATACGTACATATTGTCCTCTTTTATAATAAACCCCCCGTAACCTGTTTTACTAAATAAAAAACCGTAAAGATTTAAGTAGACATAAAAAAAGTTCATCCCAGTCAGTTCCGGTAAAAATAACCACCCAATCGAATCCAACCTTTTTTTCAACATTGAAAAAGGAACACCTTCCAACTGCACCGTTTAAAAAATCACAGTTTTCACCTCCAAAAACCTCTCTCCAAAAAACGGTTGATCTTCCAACTGCTTCACCGTTTAAAAAATCACAGTTTTCACCTCCAAAACCCAAAAACCTCTCTCCAAAAAAAACGGTTGACAAGTAGCGCACCCACGCCGCGGCCGGTGCCGCTGCCAGAATCTGGGAAACTCGAGACTGGACCAATCTGGCAATCTGGCGAGCGTGCGGGGACGGACCCGAAATATCGAGCGACCACGTACCACATGCCGTGAAACTCGAGAGCGAGCATCAGCAGCCAAGTCGAAGTCGACAGCGAGCAGGACAAAAAATCAGGAACGATCTACATGCGCCGGCCGCCAACTATATATGGTTACACTGTGAGGGCCGAGTGGACCGACTGGACACTTCCGGTCAAAATTGGATACGGGCTCCTGAGGAGGGGATACTACCTGTGCTTTTACGTCGCGGTTTTCTTTATTGTGAAAGATTCTTCTGAAGGTCAAATTTTTATTGTCGAGGATGAATTATACTACGTTAGCGACAAGGGCGTGATAGTATAAGTAGTGTATTTTTTTTTGTATTTTGCGTCTTTCTACGCCAATGGCATTTTTTGACGTTTTGATCGGGAACGGTCCAAACCCGGGTCTTGTTACTATCTAAGTGAAGAAAATTTGATAGGTGAAAAACTTAATTGGACCAGACATCTTTTAAAGGAAAAGAGGGAGGGTTGGGGTGACATAGCCTGGAGATGGGTACAGCAACGATACTCCGGAGTACATATTGTTGGTGGGTGGTGCACAATAACACCAAAAACGTACCTTTACTTGGTGGCAGAAAGGCGGCGACTTAATCATGTCCTATTTGTGGGTCAGTTCGATTGTTACTGTAATAATCGTTTATTGGTAGTTCTGGGAACTTATCATTAGTCAAAAGGCTTAAAATTGCTTGGTTTTCGCCTTGACGCCGAGAAGCAAGCTTATTAGAGGAATACAAGTTCCCTTCAGCGACGGGTTCTCTCACGCATAAAATTTCAAAAAAATTTGACAAGAAGGCAAATGAATTTTGACTTCATGTACAGCCTGGAACGATGCAGCTCACCTGCAACGCCTGAAATAGGAAAAGAATCTTCCGGTGATGTTACAATTGAACACTGCCTCCACATGCCTTATGCCTTAGACAGACAACTATTCTACGGACTTTGAACGAGAAGGACCTTAAAAATTTTCCGACCGTTAGTGCACTACATGCACATGTGTTAGGCTACATGCTCACCAAGGGTGTTTTCATCATCCGTACGATACGCGCCCCTCAGTCTCTCAGTAAGTATAGCTCTCAACCATGACCTGAACCATAGCCGTTCCAGTAAAGTAACATGGCAGTGGCTTTCCAACTAACAACGCCGAATTTCATGGGTTTTTTACATGGCAAAAACCCTACACCCTTACAAATCCAGCTTATTTTAAGTAAACAAGAGTGCCGTAGGAGAGTATGGGTAGACAAATCAGCTGCACCCTCGGGCGCGATGTTGCCATTTACTAGAGATGGTTATGCCAGAACACCAGTACAGCATGTCGTACATGTTCGCCGAGCGTGCGGCGGATCGCTTATCTCTCGCCACGCTCGTAACTCCCGGCACGATCCGGTTCCTCCCCTCGCCGTGACGGGGGCTGCGCCCCTCGGGCCCGACCTGGAGCCGCCATCACACCCTCTCCGGTGTCGCATGTCTCCTGGCTTACGTTGTCGGCGCGGCGGCTCGGGAACACTGTAAGTAAAGTGATGTAAAAGTTTAACGGTGTGTAGTAAAAGATATATTTTTTATTGGACGATAAACATCTGTTTTATTTTTAAATTCATAATAGCGAAGGATTTGATATTTATGGTTGATTAATTGGCCTTTCACTTCAGATTCTAGGGATTATACTACACTTCGTGTAAATGCCTCGTTTAAATGTAGTTTATAATGGTACGAGTATCATATCTGATCTGCCGTTCGTTCCTATAGCAGACGATTCAACATCTGATTTCCTAAGAAAACAATATCGAACGATCTACCGATAGTCGAAGTTCGATGTACTGTTTGTTGGTCGAAACTTGTCATCCGGATTCCATTGTATTTCATATCTATTGTTTTGTTAATCTATGAAAATATATTTATCGATAGTACGTATTTTATTACAAGATGGACGATGATTAATGGTAATTTGGGTTTACTTAGTTAATTATAGTAAAGTTTTAATTAAGTTTTTAATCTATGTTTTGTTTAATATTAGTTGTATTATATTTACGTTTTATATGTTTTATTGTTCGTGAGAGAATCGAATAACATAGTTGACAATGGTTTCGGTTATTGTTTGTTATCGACGTTTCTTCATTACTGACGGTTGTTGAAACAGTATAACTGGCGCCAATTCTTGGGGCCCACGCCGTCCATAAGACTAATGTTAATTTTAGCATTGGGCTTATGGACGGCGTGGGCCCCAAGAATTGGCGCCAGGTATACATCGGTTGAGTTAGACACGATAGTATCGGATAACCGAAATCTGAACTGAGTACCGAAAACTAAACTGATCTTTGCCCATGTAAAATCCTATTGAGAAGTTCAGCTATCAAACCTAAGCATTAAAGGTAAACAATCGCCCGTAAACATAACCTAGAAGATCAGATATGAAACTCGTACCGTTTAGAATATGCCTCCCGCCCCGATAGTGTAGTTTAACCTCCCAAAACGTTAAACCTTGCAAAACCTAGTGTAATTTAAACGAAAATCGAATGGAAAAGTACAAATAATCACACTTAAATAGATTGAACATGATTTTTTAAGACATCGTGTCCATTAATTAAAATGTTTAAGATCAAACTATAGTATGTAGAGAGGGTGTAGGCTCTCCAAATTAAATAGGTTTCCAATGCAAGTTAAAAACAAAATAAAATTTAAGCAAATTAAAAAGATATGTGAAGTCAGCCAAGACAGCCTCAGCAAAACAAAGTCGTTGATTTGAATTAGATTTTGCAGTGAGTGGGTGATTATAGCTCTGGACAGCCTTACTGGCGGGTGGCGAAAATTGTAATCTCCCAATATGTCTGCTAAATAAACACATGTTTTGGTAGAACTTATTTACAAAACTTTGTTTACATTTCACCTCATTTACACTACAAAAGAATGCTCTGCAATATTTCACCGAGAGATTTCTAACCCAATTAACATTTCTGGAAAATATTTGCGCAATGCATCAGGTGGTCTTTTAGTTTGGCAACCTTTCATCTTTGATTATGTGTTTCCACACTTGACAAGAATTGTGTTGAGCTTGCAAGCATTTAACATTAGTTGCACTTGCGGTTGCAGCAAAATATTTTCTTGTGTAAAGTACCTCTACATAAACAATTGACCATGTGATTTGTTTCAAAACATTTCATATAATCAACACTAATTACGACAACAGCGCACTCTCTCACCCGCCAGTAAGGCTGTCCAGAGCTATAGAATGTTATATACAGCTAGTTTATAGACACCCCGACTCATGATTTTCAAGTTTTCGAAAAAACTGTTGACATTATTGTCTCTGAAGAAAATTTTAAATCGAGATTGAAGTTACAGTTCCTGAATGAATTGCAAATCCAATTTGACATGACAACTACTAACATTTGACATTTACAGAATAAGGAAAAATTGAATAAAATTCCAAGGAATCAAAAGATGGCGATCCAGAGATTTTTGAAAAGTAGTTACCCTCAATCACTTAATTAAAATACTTTATAACCCTAATTCCATAATTTAACCCGCACTATTCGTGAAAATCGCCCAGTTCCCCGTCAGGCCTCCACCAGCACCACCGCGGGCGGTGTCAGCGCTACCATCGCACTACCGATCCATTGTATGGAAATGGTAATTGCTGGGACGGCCACAATGGCGGGTAGGTGTGAACCGCGGTTCTGCCTCAGTGAGCAAAGTGCCGGCCGCCGGTCGCCGGTCGCCGGTCGCCGGTCGGGGCCCTTCAACCGCTTCGACCGTGGGCGTCCGAGTGTGCCGTTGCCGAGGTCAGCTGTGTGGTCTTGAACAAGTTGAGGCCTTTTCACACTGGCATTCTGGACGTCCTGGACGTCCGGTAAGTTTTTGAAAGAAATAAGTCGCTGCCCGTGCTATCAAATGGGTCCGTTCACACTGCGCGTCCAAGACGTCACGGACGTCCTGGACGTCCGGGACGGTATTCGAAAGATCGCTCGGCGAGTGTTTATTCACAAACGTCCAGGACGTCCACGGCCTAGCGCATGCGCAATGAATACTTCAGAACCACGTGCTCCAGCGCTTGTTTGCAAAACCTCGCGTCATCTGTCACTTCAGAACCTGAGAAGCTGAGTAAATAAAAAAAAATGAGTAAATGTGAAAAATTCGAATTACATCGTGTAATACTGTTTTTGATGATAAAAATCTATATACTACATTGTGTCGTACTTTTTTTTAATTTACATAAAATTACATTCCTGTTTTCATTTACGTAATATTAGCATTATGGTATCTCATGGGAAACTTCTATCTTCCAATATATATTTCTAACATTGACAGTTGTCTTCAAAAAATACCTCGTTATGGTCTAAATAGAATGGTACCATTATGGTGATTGCTAGATTATTTATTTCAACCTACACTTAACAATGAATTAAGCCTGAGGAACTTTAATTCAACTAGTTATCACATGATTTTTAAGACATAGTTGCTTAAGTAACAACTAAACTGAGGGAGAGGTGACACTTGACTGTCCTGGTGAGAGGGAGTGGACGTTTGGTTCGTTGCTGCAGTGTGAAAGGGGCGCGTCCCGGACGTCCCGGACGTCCCGGATGTCCAGGACGTCCAGGACGCCAGTGTGAAAAGGCCTTTAGGCCTACATCTCAAAACCACTCTGCCGTCAGAAATTACAAGGTGGCACATTTTATATTTGAATCTCGTAAATAGTTGACTTGAAATATAGTTGTGTAGACTTCCACGGTCCGAAGATACATTCTCGAAGTGGGCTTCCGGGTTAAACGTGGGATGTCGAACTTGTTCGCCGACGTTTCGGATATGCTGCAATATCCATCTTCAGGGAGACGAGTGTCTTAATTCACAGACTTACTCATTCACTGCCAATGGGTGCGTGAATGTCATTCTAGTCACAGAGAATGAGTAAGTCTATGAACTAAGACGCTCGTCGCCCTGAAAATGGATATTGCAATATATCCGAAACGTCGGCGATCACGTTCGACATTTGGACGGTTTAACACTGAAACCCACTTCGAGAATATATGTCTTGAATATGTTTCTTATAATGGACCTTTGACTGCTAAGGGACACTACTGTTTACTTGGACATCTCCATTTTTCGTGAAGAGGCTGTATAGATGTAAAATGACTTTTAGCTGCACAAAGCATATGCTTTCAATTAATACAAACGCTCTCGATCTTCCTCATCAGTCGGAACATCCAAGACTGCTTTCACAATCGATGATTTTAAAACTACTCGTTCACGGTCTCAACATTATGATTTTTTATCAGACGTAATCGCTCCCTGTAACCTAAGCTCGTGCTCATCTCTTCTCAGTTTTCTTCAGATTCTACGACTATCGTAGGTTTCTTCATGGTGTAAATAAAAAAGAAAGGTGTGCGTACAGTCAGTTGGTTTGTCGTAGTTGGGCTCACGCAACTAGCGGACCTTGCGGTTTGAAAGCTGACCTAAGACCGTACACATAAAAATTTTTGAGTTGCATAAACTAGTTTGCATTGTAGTCGTCGTAAGCACCACTTGCGTGAGCCCAACTACGTCACACCAGTGCACACACCTTCCTTTTTTCCTTACACCATGGGTATGTTGGACTTCTTGGATGTCTTCTTAGAAGCTTCGTATTTTATTCTTTTGACAAAACGTCCACCCTTATTTATGATTCTGCAGAGAAGCCATATATAGTCTTGTATATAACAGTGTTCAAAATTATTTGTACCGAAAGATCGAAAAATGTGTCAACGGTGCTGGCGACTTTCAACATCTTATCAACCATTTCATCAACGACCTGTCGCCGTCACGCCTCAGCAGGTGGCTCACGACCTCTCTCCTCGCGTCGTGTCTCTGCACCATCACCCAGCACCCGATTATGGCGCCCTCTCGGCAGACGACAAGATGGCGGCGGCGCCACTATCGCCCATCACCTCGTTAGCGCTGCATTAGCGGTAATAAGGGCGACAAACCCGCGGTTACCGCTGGTTTACCGGATCGCGGCATTACCCACCGTGAGCTGGCGTCCGCCGCTCGCAAGTCACGGCCATCACCGGCCGAAAACAAGGGCGGATCGGCTTTCTGCGGGCGGCGCCTTTGTCCCCGCCGCCGCCGCCGCCGCAGGTAGGGTTTCCCCTCATTTTCCTCAAAATTACCTCGCGTAAAATATCGATTGCCTTTTTTGACCGGGCGGTTTTGGGTACGGGTTTTTGTTTTGTATTGTTTGAGTCTTGAGTTTTTTTCGTATAAAATTGTACTGAATGTGATTTTTTTTATCTCAAGTCCTGGTTATACTTTTGACTTAGTCTAACTAAAGTAGGGCTTTAATGCTCTTTGTGATGGTTTTGACGTTTCATTACCAAGTATACCTGGTGCCAAATCTTAAGGCCCACGCCGTCCATAAGACCAATGCTAAAATCTACCGGACGGACCGGACCTTAAGATTTGGCACCAGTTATACCTGGTGGACCGAGCCTTGCTCAGTTGCTCGGTGTTATTTCACGTTTACCAGTTCATCAAATTACTATAAGATATTTCAATGCCATAAAATTGATAAATAAAAACCTTTTTTATTCCTCCATGAACTCTTCATCCCACTCGCTGTATTTTTCCTTGATGGCTGTAGATTGCAAACAGCTGTTATGATTACTTCATTTGTTTACACTTTCCTTGTTTATTTCGTTGCTATCATGTCAACTCATTAGGCCAATGTTAAAATTTTACAGCTTTAAAATTAGTTTTATTACGTTATTAGATTTTCTCTGGCTAAGTAATCTGCGTAGAACACGTTTTTGAGTCATAAATGACTTATTTCCAGACTGAGAAGGTAATCCTCGGGGCCGTTTTTGAGATAATTGTGGACAAATCAAGCAAGCGCACACACGCACGCAAGATAACATTGTTCAAATAAGAGTATAGGATTCACACAAAGATTGGCTTCGCTTCTATACATCTTTAATTTTTCACAAGCGATGTTATAACGATGAAGTAAATGCTGATTGTCATATCCAGGTCTTCCTGTCACTCTCTTCTCTTTGACCTTTTACATTAACTTATAAGTCAAGATAACAACAGTAAATCTGTCTAGACGTTTTATTATTCCAGCCTATAATGCAATATTCCACTAACCCAATATGGGATTGAAATCTGAATCCCATTTAGACACATAACACTGTCCTCAAATGCAACACAATCTTCCATTACTCGTTCTCAATCTTAAAACACAATTCCTCTCGATCGATTAAGGCACTCCATCCCCCCCCCCCGGCCCCACACGGACCCCCCCGCCCCCCGGCCCCACACGGACGGGGTTTCGAGGGGACACAATCGGCAAATACATCGGATTAGAGCGGCTGAAGTCACTTAGCCTGAACAAACAAGGACGTTTCGTTCCCACGAACAAAAACGGGTCCAAAACAGTGATTGTTTAACGGCGATCCGGGGTCCGGCGTCCCCATTGTCAGTAATGGGACGTTCCGACGTTCCGACGTTCCGCGTCTAGCGTCGTCGGCGTCGGCAAACAGAGACAAAACAACCACAATGGAATTAAGTTTTCGGTTCCGGAACCACCGTCTGGTCCACTCGGAGGAGTTTAGGGTTTCCGATTGTTAGAGTTTGAGGCTTTCAAGAGAAATTAGGATGAGGGATGTTGCTGAGATGTGTCTTCGGTTTGGGAAGTGGGTGTGGTGCTCGGTTCTATTTCATTTCGTGTTGCGAATATGATTCGTTGGTTTTATTTATTTTAATGAAAATTGGGACACTGAGCAGTTAACACGTCGACACACATAATGAGCACTGGTAGTAAGAAAAAACTTTTTCACCATATTACGACGTAATCACCAGTTTTACAAACGTCATTTGGTGGCTGAAAATCAGCTGATCAGCCATAGGGTCGAAAGTCAGCTGATCGTTTATTTGCTTGAAACAACGTGAGAACATTACATAATGATACGGCATTCAATAGGTTCCAAAGACACGATAGTTGCGATCATGTGATTTCCATAGTTGTGTTTGCTTAAACCATGACAATTTAAAGAAATTGTATCATCGATCTTAACCTCAAAGTTTGGTTTTAGAGTGTTTCAAATAAATAATGAGATTTTTAATGCTGTATATGGCTAGAATGAATTTCATTGTATAGTGTGATGTAAAATAGCGTTCGCACCTCGGCCGAAAGGGTTGCACCTCTCGATCGTTTAAAATCCTCGACTTCTTCTCGAATTTGAAACACGATCTCGAGTCTGCAAAACCTCATTTTCGGCCCTATAGTTGAGAAATACACTATTACGAAGGTCCATTCATTTGTAAATACAGATTTACAAATTCAAACTTTGAAAGTCGTAATAATGTATGTTTTAATCGTTAACACATTACATTGTACCCTAGGTCATCGAGATGCACTCAGCAAACCATAGTATATAACTCATGCCTGAGAGTTTTTCAAATATAAATAAATGGTTCATTCTCATTATTAACTGCACTCTCAAATTTATTTACAATTTTAATTTACAACATAAAAAGATAACAAGTAGCCTAAAATATAGTAAAATACAGAGTCCGTAAGGGCATGACTTGATTTAGTATCAGCAGCTATTAAGTTATATTACTTAAGGTCCAGATAAAGTAGTTCACAGATTTTATCTTTATAGAGAATGGGAGTGCCTTATTAAGGCTTGATTAAAGTATTTTCGTTTGTAAAATAATAAATAACCCAAAAGAAAAAGGTAGTCTGGAATCCAAATAATGTTCTTTGAAAGATTGTCTGTAAGCTACAAGCTGAAGCTGCTCGAGCGATTAAAACTAAACAAAAACACAAAGAAAATGGTAATTAAATATACCCCTCATTTAATTGTAATTGCAATTTCATATTGTCTCAACGTCCAATCAATATCTCACAGAACAAAGTTATCCATTTGAATCATTGAACATTAAACATCACTGACATTAAAATATTGAGCGTCCTATTGAAGGGCTTTTAATCGATTCGCCACAAAGCGATTATTTAAAGTGCGAAGTGCGGGTTTGGTGAAGCACTCTTAGTTACTTGAAGTGGCTCTCTGCTTTCGAGGCCCGCATGTTGTGACCACCGAGTATCAACTCAACTCGACTGCGACTGCTGTGACAGGGTAAAGAGAGTGCGGGGGACTAGAGTTTATAGACGCGCAAGCAATTGTACTGTTCGGTCTGTTAGACGAATCGGAAATGTTCTTTGGAGTTTTTCCTAAAATATTAAAATAACGTATGATTCGTTGAAAAATAAAAGGGGTTTTCAAAAGCCCATATGTCTTTTGAGCATGATTATAAAATTTTAAACTTTAGCAAATCGCAATTTTTCGTAATGCAATCATAAGTTGTTTGATTATCATCAGGGGCCTGTTCCACAAAAGAACAAGTTACATATTCACAAGTTTATACTTTTTGACACTTGTGAAAAATAGTTACAGTTGTTACTTTCATAGTCACAAGTATCAGGATTTGAGGTTATGGATACTAAAATTAATAAATCCAACTTTAACGACACTAAAACCGAGATGGAATTATTTTGTTAATATTTTAAGGAATAATCAAAGGATATTTGATTTATTATACTAAGTAGAGATTTTAATACATCTATTAAATGAATGGTCTGTTTGTTGACAAACACTGAACATATGTGCTTTTGGACAAAAATGTAAGAGTAAACAAGTCTTGTTGTACGTGAAATTTCACCTATTCACCTACACTAGTTAAAATAGCTAAAATTTTTCACCTAAAACAAGAGTTAGGTAACTTTAATTTTTTTACCTTTGACCCGTTATAATTCATAGTTTCTCATCCATAGCAATGATAAGGCGTTGAAATGACATTTTACAAACAAGTTTTCCACCGTGGTCATCGTATTTAACGCTGATATTAATTAGTAATCTTATTTTTCTAAAAAAATGGGTTTTTGACCGTTCTTTTCTGCCAGAAATATGCATTTTATTAACAAATTATTTACATAATTGTGCTTTGCCACATTAATTGTCATTTACAACTGCATTAGCTAACGCCTTTGATTGGAACTATGCTGGTAGCTCAGTATCGCCGAGGCCCTTCACCAAAAAAGGCAAAGTTTTTGAAAAAATTTGACTAGATTAGAGGGATACAATGAGGCATGCCGAGCGCACCATTATGATACAGTACACTCTCGGAAGACAGGGCCTTCTGGACAAAGCGAGTTCGAGAGTTTTCATGTTGCAGACAGCATGCCTCATTCTATACATCCGTTTCATTAAGGCCAAGGCTTCAATGTCTTCCCCAAGATTCGCCTAGAAGATGTAAAAAAGACTCGCCTGATTCCTGCGAGAGTTTGCTTATGCTGAAGACATTAACTGGCTAGCCGAGTGGATAAAGTGCTCACATCATAATCTGAGGGTCACCTGTTCGAATTGTGACCACGATCGAAACTGAGTCCGGTCGCCATTTGTCATGATAGGGCTATGAATTAAAAATTGCTATCCATCAAAGGGTCGCCGATAATACATAAACAGTTGCAACGGCATTGACGACCATTTTATACTATTTTGATTGTATTTTCATACACATTTTATAGCTTAACATTAGAGAAAAAGTTGGTATACATTGAGAGGAACCAATGGTTCTGTATACATTGGAGGAACACGGTAAAGCTCAGATGCTTACAAGTAAAAGCGGTTAGAATCGGAGTTTTTGGGAGTTCAAGGAGAACAAAATGATATTCAATCGATAATGTAATGATTTTTTATGAAATCATTCAATGTACTTTCCTCTTTTAATCCTAGTAACACAACATTCTAAATGGCAAAGGCAAGTCTACTTATGTATCTAAAGTCAATGGTATAAACGTATGATTAAGAAATCATCCATTTCAAAAATACTATTTCATATGATAAATCACAGCTGGACTGTATTTCTCATATGTTTATATTTTTGGGTAAGTAAATATGTAAGACTTCAATGGTGAATGGGTGAAAATTTGCTGGTTAAAAAAGAAAACAATTGTGAAAAATAAAATCACAAGTTTATACAACATTTATACAAACTCACTTGTGAATATGTAACTTGTTATTTCGTGAAATGGGCCCCAGTAATCAGTTAAATGATAAATATATAATGTATAATCATAAAACTTGAAGAAATCTAAAATTTAAACTATATTGAAAGTAAAATACATTGTCGTAGCCCCTGATCTGTTATACGTAGACTAAAAATAGGTACTGTAAAATAAATAAATAAGTTTCCCACAATCAGCATGCTGTACGGTTTATGTTTTAAATGTTCAAGATTATGGTCGTTAGGTAATTTGATCATTTCTCACTTACTCTGCCGTCATTACTTACAACAAGAACACATCAAAACATTCCGATCCGCCCGACCCGCATGAGGCCAGGCAGTTTCCAAACAGCCGGCGGCCCGGGTGTACCACCACGACATGAGCCCGGGGCCCGGGGCATCTGCCCCTCACAATGCGTAATGCGATCCCCATTCACCGGAGAAAGTATGAGTTTCCAGTCCCTCAATATACGGGTAAACATTTTCAAATCGCCCAGCGGGGCACCGCGCCCGGGGCCTGTGGGAACCGTAAGGATTTCGGATTTGCCCGTTTGCCGGATCGTGGAATATCCATTGTGCCGACAGGAAGTGGCTAAGGTTTATGGAGATTGTTGGATTTTGACACTTTTTTTGTAAAGAGCCGTAGGCCTACAATATGTGGAGGTAAATAGGCGGAAATTATGTGGTAATAGGGATATCGAATTGTGAAGTGCGGGGTCAACTGTGACAATTGGTTTTGAAGCGTTAGAAAATTCTGTAGGGAATTTTGAGTTGGGTCTTTTGACACGTTTTGTATTTGAATTGCTACTATGCGTTTTTAGAAGTGGAAGTTTTGCTTGAGAGAATGTTAGTGTGAAGGTTTCTCAGTTAACTGTTATTGACGAAAAGATCGATGTCTTCATAATACTGAGCCTTTTAAACGTTTTTCAGTCTTTAGGAATCGGTTGGGTAGTTTAAAACTCATGAATTATTTTTATTGATTGATTCCCTTATTTCCTTTAATCTTAAATGCTTCATTAGTTTATTTTTGTATTAACTAAAATACAAGTGTTTTTTTTCACTCACTATAAAAGTATAGAAATGCAAGACAACTTGAAGTTGAGCAAAAATACAAAATTATTTTAAAGTTGGTTTTTATTATATTTATATTTTCAGTGTAATTTAATCATACGGTTTATTGGAATAAATCACTACTAAAACTATAGTCCACTTTACAAATTACTAGCTTTATTTTATCAAAGCTTTAGTTTATATTGGTTTATAAAACTATTTTTTTTTTATTTACAGAATGGAGAGGAGGTTTCAAAGGTATAACGAAAATAATTCATGAAAATTCTGCATTCTGAGTGAGTCTGTTATTTTATTTTGATTTATCATTAGACTGCTTCGAACAATTTTCAAAAAATGTTGGCACTGTGCTGAAAACAGTGTAGGTAAACTTCAGAGTCATGAGAAATATTTGCATTTAATTAAAAGAAAGAGTCAGGTGTGTATATTACATGGTTATTTGAGACGATCATTGCTTAAAATGCTGACTTAATTTAAAATACGGTGCCGTAATGTAATTTTTCTTGCAGCGTCAAGGATTCCCTTGGTAAAACTTCTTCCTAAAAACACTACTCATTATTTACTGCCAGGTTCATACGGAAATCATAAATCCTAACCATAAACGAGGAATCGTATTCCATCTGCAGGAATCTAACTTCATTATTAATACTTCTTTTGCTTATTGTAGTAACTATTAATTACAACGAATAAATTGCAAATTGCAAATTCGAAACTTAAACGGTCGCTAATCCAAGTCGCTTTACTTAGGCCTACTCACTTCTCATAATATACTGCATAATCACCTAAAATATCGATATAAACTATCGAACTTCAATTACGAATCGATATATCGCATTAAAGTTTTACAACAGAGATGCCATGCTTGACAAATAGCTCAGCTGTTACACTGTTCATCTATCGATATAATCTATCGATATCCGTTATCGATTCTCGCTTCCGCTCGGATGTTCAGTTTCGATATATCGCTATCGCGGAATGTCAGACTTGACAAATCGCTCAGCTGTTTCCTCAAGACCTCGAGGTGTCGCGTATCGCTCGTATCTGAGACTAATAGAATCCGATAAACCGATATAAATATTCCCGTCACTCGACCCTATCATTAGGCAGGTGAGGTTGAAGTCGGTTTTTGTTCATACCCTTGGTTATACAGCTTTCGTATATACATTTGCACAACGTGCTGTCGTTTGTTGTTTTCTGCCACTGCAAAGTTATGGGGGCAAGCTCATGTTTGAAATTGGAGAGCATTATTATAATGTGAGGCAGCAATTAGAGCAAATCGACAAGACATCAACTAGTTTCTTTGAACAATTTTGGGGTAACGATCTAGCCCAAACATTCTGGTTACATTCTGGTTTAAATACTCTAGCATCAAATGACGTCAACAAACACCAACAAATAAAATAAATCTGGTTGGTTCTTTTTTTGTCCGTATGGGCCTAATGCTAAAATAACGACAAAATAACTTTTGGGCGGACTGTTCAAAAGTGATTTTATTTGATACGGCTTTTGCCAACTTTGCTGCACAAAACGTTTAATTCGTTGCGACACCGAAACCTTACTTAAACGTGTTGTTGAAATTAGAAAGCACATCCGTTTTCATTGGACTTTTTCTGTTAACGGAAAGTATATTTTTCCTAACTACCTACAGATTCTTCCACTTTCTGTGTTCATTAACTTATTTATATCATAGTAACTGGGGACCGAGCTTTGCTCGGGGGAAATTGGCTTGTTTACACATTTAGTTTACACTTGTTTGAACATTTAGTTTAGACTTTCGTTGTTATTCCGTAACCAACATAGCAACTCATATGACACTATGTTAAACATTTTCTAATTTAAATTACATTTTTCTAAACAATTGGCATTTCTGCAGCAAATTCAACCAAGTAGTTGAATTTAAAAAAAATTACAACTACTGCTAAATTTTATTAAAATAGAGCCGTTTTCGAGGTAGGATTTATAAATATATATTCAGGTACTGCCTTTAAATCAGGAGGAGACCAACCATCCTTATGGGCCAGCTGTGCCTGTTTTTGTGTGAGCCAGGATTTGAAGTGGATGTAGTTCGACTCAATCACCGACAGATAGTGCTGATATAAATGATTTATTTCAGCTGTTTATTACAGTTTTCAAAACTTAATATGCTAAAAAATAAGAGGTCTTAATCTTATGATTGCTCTTTGAACACCATATTTTGAAAATATTCCCTTCTAATAGCGTAATTAATAGTTTAAGTCCTGCAGTACACTCTATTGGAGAATGCTGTAACTAGGTCCTGTCAAATCCTGGTTCACATAAAAGTTGGTACACTTTTTATAATGGTAATGGAAAGTTTCCTCCTGATTTAATGTCAATGATACAGGCATAGTTCAGTTAAAGTAATAGGAATACATACAAGAATTGCTCATACAGTAATAGGATACGTTAAGATGCGTTACCGTTGAATAGATTAAAATTGTCCTATGAAGAAATAGCAATCTACATTCTACACAATGAAACTAGTTATAAGCTAAACAACATGACTTTACAGAGCAGCGTCTTTAACAAACGAGCACAAAAAATCCTAAATTAAAATCTAATTGAGAGAACAATGAAGCAGGAGCGAGAATTACTGCGGGGCGCCGGCGTGATTGATTGATTGACAGCGCATTTACCCTTCTTGGATTCCAAATTGAGCTAATTGAAGGTTACTGGGCTCCGTTCGGGGGCGCCCTCGTCGGAGCCCCTCAAATTTGTGCCTAATTGGAGTCTTCTAAGTAACCATTACCCGGGGAACGAAACGACCCTGCCTTGATTGTAACGAGGCTGTGTAATACTCCTTGTGCTGGATATTGTAATGTGCTATGTGAATGATTAAGTCATTGTTGTTTTGAAATTAAGCGTACATGGTTGCATATTTGTAGTGAACACTCATCGTTGTTATTTTTAGGTTTTGTTGGAACTTGTGTTTTTGTTTTAGCGAATTTCCTTAAAGGAATAAGCTATTACGGTAGTACTCATGGTAAGACTTAAGTCCGAGACCATGTTAACTTTTCATTTTGGGGTCCCCAGAAGCAAAAAACACCATTCGTTCGAATATATATATATATATATATATATATATATATATATATATATATATATATATGTCTGTTAACACGATAGACCGTAAATATGGTCCGATCTTAATGAAATTTGGTACAGACGTGTAAAGTGGTAATCACTCGGACGAGTTCGTGAACCAGCCCGATCGGACCACCGGAAGGGGGGGTAAAGGGGGATAAACCCCCCCAAAAAAGGGGTTTTTGAGTTTTTCACATAGAAAAATAAAATTTATCAATTTTTTTGGCACCATTAAATTCAGCTCAAAAAAACAAACAATTTAGTATTTTGAATCACCGCTCTATGTCCATTGGTTACCGAGATGTTGAAAGTGGTAAACACAGTACGTTGTCTCAATGTTAACCTTATGGGAAATAAGTAAAATTCTATATCTCGCTTATTTCTCAACATATCTTGATAAAACTTGGTAAATGGCTTCTTCTAGTTCAAATCTACTAAATATTGAATTAAAACCAACCAGTTTAAAAATACCTGTAGCAGCAAACCTGCATACTCATTCCCCATGTTATTCTTATGGAGCTTACAAAAAACATGTAAAATCTCGCTATGTTGGATTAAAATATGTTGTTTTGCGTTTGAAATTCGCTGAGTATGCAGGTCTGCTGCAACGGGTGTATTTTGTTATACAATTGAATTAATTACTTTATTGAAAAGAAAATCCGGTCGAAATAGTTGAACGTCATATGACATCCAAATTTCATTCCATAAATTAAATGGATTTAAGGGGACGGTCTACCTTGACAGAAAAATCTGCGTCACAGAGCGAAATAACATTGTAAAGATGCTAGAGCGCGCTGAAGTACGCTTGCAGACGTTTCGTATCTGGACGACAAAAGCTTTATTTTTTAAGATTAATAAAAATGAGAGTGGGTTCACGTTCTTCAGAATATTTTGTAGAGCTCTACATTTTTAATGTTTCTATAAAGCGTTTCTGTCGTTAGTTATGAGACTTTAAAATCTAACAAAATACTGCCTTTTTTGAAAGATTTACACAACTCCTGTAAATGAACGGGGATAAAATCAAAAATTCTAAAAATGTAGCGCTCCACAAAAACATATCTTTATTAAAATGACACCAAAATATTGGAAATCATTTGAAAATCCAGTGATCAATGAGTAAGATACAAAACCCTGTTTTTAGCGCTCGGAACTTGAAGTAGACCGCCCCCTTAACAGTATTATACAGCTATAGCAACTCAATCGCGAAAACATTTTTGTAAATTAATCTCGACTCGAAAATCGTTCGAACTCATATAAGTCCATGCTAAAAAAGCTGCGAACTTCATCAATAACTTAAATTAGTAGGTTTCAAAACAATAATAAAAATTCATGGTCAATTCAGTGCCTTCATAAATTACTACGCAAAATAATGATGAATATAGTTTTGCAACTTTAGAAAGTAACGGCGCTTAAGCTCTCGTCTATAAGAGCTATTTACAAGTAAAGTTTTCCTAAGTACATTTTAGTATTTGTTTACACACAGTTGAAAGTCACGGAAATTTTCAGTAGTTAGTAGATTGCAGATAAGACAATTAATGTTATTTTAAATCATAATAAATTATTTTCCGCAGTCATAAAATTGATGCAAAGATCTTTAAAACTCAACCTTACCCTAAAGGCTCGTTTAAAAAACTATAGCTGAGTATGTTAAATTCTTAAATTTATACATTTTAAAGTTATGAATACAATTCATAAGATTAATACATAAAAGGAACCTGATATACCATACATGTCAAAATGAGAAACTTCATATCTACTAAGTACTAGCAGTTGCCCGTGGCTTCGCTCACGATATAAATTACAGCTGATCTTACTTCTGCTCTTTAAACTGTCAAATTTTAGTGTTTACAGCTGTTTACAATTCAGTATTTGAATGTTTACATCCTCATAAAATGTAAACATTGAAGCTAAGGACGTTCTCGGGGCGTAACCCGAGAGGATTTTAAGGAAGTGAATAGGCCTATGTCCTTTTCTGATATAGTAACTTTATTCCTGCTAAATTTCAGCTCAGTTGGTCCAGTATTTTTCACGTGGTTGAAATACAGATATTCACACAAACATCCATACTTTCACATTTATAATATTATTAGTAGGATTTTCGACCTCCCAGCTCCCGGGCTATACAGTCCGCGACAAATAACCAGGCCCAGGCCGTCCAAATTATAAGTCTTATGTGCGGGGTAGGCCAAGTTCTCTGGCGCGACATATAATCAGCACCTGGATGCTGGAGACTGAGCCCGAGGTTTGTTTAATGGGCCGGGAGAAAAAGCCGGACCAGAAACCAGGGGATTAGGGGGGTCGGCCGTAACTGTATCGAGGGATTTGGCCCCACAATCCCGCCTGAAAAAGCTTCATTAGAACACGTTTACATCGACCACTTAACTATGTAGATAATGATCCTTGAAAAAACTCGGACTGGTTATAATACTGGGTGTCTGTGGAGGTTTTATTGAGACTCGTTTATGTTATAGTTTTCTGTTTATTTGCGCACCAAGCGTTAAGTGAAAATTTAAAGTATGACCTGATCAATTGTGCTGAAGAAAGTATTAGCGTCTTATTGATACTTAGAAACAATATTGTTATAAAATCTATGTATGAAATTCAATGACTGAATTTATGGAAATTCAATCCATTATAGTAACATTGCTATGGAATTAGGAAACAAACGGTTGAACTACTTTTTTTAATGACTATATAGTATATAAGCTCTATGAAAGTCAATATGCAATTATATACGAGATTATTATCTCATCATCGTGATATAATATAATTGCAAACGTATAGATACAAACGTATACACTAATCATTTACAGTCTTTTTATGCCGAGACGATGAAATTTATGTGCATAATTTGTAGCTTTTGCTATTGTTCTAGAGCCTTAAATGCTTTTACACAATTAAAATCTCAAGACCATGTTATTATCGAGGAATAAATATTAAATCATATTATTCAAACTTTCATAATATTTTATAATTTTCATAGTTGTAGATTGGGCCATAAGTACCTTAACATGCCAATTAGCACAATAAATTAAAATTTCAATGGCAAAATGTTTTCTTTATATAAAACTTCTGTATTTAATTTAAACCCTACTAATTAATTTAGTCAAACAACAACGCCAACAAACCAACTCGAGAACAGAAACGACCAATCAAACTACTGTGAATTTCACAAACCACGATAACTAGGCCCTACGCGTCGCGCGACGGCAGCGCCATCGCTGAGCAGATAGCGGCAACAAACGGCAGTCGGCTTAACACAATAACAGCTGTTGGGCAACAAACAGTGACACAGACCAATGGCGGCGCGGCCCGCCTCTAATGTTATTATCTGTGACACAATGGCGCACTGGACAATCCGATCGTACATTGCTGCCGCTGTTTTGTCACTATCGGCTTAGGCTCTGGGAGGGGGGTGGTAAAAAGCGTGGCTTTACGTGTTAAACACGTGATTGAGGTTTGGATCAGCTGATTTGATTGTTGTCAATCGTATTGGTACTGGAAAGTTGATTCGTGTTCGAATTGTTTGTTAATGTATTGTGTGATTCGTTGAAAAACCTTTCTTTTATGTGAAACTAACGTCCCCCCCATTTGGTTTCCTGGTATCATTTATTAATCTTTTAAACCGTGTACTCAAACAGTGTACGCTTACACGTAAGCGAAGCGAATTTCAATTAAAGGGCTAACTGCCCATTTTGGACCCTAAACTCCCAAACTGTTGGCTTTATTTCTTCCAAATGGTTATGGAGGCGTCCATTTACTCCCTCAACACAGTCACATTATATAAAATAATGTATCCATTAAATTGAAAGAAAATTAACGGCAGCTAGAGTGTAAAAATTCCCTTCAGACAACGTACTGCGTTTATAAAATTCATAATTTCTGCAGGATTATTGGTTAAGTGTAAGAGAGCGCCATGTGGCCCTAACTTTGTCTGGCTACATGGAAAATTTGTCATTTAATTTAAATTCTTTTCGATTATAAATTTAAAAAGTTTTAACGGAAGGTGTTTTTGGCTTCTGGTGCCTCAGAACGAAAAGTAACCATCCCTCAGAGCAGAGCCACCGTATCCATACGGCATTCGCTAAATTATAGTAGACTGAAATTAAAATCAACTGAAGTAAACATTGTAGTAAATTTTTATTGCCATTCAATATAAATTATAATATTTTTTTTCATATTGAAAAACGTAAATTAACTTCTGGAAATATACCCTATTGGTTTACGTTATTTTTTTTTTTTTTTTAGTGTGTCTCCGCAACACTGACCAAGTTTTGCCTCATGAAGTCTTCGATAATATTACATTCAAACATTGATTCAAAACTGGATTTTTAGATAACTTAGTTTTCGATAAGTCTGTAGTTTAAATTTTTTTGTAAGTTGAACATATAGTTATTTCTCTCTAAGATAATGTTTATATTTCATCTCTACGTATGCATATCAAACATCTACTATATATTTGTCAAATACCACTCAGTGGAAACATCGTACAGCCCAAGCTACTTGACCTAGAACCTTGAAACTTTGCATGGATGTTCCTCTTAGGGCGTAAGCATCCGCTAAGAACGGATTTTACAAAATTCGTAGTATAAAGGGGTTTTTGGTGAGGCCGAAGTTTTCAAATTTTCCCATTTAAAAGTATGTTGGACGATTTTTGTTTACATTTTTAATGTTCATAAAACAATCAGCTGGTAGTTTGCTTCGGAAATGTATACGTTGATACAGATGATAATAAATTTGATTTCTTTGATCATGGCTTCATTGATTTTTGTTGATTTGTTTCAAGGACATAATTATGTACTATATAAAGGTTACATTTAGTTTAGATAAAATCCACCATTAATTAGTTAAGTCGCACCATCTATATTTCGGTAGCGGGAGTTATCGTTTTTCCTGGAGGCGTTCGTAATAATTTTTTTATTACATCTATGCCGGTCCGATGATTTTGGTGTTTCGTATAATTCGACGTACGCAGTTTTAAACGTAAAGAGCATACTGCCTTTGTGACTGAGTCTTGAGACTAAATCCCGGTAAGATGGAAAGAGAAAAGCACATTATCAAACAGAATGTGCTGAAATGATATGATTCTTTGATCTATTTTTGTAAAAATTGATAAATTATTCAAATCCCTGATTGTAAGTTATATTTATACTATCTTTTCTACTATATTTTTGTCAAATACCACTGACCTATCATTGTACAGCCAAAACTACTTAACCTAGAACCTTGAAAATTTGCATGGACTTTCCTTACAGAGTGTTGGCATTCACCAAGAACGGTTTTATCGTGAGCGAAGCCACGGGTTCTGCTAGTTTATAATACAGGGTTTTCATAAAATAATGGTGGGGTTTAAAAATTAAATAAAAAGAAAACGAGAAAAGTTACAAAAAACCTATTTATTTTTTCAAATTTCTGACATCAAAAAGATTTTATTCTTAGCTAATAAACTTTAACATGTCAACAATTTCTTGCTCTACAGACGTCCAGACGATGATCTGGTCTACCAGGCCTACTTTGCTTATTAACTGACCCGATGTTAATGAACTGCTTACTCCAACGACGACGAATGTTATTTTCATGAGGTAGAGCTTTGTTAAATTAAATGTTCTTCTAAATGCCCGATGTACTAGAGTCACTGACTAGCTTTAGTTCACCTAATAACAATACACACTCAGCCTTTTTTTATCAGAAAACAAATTTGTAAAAATAACACTACTCAAAGTTTATTTCAAATAATAAGGTTATTGATTAGCAAAACAATCAACACAGCTGTTTTAATTAATGTAAACAAAACTGTTTGAGCTAACGGATGCAGGTGTACCAATATGAAATATTTAATTCGTTTTATAATAGTTTTACAGGCAGTTAAAACCCCACCATTATTTTATGAAAACCCTGTATTTAACACAGTAAACACTATAACCACATTAGGAGTTTAAATTTGTATCTCATTGTCAGAATTGTTATTTTCATCGTCCTTTTACGATAAATATTTGTTGCAAAATCATAAGAATAGGTATTTGATCAGTTTTGACACATTAAACAACACAATCAATTAAACAATTTAATCACCCTTCTTCAAAAAGCGGCTATTACCAACTTAACAGCCACACCAGACAGCCAAGGCGACAGGAAGGAGGTGGTTGTTCGGTGTCGTCACGTTGGTAACATTGCCTGTAAACAGGATATCCGCGGCATTCATGCTGAGGAAAGGGGCGATCTCTGCGGGTAATCGGCGTCATTCATTCATTCATCATTCATTCATTCATCCTTTGTTGTGATTATTACGCGACTCTCACTCTGATAAGCGGTTTCAATTCTGTTCAATCATTTCGTAAATGTGTTTTAGCGGCAGCTCTGACTCGTGCCTGTGTAGGTCGCAAAGAAGAGATAGATGGTGTGGCATATCAGACTGATGAGTTTTAGGCAAACTGTATGGCATTTTTAAGAATTTAGAATGTGATTTTTAGAATTAAACGCTAGGTTTAGCTGCAAGGTTCATAAGATAAATACCCTTTTTAGGCATATGGTTGAAATTCATAAAGAGATTTCTGTTATTTCTTTAAAGGAGGATTTTGAGAAAACTCGCTGTAGAGTTTCCAAATCTGAGTGTATATATTTTCAGGGCATCATTCTTTCAAGTACCTTAGGAGCAATAAGATTCAACAGTAGTGCTAGATTACATTTGAACAACATCCAGGTTCATAAATATTTTGTTACCAATAGTAATCACTTTAACAACAAAGAATATTTTCTTTTTGGATTCTTTTACATAGTCTCACGATTTGTTCCGTATGTAACACTTCATACTGTTACGTTTCGGTTTTACCTACGTTACATACTGTTATGTTTGGGTCACGTAACTGAGCCTTTCAGGGTTCACGGACAAAGAACGATCGATCCATTGAGCAGAATGAATCAAACGTTCTTGCGTGCTTTTGAGTAAGAAAATTAAGGTTCTGAGCGTATGCTCATGAGTATTCTATCTATGGTATAATAACTGACAAAAGACACTTTTTGGGATAAATTGCTGTATGTTGGAATTAGTTGCTTCTTTGGTTATTAATTTTAAAACGATTGCTCATTATAGGAGTATGTCCTTCTAACATGTCCTCATGTTTTAGAGGCATCGAGAAGTAGCACCTGCTGAGATATTTTGTTCCGAAACTCTTTTTATTCATTGTCTCAGAGTTCATTGTACTGACTCATCACTTGACCTTAATCTAATTTTCTACAACAGTCTTTTCACACTTCCTTTTTTGACGTGAATGTTACAGGATGCAGCACCAGCAGTTGGCCGCCCAGTTGGCTCACTCCGGCCACCACCACATCTCCTCCTCGCTGCTGAGTCACAGCGAGCCGCCCCCACTGTAGTGTCTGTGTGTTACAGGATGCAGCAGCAGCAGTTGGCCGCCCAGTTGGCTCACTCCGGCCACCACCACAGCTCCTCCTCGCTGCTGAGTCACAGCGAGCCGCCCCCACTGTAGTGTCTGTGTGTTACAGGATGCAGCACCAGCAGTTGGCCGCCCAGTTGGCTCACTCCGGCCACCACCACATCTCCTCCTCGCTGCTGAGTCACAGCGAGCCGCCCCCGAGCCCCGCCGCCGCCTCCACCACCTCCGACTCCAGCATCAGCCTGGGGGCGCCGTCGCCGCAGCCGCCCCCGCCGCCCCCCTGCACCCTGCACCGCCCTTTCTCGTGATACCGGCCCCCCTGGCCGCTCACCCTGCCTAGCCACCCGCTGCTCTCCTAGGCTCCGTCCCTGGTGCAATATCTACGGACTCCTACAGTTGTTGGGTTATGAAAACGTTTCGTCCAGAGGTTTTGTTGAGTTCTCGTTTGAATCTTGTCGAGCCACTTGGTTTGGTTTTATAATATGATTGTTATTCTGTTTTTTTGTGCCTGTAACTCGAAATTATGAAATGGGATTTTAAGAGTATTTTTTAGTTTGAAATTTGATGTTTCGGTGGTTACAATATTTTCTATTTTGTATAACACAACTTAATTTTTTTAAATTCCAACAAATAATAACAAAGATACTTAGGGTGGATTTAAACCGGTCAAGTTAACAATGACGGGTTAAACTGGGCGAGTTAACGGTAATTTTGGTGTTGAACACGTTTAATACAACTGATAACCATACGCGTACGTCTTTTGGAGATAACATTACATAACTGTGTTGTGATATGCAATGCCACGGACACACGGACATAAATGATTATTCTTGGGGGAGTGGGTTGCAGATGAGTGTTTTTTGAAACAGTAGAAAACGCGTGTACTGGTCACGGTTGCCAGCTTAAGTTCCTAACCTATACAGTATAACACTACTCGACTCGCTCAGACTAAAGGCGAGTTAAACAGGCGAGTGGCAACTCGCCCGTCTAACTTGCTGCCAACTTGTCCCGCGTGAATCCGCCCTTAAACTACTGAATTGATTGAAAATTAAATTAATGATTATTTATTCTGAAAAGTGGAAGAATTAACTTGTTCGAAGTAACCTGTTTTTAAGTTCTATTAATTTATTTTATGTTATTAAATATTATTATTGCAATTAATTGCTAAACTAACGGAGAATTATTCCAAAGAGGTTTTGTAGTCTGACACAATAGTGCTTTTATATTTTTTAATTATTAATTAATTCCAAATATTTCATTACTTTACCAAGTGGCTCGGAATATACCTTTCATTGAACATTACAGGGACACTAGTACATTGGAACATTACCAATAGCAGTGCTCAGTGTAAAATTTTATTTTAATTTTTAACCTAATTTTGAGGAGAGTAGCAAGTAACAAAGTGTGCGTTTTGCAAATTATTTTCCTTGAATCTTTTATAGGGATTTTGAAGTAAAAAAAAGTTCAGTTAGTAAAATTTTGGAGATTACTTTTATTTATTTCTAGATCAAACCGTTTTGATAGTACGTATGAAATTAGGTAGTGGATGCAAATAAAAAATGTCTTTCATTTTTTATCTAGTGGTAAAAAATATGTTTTTTTTCATTTCATCCATTTCATTCATTTTTCAAGTACATAATACAACACGTTTTATATTAAGAAGCATATGAAAGAAGCATATAACTTAAATAATCAAGCAGTTATTCAATAGTAAAAAAGTAGTTATTCATAGCTATTGAATAACCTAACCACGCAGTTTTGAACCGGTTAGAGGTATTTTTTACCACGTCGAGAAAATACAAAATAATACAATAAAATTCTATACTCTAAAAAAAAGATTCTAAAAACATAAATGATTGGTTTTCATTCTCTTTTAATTTAATTTACATTTATAAAATAACCGTAATAGTGTTACATCAAGGAATAAAATATTGCAAAACTCCCACTTTCGTTCGATCCTACTCATAAAGTATAAATATTATGTATTTAAATAATTTATATGGAATAAAATTATAAATCGTATATAGTATATATATAAATATAGTTACAGCTAAATAAAGTACTGTATTGTAAATAAGAAATATTTATCCCCTCCGTTGGGGACTCTATCTCAGTCAATTGTTCTATACCGACCTTTGTTGTCTTGCAATGTAAATAGTAACCATCACGCAAACTTTTGTGCAATTAAAATAATTATATTCATATTAATTAATTTAATACTTTTAAGCCTGTTGAAATTAATTTATGTATTCTCTTAAGTACGCTCGTAAGTTCAAGTTTTTTGGGTTGAATTAAATGAATTTAAAAATATTTTTATTGGGTAAGTGGTTATCGTTTTGATGTATCGTATGCTTGGAGCCCTATGAATAGTCAAAGAACTGATAAATGATTTTGACATACACACTGTATTTGTATATAGTCTGCCGTATGCAAATTGGAATTTAATGTTGATATAAGAAACCTTTTTCCTCTACTCGATATTAATTTTTTAACAATATTTAGGCCTATTCTTTATCTGAGGCAATAGGTTATTGAAAGAATTAAGTTATATTATGTCCTATGTAAATTTAGCATATACAATTATTTTATTTCAATGCAAGTTCACAATTATTTCCTTTAGGCTATACAGTTTTAATCTTTCAATATTTTAACATTTAATGAAAAGCTGCCTTGAGGATATAACTATAAACTGGTTTTGAAACAGTTGGTTGGAGAAGGCAGGATAAAGCAATATTTCAAAATAATATCCAGTGTCAACAAATTACAGCTATTAGTGTACTAATGAAATCAACAAGACGGCAATAATCAAGAGGGGGGAGGGGGAGGGGAGGGGAAGGGGAGGGGGAGGTTCCAGCAGATGGGGTTTACACCTGCTCGAGACCACTCACACTGTCGCTTTTTGGGATTTAATTAAAAAACAGTAAAACATTCCGTTTTGGATAATAAAGATCGCTTCTTTATTTGATCTGTTCATTAAAATAAAGGATACATTTTGCCTTTTATAAAGATAATTTGGATGTTTTCCTTAAACTTAAACGAAATGACTGTTTTTCCCACATAAAAAAGTCATATGTATCTTAAATGAAATTAAAAATTTAATAATGAAGCAAATTTAAGAGGAAAACTGAAGTATTAATACATTAATCGTGACATTTGGAACGGATGTTTTAATCATAACATAAGAAACTGATATTTTATTAACTAACTTAACTACATTTTTTTACATTTAGTCTTGGACACTGTGTGTTGACTTGTTTAGTACTGAAATCATGTTACTGTGTTAACAGGTCTTTATAGCAAGTGATTTGTACAATAAATAATAAGAATACATAAAATACCTTAAAGTAAAATTCCTCCTTGATCAACCAAATTATTTGTTGAACTCTATTAACCTGTTAAATCCGAAAACACGAATCAAAAAATTGTCTTAAAGTACTCCAAAATCAAAATAGTAATTCTTTTTTTCTCTTTACACCTATAATTTAACAACAGGTCTTTACTATTGATTGTGATAACCATTATTTATTCCTAAACCTTCCTGGAGGATCTACTATTAGTGTTAATACTCTTGTACATAGTTACATGTAGACTTTGGTCCTTGATAGTTTGTAAACGTATGGTGCAGTTCTGATTTGTAAGTATTATTGTAACTACTGTTAGATTTGTAGATATAGTGTACACTCAGCTTTACATTGTTGTATCTTGCCCTACGTGTAAATATTATGCAAATATATCACTTATACGATAAAATTTGAGCGAGTTATCATTTAAACCCTATTTTGTTTTGAAAGTTAGTTCTTAAAAAAATGTAGTAAGAGCAAAGACTTATGAGTGCTGTATTAAAATTAGAGAAAGGGGTAGTTATATTCAGTAACATAGAAAAGTTATTGTGAATTTCTTAACGTACATATCTGTTACATTTATTTCAAAAAAAACTTATGTTTTAATAAAGCTTAACCTAGTGGTATCTTAAAAAAAGAAGAGAAACTAATCCAAATGATAATTTTAAAAAAAGTCTGTCACAATTTTTTTATGCCAGCAACATAAAAATCAAAATACAAGTCGAAATAAAATATACAAACTGATATTACTTAAAACGTAAGTTAAGAAAGTCGTCAGTTTAATGATATCCTATATTAAGATATATTCCAATAATGGCTTTAATATATGTAGCATTTTTATACAAACAATTCACAACATTCCCCGATTCTTCCCGCTGCTGAAAATAGACTATCCTTAAAATTTAATCAACAAACTGTCTGTAAGATTAATAAACAATGCAAGCTCATTGTAACGGATTTATTATTGACTTTCTTTTTCATTCACTAATTTCGTCAGTACATTTTAAATATCGCCAGAGAATTATTCCTTGAAATCTAAGACATGTGTACTAAAGCGTTTTACACGATAACAGTCCGATGGCTAAACTGTTGTTAAAACGTGCGAACGCTTCAGTCGTTTTAACACAATTCCAAAAATGAAAATAACCCATCTTTATTTCGATTTACAGCCAGTTGGAAAGCCACGGTTTATTTAAATGAACACACATTGTAAATTAGTTCTTGGCATAAGACTGTCTTCTGCCAATTGACTCATCATCTGGAAAGGAATCTTAAATTATAAAATACCATAGTGTGGTGGTAGCTCAGTGGTTGGGTTTGAGGCCGGGTGTTACCAACTCTAGAAACATCGGTCCTCACGATGAATCAAAGCACTTAATAAAACACCAGCCTCCTGCAAACAGTTTAGGAGGACAAATTTTAAACGACTTAAAACAAAATGTTAAGAAAATATACAGGCAATAACTAAAAGATATTTGAAATTTCAACTCAAGCAACAGAAATTATCTTGGAGAGAGCGAAAAAATCTCTTAACGAGTGATATAAACACAACACACAGATCTTTTAGTTATTTTTGTCAAAACTTTGTACTGAAGTCACGCATTAAAAAAAATATTCATCTGTTATGGTTTGACCAAGAAAGTTTAAATGTTAGGTTTGCAGGTAAGTCATAAGTGCACTGATGCTGGTACCAGTGGTGTTGGTGGTGTTTACCGATCAAAAGAGTCGATATTGGTACCAGTGATGGTAGTGGATTACAGACCATAGCAGTTGATGTTAGTGCAAATGGTGTTGGCTAATGATGTTAACCGATCACAGCAGTCGGTATTGATACCACAGGCGTTGGTGTTTACAGAAGGAGTTGATATTGATGCAAGTGGTGTTGGTAAGTGATATTTATCGATCACAACTGTCGATATTGGTACCAGCGGTGGTGGTGTTTACCGATCACAGCAGTCGATATTGGTACCAGGGGTGGTGGTAGTGTTTACCGATCACAGCAGTCGATATTGGTACCAGCGGTGGTGGTGGTGTTTACCGATCACAGCAGTCGATATTGGTACCAGAGGTGGTGGTGTTTACCGATCACAGCAGTCGATATTGGTACCAGAGTTGGTGGTGTTTACCGATCACAGCAGTCGATATTGGTACCAGAGGTGGTGGTGTTTACCGATCACAGCAGTCGATATTGGTACCAGCGGTGGTGGTGTTTACCGATCACAGCAGTCGATATTGGTACCAGCGGTGGTGGTGGTGTTTACCGATCACAGCAGTCGATATTGGTACCAGAGGTGGTGGTGTTTACCGATCACAGCAGTCGATATTGGTACCAGCGGTGGTGGTGGTGTTTACCGATCACAGCAGTCGATATTGGTACCAGAGGTGGTGGTGTTTACCGATCACAGCAGTCGATATTGGTACCAGCGGTGGTGGTGTTTACCGATCACAGCAGTCGATATTGGTACCAGCGGTGGTGGTAGTGTTTACCGATCACAGCAGTCGATATTGGTACCAGCGGTGGTGGTGGTGTTTACCGATCACAGCAGTCGATATTGGTACCAGAGGTGGTGGTGTTTACCGATCACAGCAGTCGATATTGGTACCAGAGGTGGTGGTGTTTACCGATCACAGCAGTCGATATTGGTACCAGAGTTGGTGGTGTTTACCGATCATAGCAGTCGATATTGGTACCAGAGGTGGTGGTGTTTACCGATCACAGCAGTCGATATTGGTACCAGCGGTGGTGGTGTTTACCGATCACAGCAGTCGATATTGGTACCAGCGGTGGTGGTGTTTACCGATCACAGCAGTCGATATTGGTACCAGCGGTGGTGGTGTTTACCGATCACAGCAGTCGATATTGGTACCAGCGGTGGTGGTGTTTACCGATCACAGCAGTCGATATTGGTACCAGAGGTGGTGGTGGTGTTTACCGAGCACAGCAGTAGATATTGGTACCAGCGGTGGTGGTGTTTACCGAGCACAGCAGTCGATATTGGTACCAGCGGTGGTGGTGTTTACCGAGCACAGCAGTCGATATTGGTACCAGCGGTGGTGGTGTTTACCGATCACAGCAGTCGATATTGGTACCAGAGGTGGTGGTGGTGTTTACCGATCACAGCAGTCGATATTGGTACCAGAGGTGGTGGTGTTTACCGATCACAGCAGTCGATATTGGTACCAGCGGTGTTGGTGTTTACCGATCACAGCAGTCGATATTGGTACCAGAGGTGGTGGTGTTTACCGATCACAGCAGTCGATATTGGTACCAGCGGTGGTGGTGTTTACCGATCACAGCAGTCGATATTGGTACCAGAGGTGGTGGCGGTGTTTACCGATCACAGCAGTAGATATTGGTACCAGCGGTGGTGGTGTTTACCGATCACAGCAGTCGATATTGGTACCAGAGGTGGTGGTGGTGTTTACCGATCACAGCAGTCGATATTGGTACCAGAGGTGGTGGTGGTGTTTACCGATCACAGCAGTCGATATTGGTACCAGAGGTGGTGGTGTTTACCGATCACAGCAGTCGATATTGATACCAGAGTTGGTGGTGTTTACCGATCACAGCAGTCGATATTGGTACCAGAGGTGGTGGTGTTTACCGATCACAGCAGTCGATATTGGTACCAGAGGTGGTGGTGTTTACCGATCACAGCAGTCGATATTGGTACCAGCGGTGGTGGTGTTTACCGATCACAGCAGTCGATATTGGTACCAGCGGTGGTGGTGTTTACCGATCACAGCAGTCGATATTGGTACCAGAGGTGGTGGTGGTGTTTACCGAGCACAGCAGTAGATATTGGTACCAGCGGTGGTGGTGTTTACCGATCACAGCAGTCGATATTGGTACCAGCGGTGGTGGTGTTTACCGATCACAGCAGTCGATATTGGTACCAGCGGTGGTGGTGTTTACCGATCACAGCAGTCGATATTGGTACCAGAGGTGGTGGTGGTGTTTACCGAGCACAGCAGTAGATATTGGTACCAGCGGCGGTGGTGGTGTTTACCGATCACAGCAGTCGATATTGGTACCAGAGGTGGTGGTGGTGTTTACCGATCACAGCAGTCGATATTGGTACCAGCGGTGGTGGTGTTTACCGATCACAGCAGTCGATATTGGTACCAGCGGTGGTGGTGTTTACCGATCACAGCAGTCGATATTGGTACCAGAGGTGGTGGTGGTGTTTACCGAGCACAGCAGTAGATATTGGTACCAGCGGCGGTGGTGGTGTTTACCGATCACAGCAGTCGATATTGGTACCAGCGGTGGTGATGTTTACCGATCACAGCAGTCGATATTGGTACCAGCGGTGGTGGTGTTTACCGATCACAGCAGTCGATATTGGTACCAGAGGTGGTGGTGGTGTTTACCGATCACAGCAGTCGATATTGGTACCAGCGGTGGTGGTGTTTACCGATCACATCAGTCGATATTGGTACCAGCGGTGGTGGTGTTTACCGATCACAGCAGTCGATATTGGTACCAGCGGTGGTGGTGTTTACCGATCACAGCAGTCGATATTGGTACCAGCGGTGGTGGTGTTTACCGATCACAGCAGTCGATATTGGTACCAGCGTTGGTGGTGTTTACCGAGCACAGCAGTCGATATTGGTACCAGCGGTGGTGGTGTTTACCGAGCACAGCAGTCGATATTGGTACCAGCGGTGGTGGTGTTTACCGATCACAGCAGTCGATATTGGTACCAGAGGTGGTGGTGGTGTTTACCGATCACAGCAGTCGATATTGGTACCAGAGGTGGTGGTGTTTACCGATCACAGCAGTCGATATTGGTACCAGCGGTGGTGGTGTTTACCGATCACAGCAGTCGATATTGGTACCAGAGGTGTTGGTGTTTACCGATCACAGCAGTCGATATTGGTACCAGAGGTGGTGGTGTTTACCGATCACAGCAGTCGATATTGGTACCAGCGGTGGTGGTGTTTACCGATCACAGCAGTCGATATTGGTACCAGAGGTGGTGGCGGAGTTTACCGATCACAGCAGTAGATATTGGTACCAGCGGTGGTGGTGTTTACCGATCACAGCAGTCGATATTGGTACCAGAGGTGGTGGTGGTGTTTACCGATCACAGCAGTCGATATTGGTACCAGAGGTGGTGGTGGTGTTTACCGAGCACAGCAGTAGATATTGGTACCAGCGGCGGTGGTGGTGTTTACCGATCACAGCAGTCGATATTGGTACCAGCGGTGGTGGTGTTTACCGATCACAGCAGTCGATATTGGTACCAGCGGTGGTGGTAGTGTTTACCGATCACAGCAGTCGATATTGGTACCAGCGGTGGTGGTGTTTACCGATCACAGCAGTCGATATTGGTACCAGCGGTGGTGGTGTTTACCGATCACAGCAGTCGATATTGGTACCAGAGGTGGTGGTGGTGTTTACCGATCACAGCAGTCGATATTGGTACCAGCGGTGGTGGTGTTTACCGATCACAGCAGTCGATATTGGTACCAGAGGTGGTGGTGGTGTTTACCGATCACAGCAGTCGATATTGGTACCAGAGGTGGTGGTGTTTACCGATCACAGCAGTCGATATTGGTACCAGAGGTGGTGGTGTTTACCGATCACAGCAGTAGATATTGGTACCAGAGGTGGTGGTGTTTACCGATCACAGCAGTCGATATTGGTACCAGCGGTGGTGGTGTTTACCGATCACAGCAGTCGATATTGGTACCAGCGGTGGTGGTGTTTACCGATCACAGCAGTCGATATTGGTACCAGCGGTGGTGGTGTTTACCGATCACAGCAGTCGATATTGGTACCAGCTGTGGTGGTGTTTACCGATCACAGCAGTCGATATTGGTACCAGCGGTGGTGGTGTTTACCGATCACAGCAGTCGATATTGGTACCAGAGGTGGTGGTGTTTACCGATCACAGCAGTCGATATTGGTACCAGAGGTGGTGGTGGTGTTTACCGAGCACAGCAGTAGATATTGGTACCAGCGGCGGTGGTGGTGTTTACCGATCACAGCAGTCGATATTGGTACCAGCGGTGGTGGTGTTTACCGATCACAGCAGTCGATATTGGTACCAGAGGTGGTGGTGGTGTTTACCGAGCACAGCAGTAGATATTGGTACCAGCGGCGGTGGTGGTGTTTACCGATCACAGCAGTCGATATTGGTACCAGCGGTGGTGGTGTTTACCGATCACAGCAGTCGATATTGGTACCAGCGGTGGTGGTGTTTACCGATCACAGCAGTCGATATTGGTACCAGAGGTGGTGGTGGTGTTTACCGAGCACAGCAGTAGATATTGGTACCAGCGGCGGTGGTGGTGTTTACCGATCACAGCAGTCGATATTGGTACCAGCGGTGGTGATGTTTACCGATCACAGCAGTCGATATTGGTACCAGCGGTGGTGGTGTTTACCGATCACAGCAGTCGATATTGGTACCAGAGGTGGTGGTGGTGTTTACCGATCACAGCAGTCGATATTGGTACCAGCGGTGGTGGTGTTTACCGATCACATCAGTCGATATTGGTACCAGCGGTGGTGGTGTTTACCGATCACAGCAGTCGATATTGGTACCAGCGGTGGTGGTGTTTACCGATCACAGCAGTCGATATTGGTACCAGAGGTGGTGGCGGTGTTTACCGATCACAGCAGTCGATATTGGTACCAGAGGTGGTGGTGTTTACCGATCACAGCAGTCGATATTGGTACCAGAGGTGGTAGTGTTTACCGATCACAGCAGTCGATATTGGTACCAGCGGTGGTGGTGTTTACCGATCACAGCAGTCGATATTGGTACCAGCGGTGGTGGTGTTTACCGATCACAGCAGTCGATATTGGTACCAGAGGTGGTGGTGGTGTTTACCGATCACAGCAGTCGATATTGGTACCAGCGGTGGTGGTGTTTACCGATCACAGCAGTCGATATTGGTACCAGAGGTGGTGGTGGTGTTTACCGATCACAGCAGTCGATATTGGTACCAGAGGTGGTGGTGTTTACCGATCACAGCAGTCGATATTGGTACCAGCGGTGGTGGCGTTTACCGATCACAGCAGTCGATATTGGTACCAGCGGCGGTGGTGGTGTTTACCGATCACAGCAGTCGATATTGGTACCAGCGGTGGTGGTGTTTACCGATCACAGCAGTCGATATTGGTACCAGCGGTGGTGGTGTTTACCGATCACAGCAGTCGATATTGGTACCAGAGGTGGTGGTGGTGTTTACCGAGCACAGCAGTAGATATTGGTACCAGCGGCGGTGGTGGTGTTTACCGATCACAGCAGTCGATATTGGTACCAGCGGTGGTGATGTTTACCGATCACAGCAGTCGATATTGGTACCAGCGGTGGTGGTGTTTACCGATCACAGCAGTCGATATTGGTACCAGAGGTGGTGGTGGTGTTTACCGATCACAGCAGTCGATATTGGTACCAGCGGTGGTGGTGTTTACCGATCACATCAGTCGATATTGGTACCAGCGGTGGTGGTGTTTACCGATCACAGCAGTCGATATTGGTACCAGCGGTGGTGGTGTTTACCGATCACAGCAGTCGATATTGGTACCAGCGGTGGTGGTGTTTACCGATCACAGCAGTCGATATTGGTACCAGCGGTGGTGGTGTTTACCGATCACAGCAGTCGATATTGGTACCAGCGGTGGTGGTGTTTACCGATCACAGCAGTAGATATTGGTACCAGAGGTGGTGGTGGTGTTTACCGATCACAGCAGTAGATATTGGTACCAGCGGTGGTGGTGTTTACCGATCACATCAGTCGATATTGGTACCAGCGGTGGTGGTGTTTACCGATCACAGCAGTCGATATTGGTACCAGCGGTGGTGGTGTTTACCGATCACAGCAGTCGATATTGGTACCAGCGGTGGTGGTGTTTACCGATCACAGCAGTCGATATTGGTACCAGCGGTGGTGGTGTTTACCGATCACAGCAGTCGATATTGGTACCAGCGGTAGTGGTGTTTACCGATCACAGCAGTCGATATTGACTGACGGAGAGCGACAGACAGGCGAGGTTAAGAGGTGCTCGATATTCGCCCTTCATTACAATGATTAAAATTTTGCTGTGACGACCGACAGTCGTGTGAACGTTTGGTTATTTTGGTTTACAATTATTGAATCTTGTGGATTTTTCATGTTTTTGGAAATAAGTGTGTTTACGTATGGATTGAATTTGGTATTCTAATCTCAATTAAAAAATGAAGTAACTGTGGGATATAAAGTTAGCTGTGACGTTGATATGCATAGAATAACATAAGTTATCAAGAAGAGTTCATTGAAAGTAATAGTATTATTCATTCAACTCATAAATGGTAAAATACAAAAAGATTTCATGATAAAGTAAAATTAATCAAGTAGTAGTTTTCATCACTAGGAGCGAAAGTTGCTCTTTTTGGTCCGAGATTTTTTCAGGCGAGACACAGTTGAGTTTGGAAATGCGATAGAGTACCAAGGAGACACTTTTGCTTCGTGTCATGAACAACTATTTTCATCATTATGTATACGAGTAAATAACCATTTAATTTTCAAAAAATTAGACTACATAATTTTGAGGTTAACCAAAATAGTCATTATCATTTACACATCTTTTAGTTGTTTACAAACACAAGTTAAGAAATCGTTCAACCTTTCAAACGTAACGTAAACAAATTTTGACACTAGAGTACGGCAAAATTTACCATATGTTTTTTCAGTACTTTCATTCGAAGTGATCCAAAAATGATCATTTTGCGTACGATTTAGAGAACTAAAAAAGGCTGTTTTCCGGACAGTATGATGAAAACAAATTTGTCTGATTCATAGCATTAAATTTCATTTGACCTAATATGATTCTATTATAGACTCTAAGGATTGCAAAATATAAGAGAACCTTTAGTTATTATTTTTATTTTTGCTTTGCTATTAGATAGTAAACAAAACTAATGTCAACTAAAAACTTAAAATGACGAAAGTGAATTACTTTTTTTAATTTCAGCTGTGTTAAAGAGTGGTGATGCTCATGAGTGTAAAAACAGGTAACGTCTCTAAAAATTAAGAATGGTTCTGCCGGAAACAATCTCCAAAATTCGAACGTTACAAACAGTCATTGTCAGGTTAGTAACTCATCATAATTAGTTGTAATTCTAGTTTAAAAAATTCAAATAGCTCCACTAATTTCTTTATCGGAGGCTAAACAATCCATTGAGAGGGAGGTTAGCTCCCCTCTCTCATGAACTAAAAGAGGTTTAGAGCAGTTCTAGCAGTTCTTTATGCTAAAGCTTCAACCAGATGATCATGTTAGAGATTCTTTTAAAAATTTAGAAATATTAACGGTTTTTAATCAGTATATGTTTGATTGTATTATTTATTTAAAAAATAACTTACAGAAAACTAAAGTGCGATCAAATATCCATTCTTACAATACACGAAATAAAAATGATATTGATATTCAAGAGCACAAATTATCTCTTTTCCAAAAAAAAAACTTCACTCATGGGTGCAAAATTTTTCAAAATCTTACCTAATGAAATAAAAAATGAAACTAATAAAAAAAATCTAAATTAAAATAATTCTTAATAGACCATCCACACTATTATTTTTCTGAGTTTTTCCTTGAAACTAAAAATTTTTTTTCTTGGCTGGAATTTGATGAAAAAAAATTAAATGTTGTATTTAGAATAATAAGGATAATTCTGTATGTAGAATATGTTTTTTAGAACAAACTTAAGTAATTGTTTAGATATTAAGTTGACACTAATGTACAAGCTTGTAATTGTGAAATAAAGAAATAGTTACAATTCAATTTGCAACACAAACGTATATCGACATTGCGAACGCGAAGCGAAAGGGCCAAAAACGTCTCATTCACATCCCACAGAACCACCAACCCACTTTTCTTACCAAGTCCGAAATCGCCCATAAAAACACAAGTACCATCTCGCTTTCGGGCCGCGCCGCGTATCGGGCGCTTAATTTGATTTATAAAGCGGTTTTAATTCCCCCAACACTCGTGCCCGCGGCCCATAATGAGGGGGTCCTCCTCGTAACTCTAACGTCAGTAGCGCTCATTTAAGGTATTATTATCACACCGGTTTCACGCGCGACAATTTATGTCTTAATTCTAAACGACCGGCCGTATTTATTTATCGATGGTGGCTGATTTAAAGGCCGCAGTGATTACAGGCGGCGTCGGTGAAGCGGGCCTCGTAACTCAGAAGATCTCGAGGCGATTCCGCGTCGTTTCTGCCGCACTGCTGGTTCATTCATCCGAGTTAGGATGGAGGTTTGGTGTGGTTTCACTGAGTGGCCTGGATATGCGGTTGGGATTGAGGGGAATGGTTTGAGGGTCCTCCCTGTCCCTACCCACGGCAGTTTTCGTTTTTCTGCGACATTAGCGGCGACTTTTGGAACTCCGGCTCCAAAAGAGCACATGCTAAATCAGTGCAAATTTTGCGATGTAAGATTTCGCGCGGACCCATTTAGCGCCCATTTAACATATCCATAGGCCTACTATGCGATATTATTTGAATACATAATACTCTAAACTACTGGAATTGCTTTTTTATTTTTTGAGAAAGGTCATAAAACAAATTATACTAATGTCCAAAATTAACTATTTTAAATTGATTATAGAAAAAAAAAAATTATTTAAGTTATCGAAATTCGAAAAAGCAATTCTAGTAGTTTGGACATTTCCCGTTACAACTACACTGAATTATAAATTTTCTCTTACCTCATGGGGCGTCTATGTGGGTCCGCGTGAGAGCTGTTTTTGAACATTTTTGGCTGGGTAGGGAGGACTCTTAAAAAGGGGCAAGTGAAATTAGTTAAATTGAAAAAGAGACAAGTCTTTTCAAATTTTTTTTATACTGCGGTAACAAGTAATAGGATGAGTGATTTTACCGATAAATATATTTTAGCACCAGTAAACATACAAAATGTAAAAAACGCATTTATATTCAAACCATCCTGGAATATGAAGTATACAGAAATAATACATTACAGTTTATAATATTTTTTTGGCATTAATCTTTCAACTATTATAACCGTCTTTTAAAGCCTAAAGAAAAAAACCTAAAAGCCATAAGTTGTTTGTTGTAATTAATTAAAGGTCATTTATCAAAAACTAAATTCATACTAATCCTGTAATTATTATTTACCCAATAATCTTACTTTTTCTTACCCAGTATATGTTAGTTTTGTAGAAAAATGTACTACTATAAAAATGGTTAGGACTACATGGAGCTAAATAATAGCCTTGTACCCAAATTGTGAAAGTTGTTTTTTACTAATCAGTGATGGCAAATGTCCGCAAAAATCCAAATCAAAATATAAAATCACCATCACCAACAGTGAATTTCAAACAAAGAAATTACGTTAAAGTTGTTTCAAAGAAACCAATACTAGCTTCGTGACTCAGGATAATAAATTGCCTCTACCATTCGTAGCTTACTTCTCATGCATCCTTCCCTTCATTGGTAGGATGCACCCGTAGTTTTCCACCCTCCGATAGTGAAACAAATAAAATAACTATTTCACCCAACAAACAGGCTAACTTTTTTCTCATCCCAAACTAATAATCAACTACCCCCCCCATATTTAAATAGACTTACCCCCTCGGATTTAATGACAGTATCACAACTCGCAACAATGCACCAGTACCCCCCCCCCCTGTATAACAAGCCGGGTCGAATAAAACAGTCTCCCCGTGGCAAAACAATGAGTCGTCACTTACCGGGCGGCGCGGCGGGGCGCAGCTGCTGTATTATTTAGAGACCGAGTGTTAATACAGTCCTAATGGCGGGTGGGGTGGGGGTTGGGGGTTGTAAGCCGATTTTGGCCCTCCTAGCCTCGCACGGCTTCAGCCTCAGCCCCTGTATCTTCATCTGACTGCTTTTGAGCCTAGGTGTGAACGTCGGCAGGCCGGCCCTTCCACGAACATCATTATGGACCCCACCGCTGCGTCGCTGCCATCTCTGCCATCTCTGCCTCCACTTAGCTAGGGGATAATGGAGATCTGGGTATATAAGGCGATACAGATTACAGACGCAGAGAGAACGGTGAAATTGATAAGATGTGGAAATGGGAGTGGTGTAATTTTGCAATATTTTGGAGAATGGTGTAGGTATTATATTTTAAAGCTGAGTCAAGGTAGTATAAAATTAATTATGTTAAGCTTAAATGGTTTCAAAATAATAATAAAAAAACTTTAACTGTAAAAGAAGTTTATTACTGAAAGTTACCAGATTAGCTAAGACGTTATTTCCTCAGAAATGTAATTTCTAAAAGCCCAAATTCATAGGCAAATTGGTCTCTAAGTTTGACATTGAATAATGACCCTAAATAGTGGTAGGCATAGTGATGAATATTTTTAAAAAAAGACTAAATTAATAATTTAGTACTTCTATACACATTTTTAAAAACTAATAACCCATTATTTTCCACTGCATGTTTAGTATAGGTAAACACAGACAAAAGCAGTTAAAAGTACATAGTTGTAAGTGTCTTATATTATGCAGTACGTACTCTCTATCTTAACTTACATTTTAAAATCACGCTCAATGAATTCAAATAAGTTTACAATTGTTAATTGTTTAGTTTGAATATAGGATCTCAAACTTGAGTACAAATATTGTAAAAAAAAAAACTCGTATAAAAAAGTTAGATGTTCCTAAATTAATTTAAACTTTGCAAGGGAGTCTTAAAAGGGAGATTCTATAGCGTTACGTAATTTATGGATGGCCCCTTAACAGGCCCTTTATGCCTGAAAAGTCATATACAGAGAGTAATAGCTTTAATTTGATACCTAATATCTACAGGAAAATAAATTTCTAGTGGTAGAAATTATGCTCCCAGAAATTAATTTAATAATATAGGTTCTGTTCATCAATTCTTACTGTAAACCAAGATCTACTCCAACAACAAAAATAATCCCGACAAGATTCCTAAGTCGAGAACCGTTACTCCCTCACAGAAGCCTCGGCTGACATGTCCGCGCTTTTAGCCAGGGACATCCCAACCCCCAACATCCCCTGCCGCAGCCCGTGCGGTGTCGGGTGGCTACAGTGTTATCTCCCTATCTCAGCCTCAGCTGCCAGGTGCCGCACCTAGATGAGAAATATCGATTGAAATGGCTAAATAATTTCGATATATCGGAAGAATCGATATTTTAATTTCGATATATCGTATATCGATAGAAAGTAATTATAAAAAGCATGTCGATATTTTTGTTCCGATATTATTGGTTCGAGATTTATTTTCCGGTATAGGCTACATAGATTAAAAAAGGGTTTCAAGACAAATTTGAAAGAGGATGAATTGAGATTTGAATTGAGGCTATACAACGTATCGTTAAAAGCGTATCGACATATTTGTTCCGATATTATTGGTCTATCGACATTTCTCTTCCGATTTAGACCTACGTCACCTTAAATAAAATATTTTGAAGATGAAGATGAAAAAGATTGATTGTATCGACATTTCTTTTGCAATATAGACCTACATCGCCCTAAAGAAAAAGGTTTTGAAGACAAATGAAAAAGGTTGATTACTGAGACTGTTTTCAGAAAATGAGACAGAAAATTCAGACAGGCTGTTTTCAGGCTGTCTATGGAAATGTGTACAGCAGCATATTACACGATTTGAAATCTTCCCTTGTAATATTTTGAAAAATCTAAATGATTTTCGTCGTGGAAAATCCTAAGGAGTAAAGAAAAAAGATGTGTGAGCAGTCAGCTGGTATGGCGTAGTTGGGCTCATGCAACTAGCGGACCTTGCGGTATGAAAGCTGAACGAAGACCGTACACTATTGAGCTGTAATAAACTGGTTTCAATTACATTAGTCGTAGATGCGTGAGCCCAACTACGTCAATTAGCTGACTGTGCACACACCACAGCATTTTATTTGCCGATTTTGTATATATATTTTCTGTAAATATCAGACAAGTTTATTTTTTTAATTATATTTTTTATGTAAATAGTTTATGTTATTCAGTACCTCATCCTTCTGTTATTGTTTTGTATATATTTAACTCATCCAAGTTAAGTGTAAGAAAGGGCCATGGCCCTAAACGTTACATGGTTAAATAAAGAATTTTCATTTCATTTCACTTTTAATTTTCCCTTTCACCATGGAATAGTATATTTCACTGCTAGTCACGAAGTGGTACTTTCGTGACGAGTTGTGAACAGTACTTTTCATCACGATGCAAATAAGTGACCAAACTTATAACAAATTATCCAACATTTCATAATTTAGTCATTTTCTATAAGTAAACACAATACGGCTGAATTGTCTATTTTAGTTTATAAAGTCAGCTGGTTGAAACTGTCAAATTAAGGAATTCGTTTGTTTGGGTACGGCAAAATTTTGTTTTGGTACGGAAATGGATTGTTTGGGTACGGGAATGAAATGTTTGGGTACCGAAAAAGCAGCTGATCATTACTTGTTTTGACGTAAGGAAATCGAGAGTTTTCGTAGATCTCAGCTGTACGGTAACGGACAATTTTCGTATACAGAGTGATGAAAATCCTATTTTTGAAACTATTCAATCCACCTTTGAACTTGCAAAATTATGATATTTTTCTCCAGAAATATCGTTCTTTCGATAGTTCGGAAATATCGAAATTTTACTCCCGATATATCGTATGTATCGATATTAATGGCTCCGATTAATCGATAAAGCGATATATCGATACTTTGAACTTGTTTAATTAATTGTTGTGTAATTTCTCCAGAAATATAGTTCTTTCGATAGTTCGAAAATATCGATATTTTCTCCCGATATATCGCACATATCGAAATCGATGGCTCCGATTTATCGAATGAGCGATATCATATCGAAACGTTAAAAATAACCGCCTCAGCTGACAGGTGCAGTCGTGATCCTCGCTTCGCCCTGGGGATTACAGCAATTAGCACCTCCGCGGCGGCCGGCCGGACACTGGAGACGACAAGGAGACTTCCCTGGACCAAGGAGACAAGGAGATCAGCCGGAAGTCCGCGGCCAATTAGGGGTGAAGGGGTTTCCGGTTGACGTTTTCACGTTTTCGGTAGAAAGAGTTTTTGGGTTATTTTTAGTGTGTGAGCACGGTTAGGTGGGGGATGAGAATAAAGAGTTGGTAAAGGGCTGAGGTTGATACTAAAGGATAAACATGTTTGGGTATTTGTACTTAAAGATTTTAATTGATTGAATTACAATTTGGATACTTTAGCTTTCTAACAACTATGGATGATCACATAATAGCGGGCACTTAAATGTTTCATAAAAAATGAGATGAAACACTTATTTGAAATATATGTTTAGATGTTCACATCATGGATATAATTCTATCTTTAACCCCCAATAATTTCTTATAGATTATTAAATGTAAGAATTTACGTTGATTTTTTTGTTAATTCCTGTAAGTTGTCTCAAGTTTAACAATCGTTTTCGGTAAAAATATTGACGTAATTTATTGGATAATTTGAATGAACAAGATAGTTGAATACAGTCATCGTTGGTGGTGTTAAGACAAATACTTTAAAAGCAACTATGATGTAATCAACGAAACATTTTCATAAAGATTTCAGTGATATAAACGTATGTGATTGTAAATTATAATACAAAAATTATATCCATTCTTTTCTCTGGGATAATACTTATTTTTGTACTAAGAGCGTAAAGTGCATTATTGTCTCGCAAGGGAAACGCTGAGGGCGAATATAACATACTCTTCTCCAGTAGGCCTACGTAATACACTCAACATTTCCCCCCCTTTAGATGAAAACGCAATTTGAAAACAACTTATATACAAAATACACAAAATATATTTAAAAAAAACAGTTTTACCTAAAAGAAAATCAACAAAACAACGCATATAATAATTTTATTTTTAAGCGCCTGCAATTCGTGTATCACTAAAGAAATCCGTGCAACAATCCGTGCGTTGGGAAATCGTTTCATTAGTAAGTGTTGCCATGGTTCTGATGGATTTACTTTACTACATAGGGAGTAAAGCAGCACTTTTTTCAGAGTGCTGGTTTTAACCGCTTGAAGCAAATCTGCTAGAGAAAATTAATGATAGCCGAAATATATAGATATAGTGAGGATTACATTATATTAAATTAGGCCTACATTACTTTGAAATGGCGACCTACCCAGGTAGGTATTTTAAGCCAAGTATAAATGACAGATGAGTGAAGGATGATTGTGGCGCGATCTTGTAGTCTTGTTACTGACTAAGGCCGACATGTTCCTTTTAGACAGGACTGTTAATTAATAGCCCAACTGCCTAATGGCAACTAAGGGACCTACATTTTAACGTGGGATCCGAACCAAAATTTTTCCTGGTTTACATGTTACGAACTGGTCTAATTATGAGGACAGTCCGTACGTAATTATGAGGATGGCCTAATTATGAGGATTAGGTCTGAACGTAGTATTCAATATTGCGGACGTTAATCCCCATAAGGGAACACCACGTCCACAAGCCATCGCTCATGACCTTCCACAATTAATGACCTCCAAGTAGCTGGATTAAAGGACGCCTTAGGATTTAAGGGTAAGATGCCTTATAGGAGGTGAGGATAAGGCTTACATAAAAAAGGTCGTAATACATAAGTAATACTGAAAAAAGTTGAAAACAATTTTTGTTTGTATATCAGTGTAGTGTAAGTAATTAATCACCACTAACGGAAATAATCCATCCAATTGACAGATTTAAAAAAATAGTGCAGGTCCAATACCAGCTAATTCAAATCAATTTGGACCTGGGCGAAGCCACAGGTAACATCTAGTAGATTAATTTGTTAATTTTATATTTCTAAACAATATCTTAATTCTTTATGTCGCTTTAAAAGGCGTTTAAACTACCAACCGTTAAAGGTACCCAAGGTAATGCTCAGTGAATTTCTTGTTTATTCTGGTTTACGGTAAACAGACCAGCGCACTGATATTATGTGTCACCTGGGAGTGAAGGTGGTAAGACGTTCTCATAGCGTCTCCGGCACGATTTCCCACACAGAGTGACACGGTGTGTGTAATTTCACCAATACCACAACCGACAACCACGGTTGCTCAATACATTTCTCGCCACATTATCTCCCTCACCATCTCCTAGACCCTCCGATCACACCTGGGGATGGCAACAAAATATCGATTTATCGCAAATTTCGATATTTTGGTTTCGATATATCGGAAAAAGTAATCGATATTTTGGAGCCGATTATTTTGTATTTTGTTCAACGCCAGGGGGATTTTTTAGCGTTTTGATCGGAAACGGTCCAAACCCGGGTCTTGTTACTATCTAATTTCTTATTTTTTTGTGTATATCGATATTTCTTTTCTGGTACGTATCGCCTCATGAAAATCGTTTTCGAAGTTTTAAGGAGATTTGGTATTTTTAAGGTTGTTTTTGGGCTGTAAAAATGTCTACAGCCTTTTTTAGCTTTTTTAAAAGCATATAAATCTCCTCTAGTAAGATTCTGAAAAATCTTGAGCTACGTGGTGGCAAAACCTGTTTCTGATTCCTCTTTGAACTTGAAAAATTGTGTTTTTTTCAGAAATATCGTATTTTTTATATATAGAAAATATCGATATTTAGCTTCAGATACATCGTATGTATCGATATCAATGGTTCCGATATATCGCTTCTGCGATATATCGATATTTTGAACATAGTCTGTCATCCCTAATCGCGCCACGATGTTATTCCCCCGGACAGCTGCTAGGTTGCTCACCGGCTGTTTTGGACTATTGGGACGTTGGCTCAGATATGTTACTCTATCGATGCCCCCCCCCCCCCCCCCCCCCGACACCCTCCCCTTCCTCCCCAATAAGCGGCTTAAACGCCATTGTCCCACCGGAAACCACCGAAATGGGACGTGTTTTTCTAAACTACAAGATTAGGTCTGACACTCTATAAAAATAACAGCCGTTCAAAACAGTATGGGGATGGTGTGATTGGTAGGGGTAGTTTAGTCGTGGAATATTTTTACGTCGTTTAAGAGAAGATCTGGCTGAGCGATCAGTCTCTATCTAAAACGTATTAGGGGAATAATATTGTGTTCAAAGTAGATAATTTTACTAAGAAGTCTGTGAAATTTTATGAAACTTAAGGTCCTGCACCTCTTTGACCTGTGACCATTTGGTCAGGAAAGGTTCTAGTCCTAAAATGTAGAAGGTTTTTTCTTCCTTAAAAATTGCGCATACATACAGGGTCTGTCTTCTAAGCCGTCCAAAACATATTTTAGACGAACGTCCATTCAATAGACATACAAGGACCAAACTGTCTTTTCCCTACTAAATCATACCTAAGGAACGACATCAAAATATGTTTAACCTTTTTAAAATACAGGGTAGTCTAAAAGTCGGAGGACATGGGTTCAAATCCCAGGATAAACATATGCCATGTTAAGCAATGTTTTAAAGCTGTAAGCAAGACGATCAATTTGGTGAGAGCAGAATTCACTATATTAATTAAATTTCAGAATGGTGGCCATTTTCGTGATTAATATTGGTATTTACGGATTTACGGAACACCTTGTGTCTCGAGAACTATTAAACATTTCTTTGTTCCGTTTAAACATTATTAATCCTTGTGAACTCAGCTTTAATTTAATTTGATATGCCAAAATGTAAGGGATAAAAGTTTAGACTATACATTTTTGTTAATGTTGGTAGCCCTAAAATGAAAATTTTTAAATGACAGATGTCAAAAAGCACAAAATTTTACAGATCTTGCAAAGACCATCAACTTTTAAAATTAAACCTACCTGTAGGTAAATGTTGAAAAGTTGCTCGTATTTGCCAGACCTGTAAAATGATGTGTCATTTTACATAGGCAGCCATTTAAATTTTTGATCCTCAGGGCTGTATAGTCAACTCGTATATTTCTTAAATGTTGGCATGTCGTATGCAAAATCGAAGCTGAGTTTATAAGGATTAATAATTTTTAAACAGAACAAAAAATGTTAAATGGTTCTCAAGATGCAGGAAAATTCATAATCTGCTCTTATACCTTTAGTTATATTTAATCTTTTTATTTACTCAACTATTACAAATAAAGTAGATTTCCTGTTGAATTGTAAAATAAAATAGTCGTTCAATAGTTAGTTTAGAGTTTAAACCAAACCAACCTATGTATTAAGTTTGCATTTGATGTTATAGATTCAAAACAATCTGATATGTCAAGATAACCTATGCCAACCTTAAAATTCTTCTATCCGAACTCACTTTTAACTCGTTTACATTGCACGTAATTAATTGTATCCTTAAATTATGTTATGAACCAGTAACAAAGGTGTTTCTTGTTACAACTCGTTACTTTGGTTTCCATGTAAAACTAATTGAACCAAAGAAAACAATGCATTTCCTATGAGACAACGTAGTGTGATTCTCAACATGGGATATTAAATGCGATGACTTGCCTTTGTGCTGTTAGCGGTTCGGTTAGGAGCTGCATGCATGTTTCATTACAAATTTGCGGTAGTTAAAGAAACCAGCGAACCTCAACCTCCGTTATTTGCAAAAAGGTTTTGAGGTCGTTCAATCTGTCTTAGTTGAATACGAACTTCAATGATTTGATTAAAGACAAGCAGAATTTTAATATTTTCATGCACTATCATAGCTTTATGCTTCCAATGACTCTTATGAAATAAAACTTCATGCATCAATCAGTATCTTTACTTTTGTCAGGTTGAATCATTTTATGATGTTTCATGTTGGATATTAAAGTTTCCATGAAAGATTATCCAACTAAGTTTTCATTTTATGTACAACTAGAATTTCTCCTACCTTAAGAAATCAAGAAATTAGTTTTTTTGGTGCAGTTAGAGTAAGCTTAGTTAATCTAAGTTAGCCAAGTTAATCTATTTATTTAGGGATATAGCCTCTGGATCGTTATTGAACATTGTCAATATCTTAGATATTAACAATCTATTTATGTTTGATGCAGGAGAAAGCTCAACTGAAAAGAATTGTTATTTTAATTTTGCTATCTCATATTGCTTCATCTTAAGAATGATGAGAATATATTTGGTGAATTAGAAGTAATTTTCTCTATAGCAAAATTCAAGGGGATCGGTTGCAAGTTTATAATTTTTCATACAGCTAAAAAAAAGGTAAGATTTGTGACACCACGACTGAGTTGTTTCATTCCCAGATTCGAATTTAGAGATTCAGTCGGTTGCATTTATGGCTTGCAAATGTCCTAATGAATTTGCAGCAGTGAAAGAAAACAATCAACCTAAATTTCCGCCAAAAAGTAGCTGAGGTTATTCAAACCTCCTGTGCTGGAACGATACCATTTTGTCTTGATGTAGGTTGACTATGTTTATACTCTATTTTAATTAAGCTTCACATTGCACTTTATTTTATTGTGTTCGTCCAATTAAAAACTTTTGTGGACTATACTGGAACTTGCACCACCCCTCTCTCAAGATAAAAGTTTACTTTTACCCAGACTAATTAAAAAAGCGTTCAAGTTTATTCATTAACAATAACATTTACCGATAAAACCTACCAAAATAGCTATGGGGATTGGTCCCAGGTAATTAATTGTTATATTGTAGCCATGTTAGTTAAATTTTCAGCACTGACACTGTTGAAAGATTTATTTAGTTTTTGCGATTTGAAAGAGGGTTTGGTTTGAAGTGAGCTTATAATTCTTTCCATTCATCTAAAAGTAGAGATAATACATTATGTGACATCGATCTACTACGAATACCGTATGAACGTATCCACAATTTCATACAACCTCGAAAAGTACGAGAGCTTCACGAACATTGCATTCCACTTATGAAGGGCGCACGGGAAAAACGATCAAAGTCACGAAAACAAACTTTTACAGAAACGTAATTTTAAGGTTTTATTCAGTGTTAAGGAGTCTACAACTACTTTTTATACAAGTGTAGGACACAAAATATGGTAGTGAGTGCATTGTGATATCTATTAAACTATTTTTTTAAAGTTATTTTCTTTTTATAGTATTAAAAAAATAAAAACCAAAGTATATACATACCTTCCAAATCAATAACGATCATAGTCATCTGACTATGATAATTTTTCCACAGTATGACTGCCTCTAGCAATAGAACGTCACATAGGCCTACTGACACATTTTTTCACAGCAGTTGCATTGTATTTGTTCTGTACACTGTTAATACGTTTTTATTACCATAATATAGACCGCGTTTTGACATGGCACCGTGAAAAATGATAAAAAATGATCATAGTCCCATGGACGACTATGATCGTTTTTCCCTGCCACGCAAAGACCATGATCGATATTCCCTTGTTTTAGCTGACTATGATCGTTTCTCCATTGTATAGCTAGAATTCAAATGTGATTTACTCTGACTACAATCACTTTTACCTGGTTTTTTAACTACTGTGTGATAGTCCAATGCAAGAGCATTGTTGCCATGGTAATAAAATTGTTTTTGACTATGATCGTTTTTCCCGTGCACCCTTCATATAGGTAAGTCTCGAACGACTTGTTGTTATTTTAGACTAAGGTCAGCTCAATTCGTATTTTTAACGAACAAAGATCTCACACAAACCAGTTGGTTTCCCAACGCTTGTCGCAACTCGCAACCTACCCGAACCACTGCAGCGTCGGGCTTGCCTCATTTGCTCTAATTGTGTGCAAATCCGCTATCTCACATCTCCCTGCGCGCCCGCCGTGTAATTATGAATAAACAATAATTACCTTCGTAAAATATGCGAGCGAGTCCATTACAGCGCCTTTCACGTTGTAAGAGATTTTATTTATGATACTACCCGCTGTCCGTTACGATACTTTGGCTCAGTTATGATTAAGTTATGATTAAATATGATATACGATCTGGAATGACGCCTATCAGATCCCCCGCGACTTATTAAATCTCGATAATTAAATTTTATATTGTAATTAAATAAATCATTGTCTCGTTTAAGGTCGTGACTTGGATCTAAAACGACTGTCACTTGCTCGGAGTTGGTTATGATTTATATGAGTTTTTTTAAGTTGTAATTGTTCGTGTGGTAGGTGTTTTGTGCAATTAAATTAACATTGTTCATCATAACTGAGCAGAATAGGTTACAGTATGTTAACTTTGCGAGCACTTTATGCACAATATTATTTATAAATAGGACAAGTGCATTGTGAACTTTATAAATATACAAATTTATAATTAGTAACAATTTTAATTCAGAGAACAGAGGCCAGCAATGTTCCAATCTAAATTTTGTTGGTATTATTATAATTATACATTTTTGAAGTGTAATTAGTGGTCTTAAGGTTGATATGTACGTCCCTCCCCAAAATGATAACGCATATAACGGCTTTCATTGCATGTTGTTCCTTTCTTTTTTATAAGACTCAAAATATAGTGATTGCAATTAATTCAAAAAATCCTCAGATATGTTAAGATCACATAGAAATTGTTGTAGAATTTAAATGCTGTCTTTTTACTGCCAGTTTTACTTGTAGTGTCACAGCCTGTGAATGCATTAAGTGCCGGTAATACATTGCAAAGATCTGGACCTTTCTAATACAAGATTATGTTCAGTCAATAATGACCATGATATTTAAAGTTCCCAAAATATCTAAAATAGTCAACAAAGTGTAATGAAACCTTTTGATTGTATTTTCGATTTAATCACAAACATTGTACATAAATTAGGCTAACGTTATTTAAAATTACCGGGGGGCGATATACGATAGAAGTATTCAAATTCTCTAATACTTTGATACCGAGTTTTACCTCATTTTAGTTATCTATAAAACACATAAACAAATAAAATTTTCTTTTTAATATCTTGCTTTTTGTGACAAATAATTATGGTCAATGTTTGATAGCATTCTGAAAGATACCATTTACAACATTCCCGACTGTTGCAGCCTATAGTAGTAAATATATATATTTCTCAGGAACTGCCATTCCTGTTAGGATCATCCTTTTGAGTTGTTGTGTTCTAATTTTAAAGATCTTTAAAATAATGCAGGCCTACAAAAGCATGTATATGGAACAAATCCAAGACTTCCTTCGTTGATCCCTTATGGCTACACAAAATAACGGTAAAAGTAATACCCAAATGTTTGTTAATGTGACACTTAAAATTAGAAAGTTAGATTAGATTTTGATGAGTATTTATGAAGATATTCTATTACATATTTTGCTAATGCAACTGTACATCACAAATCAAGGATTTTACGACTTGTTTACGTCAAGAGTTTGCTTTCATGACGGATTAGTTTCCAGTTGAAGCACACAGTGAATAACCAACGTAATTTGTGTTGTGTGAGGTTAAGTTAACGGTTTGAAATCATCGAACTTTGTACGACTTCGATTCCTGCAATACCGATGCAAAATAAGATCAAACCAAAAAATAATTTAGGCACCAAAGATTTTTATACTGTATCAATAAGAATTAGATTTGAATCGACTTTTTGCGATGTCCTCGGCTTCATCTGATTCTTTCCTTCCATGGGGTGGGAAAGAGCTTATTTTGCCCCGAAACATATGTTTATTTGAAAACTGTCGTTTTCACAGCTCTGTATGACGGAAAGTATATTCCACCCTTTTTGTCAAACCTGTTATAAAAACTACATCATGCAATGTTCTCTTGAAATGATAAACTTTGTAGTTTGCATACTCGATTTTATTAAAATACTTTAAAGGTAATCCAGCTCTATCGTCAGATTCATATTAAAATCAATATTCTTTGCATAATGTTAAAGTAATTGAAACTTGAATGACATTTTCGGACTTTCAAGTATTTAGAAACCACGAACTTAAAATATGTTTTATGAAATGAAGATTATTTAGTTTTTACTTTTTTGACGAATCATTTATTCAAGAACCTTATTTTATTTTATTTACCACTCATACAAAGATTTTTAACCGAAGTTTGTTTTGAACCATCGCTCAATGAAATCATTACATAAATAACACACCCTTCATTCACCATTACTACAAAATAATTTTCACTTTCTTACAAAGGACTTTTACAACAGATCCATATTTCTCCCCCCCCCCCTTTTCTTTTCTCCCCCCCCCCGGTATCGCAATGCCATCTCGCTGCAGCCGCAGTTAATGGTGGGCTTATCCATGGATGACTGCTTAGCAGCCCCATCTCGAGGTACCCCTTCTGCCCCCCCCCTCCCCCCCCAAACTGGGACCGCTAATGGAGGAGCCGTTCTTGTTTTGCAACAGGATCATCGACTCCTGTCTTTTTTTCGTGAGAGTAATACTCTTAATACTCTTTTTATTTAGAGAACGATTAAAAACTTTTATTATTGCAGTGTGTATTTTTTGTTGTTTTACAATGTAATGGAACGGTGGGTGAATAATGTATGTGTTTCAATTGATGCAAAAAAATTAATTTCATGTGTTTAATCTTAGGTTGATAAGTTATTTTTTGGTTTGACACAAAAGCCAGTATTTCGGATACTTCAAACTAGTGTAAGTTAGTTGATCATTTTCAAATTTAATGAACGCAGATAAAACCGGATCCAACTAATGATGCTTTTTTTTAATAATTATCATACTGTAACCTACAAAAATAGACGTTGAAAAGTTGTAAAGGAAATGTGTAGTGTAATAACTTTCGGTTTCGAATTTTCACAATTGTTACAGTCGACACTTGGTTCTCAGCAGTCGGTAAACAAATAACTACATAAATAAAAACTAGCTGTGCTGCCCTTTTCTTTACATTTGTGGTCTACTCAATTCATCTTTCAGTACAGCCCATGAGTAAAACCCTTATGTGAGATAGCTATTCTATTACCTCTGCTGTATGTATTTGTGTACAAAATCCGTATCATGTGATGGTAAAATCATCAGCTGATTGTTATTTCATACGTGTAGTGCAACTTAAATGGCCATTTGAAACACATATGGCTAAGAAAATTCCATACTGAAAGGTAAATGTGAAATTGAGTGTAAAGAGGAAATTGTATCAAAAAACATATTTTTCCTGGAATTCTCTTGCCGAAACCTTAACACAAGTAGAGTAGGATTCACGTAAGTCGGCCAAAGCATGTACTAATCATCTCATCAACAAATTTTATACAAGTCACATTGAAAACATGGTTGATTGCACATGACTTTTGTTTACATTTTCTCAGAACTGTCAAATTGCCTCGTTGCGTTTGTTTACAATGTTGTTATAGGTTATAGAATGTTTACAATATCGCTTATTTTTTTAATTTTTTATTTTCATTCAACCCTTTTACATAGCTGTCAAAGTTTAATTTCATTCTATTTCTTGATTTACATGTATTTTAGTTTGTTTAACTGCTTGTTTATTTTTTTCTGGGCCGATAAATTTTGACCACAATATGAAACAATCTCTCTTGTCAGATGCTGACTTGCAGCAAGTAGTACTGGAAATTCAAAAACTCGCCTATTTTACTTTGTAAATATTATTTGTTTATAAGAAAATCTAAGAGTATCGGCCATGCCGCATCCATGACACATCCTCTCCCCATCAATGCATAATTAATTTGGAAAAGCCCCTTAGAAATATCTTAAGCTGCGCAAGTGAACTTCCAATTGCAATATTGCATCAGAACTTTCCTTTTAGTGCAAGTGCTATACTAAAACAGATGTTCGTTGACAATGTTTTCAGCACAGCTGGATTTTATGGTTAAGTTCGTAAGAAGATAATAGTTTGTTTACTTTAGTTTTGGCCAACTTAGGTGACTGCTACTCTATTGGGTTGATGGTTGTCAGACTTGGTTTTCTCAAAAGCTCATGGTAATTCGTGCTTTAATGAAGGTTTTTTCATGAAGCTATAAACTTTTCAACAGATTCTATTATCTGTTACAGCCATTTCTACCAGCAACACCTCCCTAGAGCAGAGTACGGACGGACTCACGTCAGCGAGTCTCACTTCATCGGATTACCCGGATCACCATTGTGCGGTCACCCAGCTCCCAAACGTCCAGGAGGTGCGGACAGGAGCACACCTGGCCGAAGATTTACCAGGATGAGCGGATAACTCTGTTGTGACACTCCCGTGTTCGCGGAACAACCATTGTTGCCGCCATTGTTGCCAACCTCCCGTGCGGCAAATCCACATTGCTGCCAACCTCCCGCCCGGAATAAGCCGGAGGTGTCACTGCGGAAGCCCTAATCCCACCTGCATTACCTTGGGTAAACATCCTTTATCCCCGGTGCCACCACGTGCAGCCGCAGCTAATGGGCTTGTCAGGGTGATAAGAGTGTAGGCTCTTAGAGGTAGACCTGTAAGGGATTATGATGGTTAATGATTTTGTTACAAGTTTAAAGGTTAAAGAAAGATTTATTTTAATGGTGAAACAGACGATGCTGTAAATTTATTGTTATTATGATGTGTGTATGAAAAAAACCATAACGTTGAGTCAAAAATAAATTTGTTATACATGTTACCTGTTACCTCCTGTGTCCGCCTCGTTGACCAAGATATAGCATGAGACCGTCATCTTATATTTAGTAGTCGTCTTATATCTCTTGAACTAATATTCTATAATCACTTGCAATATCATGCAATATACAGGGTGTTTACGAAAAATTTTTACAGACTTCGGGATATGGTTACTTACATCAAAACTAAGAAAAAAGTTCCTATAAACATGGGTCCTAAAATGCTCGGTTATCCGTTTGTCCAGGACCGTAAATTTTACGAAAATTGTACAAGAGACAAAAAAGTTGCGCAATTTTATTTCCTACAAAACCATATAAAGATTATTAATATCGAACTACAATTAACGGAGTTATTGCAACTTTGCTAACAGAATTCAAGCAAATTTGCTATAACTGCCATAAACAAGCACGTATTCTGTTAGAAAAATTGCAATAACTCCGTTATTTTTGATTCGATCTATTATCATTATGGTTTTGTAGTAAATAAAGTTACGCAGCTTTTTTGTGACTTGTAAAATTTTCGTAAAATTTACGGTTTTTAAGATATTAAGGCTAAAAATATAAAAATTGCTGCTATTTTGAAATGGTACAAAGTAGAAACTTGATACTCCGCACAAAAATAGGTCCTATTAGTTAGCATATACGTACCAAGTTTGAAGTTGATATCTTTAGTGGTTCCAAAGTTATGCAAAATCATGTTAAAAACACATACAGACCGACAGACGGATAACCGAGCATTTTAGGACCTATGTTTATAGGAACTTTTTTCTTAGTTTTGATGTAAGTAACCATTCCCGAAGTCTGTGAAAGTTTTTCGTAAACACCCTGTATATGAGAAATATATTACTTTAATTATACAGGGTGAGTCAGACCACCCGTCCACCTATCGTAGCGGGAGAACGGTTTGACATAGAAACGTCAAATAAAATTACTCCCCACTAATTTGCATATGAAGAATTCATTAAAAATATTTTCGACGCGATTCATGTACAGGGTGTTCCAGAAAGGTAGGTCATGGGTTCGAATCTCAAAATTTTCTTGAGTAAACCTATAGCAAATATTATATCATTTTAAAGGTCTTGTTAAAAGAAAAATTTTGGTGAAAACAGAACTAAATTATCTCAAGCCGTTTCAAAATGGCGGCCATATTTGTGAAAATTTTCGATATTTACGGAAACCCCTGTATTTTCAAAAACACTCAACATTTTTCAGTTCTGATTCAAAATTCTTAATCCTTGGTAACTCAGCTTTACTATGATATGCCACATGACAATATTTAAAATTTGTTTTATTTTGAAAAAAAAATTATTTTTTGAAAATGTTGGCAGCCCTGAAAATAAAAACAAATTAAATAGCAACATATGCCAAAAGGCATATCATTTTAAAGGTCCTCAAAATTCCTAATTCACACAAGTATTCTATCATTTTGAGTTTTTAGTTATGGTCAAAAAACCCCATTTTCCCATATGAAGTACATGTTATTTGCACGTCCATGGCAAACGGTTTGTGGGTACACTTTGGTTATTATGAACTGCATAAATAACATGCTCCTCTTCATAAGGGAAAATGGAGTTTTTTTACCATAACTAAAAAACTAAAAAAGTTAGAATACTTGTGTAAGTTACAAAGTTGTAGGAATTTCGAAGACCTTTAAAATGATATGCTTTTTGGCATATGTTGCTATTTGATTTTTTTCTATTTTCAGGGCTGCCAACATTTTCAAAAATTAATTTTTTTTCAAAATTTAAAATGTTTTTTAAATATTGTCATGTGACATATCATAGTAAAGCTGAGTTACCAAGGATTAAGAATTTTGAATCAGAACTGAAAAATGTTGAGTGGTTTGGAAAATACAGGGGTTTCCGTAAATATCGAAAGTTTTCACAAAAATGGCCGCCATTTTGAAAAGGCTTGAGATAATTTAGTTCTGTTTTCACCAAAATGTTTCTTTTAACAAGACCTTTAAAATGATATAATATTTGCTATAGGTTTACTCAAGAAAATTTTGAGATTCGAACCCATGACCTTCATTTCTGGTACATGAATCGCGATGAAAATATTTTTAATGAATTCTTCATATGCAAATTAGTGGGGAATAATTTTATTTTACGTTTCTATGTCAAACCGTTCTCCCGCTACAATAGGTGGACGGGTGGTCTGACTCACCCTGTATTTTCTTCGAAAATCATCGCTAATAATCTTAACGTAACAGAAAAAGTCTCGAGACCAATTACTTGCAAAAGCTAGTTTAAAGCTACTCCAAACTGGTGAAATTGGTCAGGATCAGGGTTCTTCTTCTTGTGCTGAGGATTAGCGGTCGCGAAAGATAAGGTGAACTCAAGGGGTAAGGGCGATAGAAAGGATTCTGATCTACTTTTATTCTGCAGTAGCATATGATCCAGATTTGTAGACGTCTTGGTAAAAGCTAATTAAATCATCTACCCTTGCATATTTTCTAAAAAAAACTGCCCAGTCCTCAAAGCCTATATGTATACAACTTGTCATTCTTTTAGTGAATTTCCTCTATAGGGAAAAAGCTGTTACCGTAGTACTCATGGTAAGACTTAAGCCCGAGACCATGTTAACTTTTCGTTTTGGGGCCCCCAGAAGCTAAAAACACTATTCGTTCATTTTCATACATATATATATATGTGTGTCTTTAAGCACGATAGCGGCCGTAAAAATGGCCCGATCGGGATGAAATTTGGCTCAGACCTGTAAAGTAGTAATTATTCGGACGAGTTCGTAAACCAGCCCGATCGGACTACCGGAAGGGGGGGTAAAGGGGGGTAAACCTCCCTAAAAATGGGTTTTTTTTAGTTTTTTACATAGAAAAACAAAATTTTTCGAATTTTTGAATTGGAAACCACCATTGAATTCAGCTCAAAAAAACAAACAATTTAGTATTTTGAAACACTGCTCTATGTCCATTGGTTACCGAGATATTGAAAGTGGTAAACACAGTACGTTGTCCCAATGTTAACCTTATGGGGAATAAGTAAAATTATATATCTCGCTTATTTCTCAACATATATCTTGATAAAACTTGGTAAATGGCTTCTTCTAGTTCAGATCTACTAAATAATGAATTAAAACCACCCAGTTTTAATATACCCGTAGCAGCAAACCTGCATACTCTTTCCCCATGTTATTCTTATGGAGTTTTCAAAAACATGTAAAATCTCGCTATGTTGGATTGAAATATATTTTTTGCATTTGAAATTCGCTGAGTATGCAGGTCTGCTGCAACGGGGGTATTTTTTCTTAATCATTCTTTTTGAGACAGGTACCTCATTGAGGACGTAACACTAAATATGAAAGAAGGATGAGTGTGATGATCGTGATGATTTTGACGCGATCTTGTAGCCTTGTTACTGACTAAGGTTGGCTGAATACGGACTGCTCCCCCTTAGCAGGTAGAATAAGAGGCATACGGATTGCTCCCTCTCACGGATTGCCAAACCGGTCAGATTTTAAATAGCGGCGACATACGGATTGCTCCCCCTGCCATGTTGGAATGCTTGTCAATATTTCTAGACGAGACTATACTCTTTCAAAGCACTTACCTGGCCCAACTTTTAAGTGAGGTCTGCCGCATAAATGTTGTGAATATTCACGAGACACGAGATTCATATCTAATCGACAAATAGTTTAATATAGTGTATGCAACTATGTGTTTTAAGATCTCTTTAACTGTAATCAAGAATGTCACTTTCATTTAAGACATTTTACTTTCTGCATCGCTTACTTGCAACTAGAAGGAACTATTTCCGAGAAACTTTTCCGTTTTAACTATTGTCTTTGGCTTGTTTCTGCTCTTCTTTGGCTTCCTTGTAGGCTCTCGCAACAGACTCCCGTGGCTTATCCAACTTACTATTGATATTAGTGTTGACGGAAGTTTGCATATTTACCAGTCCCCTTGTAAATACATATACATTTGGGCGAGAGTGATGAAATTTACTACTGAATAGATATATTTAACATTTAACATATTCTTTGTTGTGTTGCGACTAGGGTGACCAGACGTCCCGTAAAAACGGAAAAGTCCCGTTTTTTCACGTTGCGTTTCGTTGTCCCGAAAAACTTTGTCGGGACGCCAAAATGTCCCGTTTTTTAAAAAGTAGGCTATATATGAAAACATACCTAACGTTTTATTAAAATTTAGAGGCATCTGTCATTACTGACGGAAAAAAATAACATTACGAAATTTTACCAAATGCTAAACAAGATTTTAGTTTAGCACTTTAGTAGATACTTTAGTAACCTAGACTACTATAATCGGTTGGCTGTACTGCTGCGCTTTTTTGATCCTACAATTTTATATATATTACCACCTACATAATTTGTTAGAAAATCTTGTTTCCTCTTATATTATAATAACATGTTAAAATCTTAAAAATGTGACTTGATTATTTTTAATCCTCAATATGTGGCGATTCAAAAAATTATGTTTCATGGTTGCATGCCATTTATTGTATCCTTAAAGAAAAACTGTAACAATAGTGCGCTGTAATAAGTTCAAATGGATAAAATTGAAAATAAAATTCATGGTCTAAAAGCATAAAAACGATTTGATACTTCATTTCTTCGATTACAAAACTTGTAAATTTCAGAGACCCCCATATAATTAAACACCTTGATGTGTGGTGTTTTGTATTGGGGATTGGGGGGGGGGGGGGAGTGAGTTTTGTTTAGTGTCCCGTTTTTATTTGAAAACAATCTGGTCACCCTAGTTGCGACAGTACACCCCATATTGCAAAAACGCCATAATTATTTGTACTATTACAAATAATTGTACAGTAATTGTTTTTGTACAGTAATGTATAAAAGTATTCCAAAACGGCAAGGGGGAGCAATCCGTATGTCGGTGCTACTTGAAATCCGACCGGTTTGGCAGGGAGAGCAATCCGTATGCCACTGTTTCAACCTGCTAAGGGGGAGCAGTCCGTATCGCCCATACGATTTCAACTTGCTCCCAACAAACCCTAATTCAGCACACCCCTTCACCATCGATTTTAAAGATACACCTCACTTCCATTCGACTCTCCTTAGATCCTGATCAGTCATCACTTTAACAAACCCGTCATCACAAGGGTCACGTAACTGTTTGCACTACAATTCTCGCGTTTCCGTTATGATTCGGCTATGCGACAAGGATGCTTTGTCCTTTGTCCCCCTGACAGCGACGACGACGACGACGACGACGACGACGACGACGCTCTCTCGCGCCTTTCACCAGAAACAATCGCCAATTGCGACCAGGAAGCGACGAGAGATTGCTGATTGGGCGTTGGAAAGGCGTGAACCGGGGCAGAGCGTTCTGTCGGTCTTCTAGATATCGTCTTGTCATCTCGTTGTGTGATTGTAGCAGACGAGTGTTCGGAGAGGACCTTCCGAGTGAGCAGCCAGCTTTTTTTCTAGAAGAATTTTGAGGAGAAAGGAGTTTGTACTGTATTATGACTAAAAAAATACACTATTATCACTACTTATCACTACTATTATCACTACTATTGACTGTTCCCTCTCTTTTCATGTATGAATCTATTTGCTATGTCAAAGAACACAATCTTATAGGGCCTACCGCATCACAATCATACATATAACACCAGAAATAGACATTTGAATCCGTCAATACAACATCGCCTCAAGTTGTTTAAAATAAAACCAGAATTTATTGGTCTAAAACTTTTCTCCAAAATACCCAGAAGTTTAAAAGAATTAAATGACATCAAAAAATTCAAAACTCAACTTAAAACTTATTTTTTGAAAGAATGTTTTTATGGCCTCCCATTGTAGGTAATTGTCCTTCCAAAGGTTTCCTTTTCTCTGAAGTCCCTACCACTTATCTCCTTCATCTTGACAAAGCTCCCAGCTGCATTAACTTAGGCTGTAGAAGTATAGCATGTGTGACTGATCTTATGCCCCAGAAGAGGGGTCTACAAGATGACGTCTAGGTAACAAGGTAAGGTAACTTAACGTCTAAACAACACAATATGACTAACTTAATTGAATTGGTGACATGTTTCGTCCGACTATGCGGACATCTTCAGACCTACTCTAAAAATAAACACTAAATAAACAGCAGACTAAGCAGCAAAAACTCTATTATGGGCTGTACTACAGTATCTTTAGCAGTATACATTGCATGATAGGAAAATAAGAAATTCAAAAAAGAATAGTAGGTCTAAGACTCGAGGAAACCTAAGTAAATTAGGTACTAATTTAATTTACAAGTTTTCAAAATTAAAATTTCTGTGCTTAAAGCCCCACAAACTGGCACTCGATGACACGTCAGGCTGGATATCTTGGTTGCTATACCGGGGAAATAATTTTATGAAGACAAGTGCGCTTCTAAATTTAGATTAAACATGAAGACGCAAAATCGCCTTGTAATTATGTTTTGCTTAGATTGCAATTCAGTAATCAAATATAATAAACAAATTTCATCCTGGTACACATTACGGCGAGGTAGAAGACTTCACCGTGCGAGAACGTATAAATTGTTGGGTTCTGTAGCTTTCAAGGGAACATTATTAACTAAGTTTTTAGTAATAAGTGTTTGATTATCAAGTTCTTTTTGGCAAAAATTTTAAAAATACACTTTTTAAAACTGAAATATTTACATTATTTTAGTTTGGCAGGTTTAATTAAAGATTCTGACTTAGAATTTACAGATATACAAGAATTCAGTGAAATTCATAGTGATAATCATACATTTCCGTGAATAACATGTATTAACTAAGTATACCAACATTCCATTTCCCCTTCTACGGTTCTTTTGAGTAATAAATATGTTATTGATTCTACCCTATAAAGCACCAAGAAACCGAGCTTTGCTCGGATAAAATAAAAAAACCTGCATATTTCAATAAGAAGTTTGTTCGAGTTTCATATGTGATCTTCTGCTTTTCGTTCATATACAGCAGACAATCGAATTGTATTTCAACATTTTATCTCAAAGGAAATAGTAAAGCAGTTTTGGGTAAAAATGGGCATCTAAGGACTGTGGGATGTAAACGAAATTTTCTCCGACTAGCTCCAATTGATTCCTCGTGGCCAATACCCTCAATTTATAAAAATAATTTTAAAAAAATCCTTGGTCGGAAAAACATTTTCTCACAAAATTCGCTTGATTTAGAGTATATTATAGAACCAAACTATAAAGTAAATTTTAAAGATCATTAACCAAAAAAAAGCTTCCTCTCAGACTCTAAGACGACCTTATCAAAACACCCCTCAACCCCCGCCGGTAACTACACCAGGTGATACCCGGGTTGATCTGCATACCTAGGGACGTTCCGATACTTGCGATACTAGTACGTATCGATACTTTACTTTCGATATTCGCAGTATCGGTATCGTATCGAATCATTCTATATTATCGTGGTATCGAAAGAAAGTCGAATCGTATATAAATTATTACACGCGTCAGAGGAGAAAAGATTTATATGATAATCTGGCCAAAAATTTTAGAAATTTAAGTAATCTCCCACGTCGTTTTTTTGCCCCTATAATTTTTTGTTTATTTATTACTTTATTATTTATACTTTTTTACAATTATGGTTTTATGTAAAACTAGAGGCTTGAAGGGGCTAAAAGCCCCTAAGGGATAATTCAAAGAATCCTAGTTTATTATAGTATACAAAATCCCTTCATAGCAAACTGAATCTGCTGATATTGATATATAGCCTACCACATGGTTTTCAATCAAGTATCAGCATCACATGTTTGATGTAAACAAAGCAGACGTTTTTTGGATCCCAATATTTTACGTTATTTCTCGTTTTCTGGCGAATTTCAAGCAATTTCATTATTTTCCCGGCACCATCACAGAATAGAGACTTTTAATTTGAGCCCTCTCCCATCTTTCTACGTCTTGCCAGACACCTACAATTTTGACGCAAAGAATCGCCTTACGAAATTAAATATATGAATGATTTTACTGTTTTTTAATTGATTTGTATATAATTTTTGTTACCCTGTCTATTTCTTTACAAACTAATAGACAATAGACAATCTTCAATAATCCAGAAAAAGTTGTAAGATCGTAATTTGGACATGATCTAAGGAAGAATTTTTTAAAGCTTGTTACATAAAATAAATGAGCAAATTCAAGTTTAAAAGTACAATTTTTCTAACATGTAATAATTGAAATGTTTAGTGCATCAGTTGTATAAATAACATTTATTAGTTTTAACATTCCGTATAGCAGTCAAAACGTCAAAACAACCTAATTTCATAAACATTTTTTAGTTTTTTTTCTGGCGTCTTCTGATCCAATACCTATATACCGATACTCGGTATCGATACTTTGGATCCGATAATATCGATACTTCTTTTCTTTCAATACTGATTCGATACCGAATATCGGATCGAAGTCGGTATCGGTACGTCCCTGAGCGTGACACAGTGCGGCGGCGGCGTTCCGATACCGACTTTGATCCGATATTTAATATCTAATCAGTATTGAAAGAAAAGTATCGATATCCCGTTATCATTAGATCCAAAATATCGATACCGTGAGTATCGGATCAGAACATGCCAGGAACAATCTTTATACAAATTCTTTCTTTGATCATGTCCAAATTACGATCTTATAACTTTTTCCGGATTATTGAAGATCGTCTATTGTCTATTAGTTTGTAAAGAAATAGATAGGGTAACAAAAATTGTATAACAGTAAAATTATAAAAAAAGAAAATTGTAAAACATTAAAATTTTACATTAAAACATTATTGTAAAAAATTTAAATATTAAAGTACAGAAGTAATAAACAAAAAAGTTACAGAACCAAAAAACGACTTGGAAAATTGCTTAAATTTTTAAAATTTTGGCCGGATTATCATATAAATCTTTCCTCCCCTGATGCGTATATTAATCCTATACTCTTATATGAGTAATGTTATCGTGCTTGCTTGTATGCTTGCTTGCTTGCACATTTATCTCAAAAACGGCTCCGAGGATTTCCTTCAAAGTCTGGAAGTAAGTAATTTATGACTCAAAAACGTCTTTTACGCAGATTACTTGGCCAGAGAAAATCTAATAACGTACTAAATCGAATTTAAAGTTGTAAAAATTTAACATTGGTCTTATGGGTTGCCGTGATAGCAACGAAAATAAACAGGGAAAGTGTAAACAAATGAAGTAATCATAACAGCTGTTTGGAATCTACAGCCATCAAGGGAAAAAACAGCAAATGGGATGAAGAGTCCATGGAGCAATAAAAAAGGTTTCTATTTATCAATTTTATGACATTGAAATATTTTATAGTAACTGGATGAACTGGTTAACATGAAATAGCACCGAGCAAGGCTCGGTCCACCAGGTACTTTATATATAATTATACTCTTTTGATCCGAAACTCCAAACTTTCCTCCGATACCACAATAACATCGAATTATTCGATACGATACCGATACCGTGAATAGCGAAAGAAAAGTATCGATATGTAGACTACCAGTATCGGAAATATCGGAACGTGCCAAAGCGTCAAGCGTGCCACAGCGCGGCGGCGGCGGCGGCGACACAGCGCGGCGCGGCGCGGTAGTGGGCGGGGCCGCTCGCTATTGGCCGACAGCCACGTCGATATCACCACTTCCTCCACTTCCGTATCGATACTCGAGTCACAACACCAGGTAACTCTCACCTCCCACAGATTTCAGAGATTCACTTAATTTTCGCATCGATCCGCCGGTGAGGAGGGTCGGTGGGGGGGGGGGGCTGAGACTTTGGATTGTCGGTCGGTGTTGAGTTACTGAGGTGTTTTTGTGGGTTTTAAAGTAGTTGTGGTTCTCAGTACCTACTCTTCACTTTTTGAGTGCGTTTAATCGACTGGGTTGAGTGGGAAATTATGTATTTTAAAGTCTAACGATCGAAACTCTATTGAAAAAAAACAGTATTATTCATACCGTACCTACCTTTCTGAATATACTTGTAAAAATATTTATTTCGCACAATTAAGAAACATGCAAATTAAGCTGATTTCTTTGGAAAAAAATTTACCCTAAAACAACTGATATTCTAAATCCAACCATCATGCAGTGTGCAACACTATTGAAATAGAGCTGATACAACATTATATGGGTGATAAATACCACATTAATAATCAACCACATGTACACATATAATATGGCCACACTCATAAATTTTGATATTTCATTGCTAGCGCTAACATTTATACACTAAAATCACTCATATTAACATTATAATTCTCTTTGTACAAGGAGAATTTCGTTTTTCAAATATTTCAAAGCATGTATGTGTTAGAAAGTATATTACATAAAGTTTTACCGACGTAATTTTCATTCTGTGTTTACAGGTGAAGCAGTGAGAGGCGTTGCAGGCACCTCGTGACTAGACGAATGATTAAATTTGAAAAAAACCAATATTTATTTAATAAAAAAAGTGTATTGTCTGACCTTAGATTAAAACTTTACGTTTGATTAAAACCACAACTTTATAATTCTTCAAAATCCATACTTATCTAACCACACACGTTTATAGAAAGGTCGAAACCAATTCTAAACAAAAAAACCTGAAAATGATACGAGAAAACGGGGTGATTCGAAAATTATGACATTCATCTTGCGACTTCCTCCTACAACCACAACCAGGTGTCTCCTCAAATATCAATCAGGGGCCTGGACGGCGTGATCAAGCCGGTGAGTAACGGCCTCATCAGTCATGTCTGATGCGCCTTTCACGGCGACGGCGTCATGACTTCATCACGGGCCGTCGCTGGTAATGATACCGGCCGGCTACTAGCGCTGCTGCACTGCTGGGTGGTAGACTGGGAGTGGAGATATTAGATGTGAGAGATTTGAATTACTTTTAAGATGACCAAGGTCTTTAAGGTCCTTCTTAGACTACGACCGCTAGGACACAGTTGCCCGTAAGTGTGTCCGGCCACTGTTTCTGGGCAACTCGCTTACGGAGCTTTTTACACTACGCTAAGGTGACCAGACGTCCCGTTTTTTAGCGACGTGTCCCGTTGTCCCGACGAACTCTCTCGGGACGCCCATTTGTCCCGTTTTGGTGTTATTGGTAAGAAAAATACTTTAATAATACGTTTTAATGTAAACAAACTTTTAAATAACTAAAATTGTTTCGTTTCTTTTGTAGTTTCCTATAAGAACTTAAAATTAATGGTTAATATGAACTAGAGTGTATAAAATATTCTCAGTCTGGTCTGGAAGTGTCTAAAAACCCACCAAAATGCTCCTAATTTTTAAAAAAATTTCCGGAGGAGGACCCCCTCTTTTAGTGGGGGGTATTGAAATACGTTTTAGAGTAAAAATTCTTAAATACATTTTTTCGGGTCTTTTGTAGTTTCCTAGTTTCATCTTAAATTTAATGGTAAAGATGAACTAGATACTAGCTCATATTTTCAATCTGAAAGAGTCTAAAAACGCAACAAAATGCTCCTAATTTTTCTAAGTTTTCCGGGGGAGGGCCCCCGAACCGCCCTCTCTTTGTGGGGGGTACACCCCCTGGAGGTCGGCGTTCCGTTTTGGCTGCTCCAACATCTGGTCCACACTAGGAACTAGGCAAAATCTGGTCCAAAACCTTACACTAGGCGGTCACAGTTGCCCGCAGGGACACAGTGTCTGAACGGTGTCTCCTCGCGCAACCGATGTCGGCCACCGGCGAGCATCGGGTGCAGTTACAACTATAGCAGACTCCCTGTTATTTATTCATTCATTTATTCATTACATTTGAACAGTGCTATACAAAACAGCACAAGCCTATTACATTATATCATTAAAGATATTTCATTTTTATAGCAGTCACTGTAAAAAGTTCATCTTCACTGACCGTTGACAACACACAGTTTTTTAAATGGCACTAAAGAAATAATAATAATATAATGTAACAAGAATTATTATGCGTTTCAAATGGCACTTGAGAATAAATCGTTATCCGGACACTATGGGACCGAGGCCCTTCCGGATAGCGGAGTTTCCGGTTAAACCGACAGTCCCTAAAACTCAAAATCTGAAATCAGAGTATTGGCTTATACTGAATGCAATAGAGTTATAACAACTCTGTTGCATACAGTATAAGCCAATACAGTACACCTCGGATTATCCGGACCCCACATTATCCGGATCCCGGATTATCCGGACTGGTCCGTCCGAAAAATTAAAAAATTTAAATCACGACAAAAAGTGATTTTAGCGAGTTCACGAGTGAAATACGCCTTCTAAAAGTAAACTGCAAATTCAATACATTACTGTACGCATTTGAAATCGCACAATAAAAGAAGTCGCATCGCCAAAACAGTACACTACAGCATATTTATGAACGTAGTCTTTTGGTTTGCTACTTGGGGCGCTAGCAGTAATCAACATAAGCTTAGCTTACGGAAATTTTGCGAGCTAGTTTATTGCTGTCACTTTAAGCGTTTACAGTTAGTTGTGAACTCTTCATGTGAACTGATATTGAATTTCAAAATGGTGGTTGTAAAAGAAAAAAAAATTGGTTTTAACTTTAGAACAGAAACTAAATGCTGTCAAAAAATTGACGCATGAGACTGAAGCTAAAGGAACTGGGTGTTGGGACAAGTCAGGGGACAAGTATGGTGACAGGAAGAATCGAACGCAGTTAGAAAAATGGTACTTATGCGGAACAAGCTTGAAAGAATAACGGTACAGTCTTGTTGTACTTGCTGTACAGTCTTGATACTTCGTTCGAAGCATCAATTTAGCAGGGGCTAAGGTACGTGATCGCTATTTAGGCGATATTGTAATGACCTCGGATTATCCGGATTTTTCGTTATCCGGATCGGTTCCGCCACATTAATCCGGATAATCCGAGGTGTACTGTACTTTGATTTCAGACTGGGTTTACTGATCTATTATCTTTCCCACGAGAGTCATCGATACCGTATTGTCTATTTCCTGTTTGTATTGTCTAAGAAGCTGTTTGATGTTTGATGGCCCATTGAGAATGGCTGATGGAAGTTGTCAACTTTTTCTCTCTTGATGGAGGCATCGGTTTCCCACAAATCTTGGTATTACACAGGCCCAAGATCTGAAAGAATCAGTGAATCCGAAATCTTACTAACGTGACTGATACGACATCTGCTGAAATGGAGCGTAAACTGCCTTCTCGTAATATACAGATATTTATGGCGGTTCTGGCGGAAGCCTGGGAGGTCCTTCCAGGATCTGTAATGGTGGAGGAACCAGAGTCGAAACAAATATCGGTATATTATCGGCTGAAAAGATTCAACGGGCTCCGGCGCTCCGGCGAACTAGGCTACTTCCCCAGTTAACTATCACTATGTATATATATATATGATACATATAATGTTATGTTTATACAGGGTGTCCCGAGATTATGGTAAAATATTTTTGTATATGATAGTACAGGTAAAAATAAGAACAAAAGCTCATATAAACATAGGTCCAAAAGTGCTTCGTTTTCCGTCTGTGTGTCTGTTAGTGATTTTTACATATTTAATCATATCTCATGAACCTCTTAAAGTATAAACTTCCAACTTGGTACATGGATGACCACTATTAAGACCTATTTTTGTGTGTAGTATCAAATTCTACTTTGTACCATTTCAAAATGGCGACTGTTTTTTGTTTTCAAAGCTAAATATCTTAAAAACCGTAAATTTTAGAAAAATTATACAAGATATAAAAAAGTTGTGAAATTTAATCCAATTAACGCTGATATTAAGATTATGATGATCGGACTACTAATAACGGAGAAATTTTAACTTTTCTGAATAAAAACATGGTCCTTTAGAACAAACTGTCAGAAATTTCCATGTTTTTATTTGAAAAAATTAAAGTTTCTCCGTTATTAGTAGTCCGATCATCATAATCTTAATATCAGCGTTAATTGGATTTAATTTCACAACTTTTTTGTCTCTGGTATAATTTTTCTAAAATTTACGGTTTTTAAGACATTTAGCTTTGAAAACAAAAAACAGTCGCCATTTTGAAATGGTTCACAGTATAAATTTGACACTTCATAAAAAGATAGGTCTTAATAGTGGTCATCCATGTACCAAGTTTGAAGTTTATACGTTAGGAGGTTCATGAGATATGATTAAATATGTAAAAATCACAAACAGACACACAGACGGAAAACGAAGCACTTTTGGACCTATGTTTATATGAACTTTTTTTCTTATTTCTACCTGTACTATCATATACTAAAATATTTTACCATAATTTCGGGACACCCTGTATATTGATCTTATAGTCTTGGATAGATTTTTAGATTTCTGGCAGTGCCAGATCTACGGGTGCCGCGGCCCTAAGCCCTGCAGTCTGTGCGGCCCATGAGGCCCCCAAAGACCCCGTGAAAAGTGTTGATCTTTTATTAGCTCGATTAAAATCCTAATCATCCCCTAAAATTCACTATAAAATGCCTTATTTGCTTAGTTTCGACGTTTGCGGCCCCCCATCGGCGCGCGGCCATTAGCCCGGTCTTTGTAGTCCTATTGTGAGCCTTATCGTGATAAATTCGGCACTGATTTTCGAAGGAAAAAGTAAGGGCATTGTTGTCTTGAACAGGTTAAATGTTTGAACCACATGTTACTTTCACAGATTATAATCGTCTGTCTTAAGAATCGGCCGGTGTTCGAAAATGATTACTCAAGACATCTCCCACTTCCCACGCACTGATAATCCATTAATATTCGCTTTATACGTATTGTGTCACGTGTCGGCGTTTATGCACGTCAAAACAACCATCAATCATGGGGATGTCTTCATTTCAGACCCAAGCACCTTTCGCAAAATGTTATGCCAACTTTCGCTTTACTACATTGCATGAGCGGATAGGTCTTAATTTTTGGTGGTGGCAGGTCATCTCACTTATGAAGTATTGAATGCTCAAATTCCAACATCAAACTCCTATTGAAATAGTATATTTGCAGGCATACTAAACAAATCGGCTTATTTTATTTTATAACAAACCTTATGTAATATATGTAAAAGCTTATCCAAAGTTATATTGAAAATTGATTCCCCTTTTTCCGCTAAATGATCAAGCAAAAATCAAGGGGTGCCTTGCACCCCCTTGGCACCCCCTAGGAATTTGCCCATGTAACTTAAGCTAATATATAAAAATAAGTCGTGCAAACAGAAGCTAAATTAATTACTTTCAAAAATTTTTTGTTTCTTTACAATATTGTAATACAGGACTGTTATCCCCTTGAGAGTCTTCTTATCAAGGGTCTACTGTAACATGTTTTTAATTCATGTAGTACATGGTATTGTACGGTTTGCTACACGAGTTACAACAAAAACTATACAAGACCATCTATTTGAGGGTTTTATATTTGTGAGCTTAAAAGGTGGAAAGAGCAAAAACAAGGATATCGATGAGATTCAGACAAGAACATTGCGATGAAAGGTCGGGGTTATATTGATCCAAAGGTTCAAGAGATACGTTCCTCTAGACCCAATAAGTTCGTTGATTTCAAGACTATCCGTAATGTGTTATTTTCAAACACGGATTAATGCTGATACGTACACTACTGTGACCACAAAAATAAATTCACTTACACTGTTTTTAACTCTCCCGACTGTTCATCATTCTAACCCGACTTTCATCCAACCCCTCAGTTGAGCAGTTGAGCGGCAGCGTTAACCCTTAAACTAGGGACGTTCCGATACTGACCTCGATCCGATATTCGGTATCGAATCAGTATCGAAAGAAAAGTATCGATACCCCGATATTATCGGATCCAGAGTATCGATACCGTGAGTATCGGTATCGAATCAGTATCGAAAGAAAAGTATCGATACCCCGATATTATCGGATCCAGAGTATCGATACCGTGAGTATCGGTATCGAATCAGAAGTTACCAGGAAAAAACTAAAAATCATCGAGTTCATTAAATAATGTTTTTTAACTGTTATTACGGAATGTTTCATGTTCTTTTCTATGGTTTGTTTTCATGTGTTGGTGGGGTTGGTTGTATTTCCTGAGAATTCAACGCCTCTAAAACACAGCTTACATGTTGCGACATTCTTGTCTTTCTTTCTAAAATTATTCAAAATTTTACTTGTTCTGTGAGCCATTTCACAATCAATAAACTAAAACTTGACAATCACTGTCAATCACTAAACACAGGACTTGCGTACTAAAGTTACGAAACAAAACATCGAGACGCTGGCCGGCCTAGCAGACGAAACGGAAACAAGTGAATAACAACGGAGTAGCCATATAAGAGTACGGTACGGTATAAGGAGCAGTAATAAAAGCTGCAGTAAGAAATACGATGAATATAGTTGCAAAAAAACACAACGTGGAAGATTAGTTAAATTTATATAATTTATGGGCAGATTGTCTTATTAATTCTTTCTCCACTGACGCGTTTAACATTGATTCGATACTTTTGATCCGATACTCAAACTTTCTTTCTATACCTCGAAAATATCGAATGATTCGATACGATACCGATACCGTGAATATCGGAAGAGAAGTATCGATATATACAGTTCTAGTATCGGAAGTATCGAAACGATATTTTGATCCGATACTCAAACTTTCTTTCGATACCTCGAAAATATTGAACGATTCGATACGATACCATACCGATAGAAAAGTATCGATATGTAGTATCGGAAATATCCAAACGTCCCTACGCCTAACAACCCCCGATTGCCCCCAGATGTCTTCTATCCAACCTGCTGCATTATTCAACAGGGGAAGGTGGATGGCGGAAGCGGATAGGGTTGACGCAGTTTTAACCTAGCGGAAGCAATGCCGGATCGCAGCCAGCGACCGATCAGCTGATTGAAGCCAAACATGATCACTGAGCTCTGCCTGCTGACGTTCACGGTTTAGCATAGCAAATGAACCTCAATCACCGCAGTGCTGCCAACAGTCATCTGCATACCGCTAATCAGGTTTGCCAACTCGACTCAACTCCTGTTTGCCTAAATACGTTTCGTCGGTTTATCGCGGTCGATTAATGAGCCCGGTGGATTACAAACAGTGTTGTTTGCTTTTGGGGCAATTAATTCTTGTTTTGACAGTTGGATAGTTTTTTTATATGAATTGTACAAGTTACAGTTCCTTATGTTTGAGCCAGTAAGTTTTACATATTTTTTACAACTCTCTTAAAAATTTTTGGATTTGAATTTTTGCGGACATTTGCCATCACTGATTAGTAAAAAACAAGTTTCACAACGTTTCTGGATCTGGAATCTGATCCCGCCTTCAGGTGGAACAAAACCTAGAACATAACAAGATTAGTAACACATAGCCAGGATAACCTGGACAAAAAACACAGCTAAAATAGGGAACTGTAAAAGCAGTCACAAAAAACACTATGTTGAAAAGAAAAAACAAGAACACAAAAACACAGTAATCACATATCTTTAAAATGTTTTTTTCCATGGTATTATTATTGTGTTTCTAATTTTACATATTAGCAGTCCAAATATATCTTTGGAAGCATGAGGGGGGTGTAATCTTCAAAGGAGATATTCCGAAAGTAGCTGCTGAAAAAATGTTTTGATCAAAAATTAAATATTAAAAATCTTTGCAAATATTATTTTGTTTATTTAAATAATTGTACTTTTGATATTCATAATAGCAAAGGAATTGTTACTTAATTTGTTAGGTTATTCCTAATATTTATTAAGTAGGGCCATTTGATAACGTTACGTCCTCTAATACAGCGTATGGTTAAATAGTAAAAGGTACGAGAAAAAATTTCAATAAAATAAAAAACCAAAAATAAAAACGTTTATTTTAAATAAATTCAATTCCATAAAGATTTCCCTAAATTGGATTAAATAGTAATAAAAACAATGTTTATCTATAAGAAAACATATGTCAAATATAAGATGAATGATAAGATAAAAATATCACCAAACAATCCATAGGAAAGGCAGTATATAATATGATTCATGTAATATCGTTTGATTATGTACTGAGTTATATAATTATGTTATAACTGAGTTATGTTGCACAATATTGGTCGATAGTTATTTTTTAAATATCTTGCCAAAAGCCTTAAACAAAGCAGAAATTTACAAATTTTCTAAAAAAGGTACTGACTACTGTACCAACCAAGACATCAAGGCTGACGCCCAGTAATCTGATGATTCATGTTCCCAAATTCGTATTAAATGTCAGATCCGGTGGGACTGTAGGACGGGGATTGATAAATTATTAACACCTTGGAAGTAATCATCACCCGACCACAAAGCAGGTAATTGTCGGTGGGGGAGGGAGAGGGAGAAAAGAGAGAGAGAGAGAGAGAGTGGGGGGAAGAGTGGGGGAGGTAATTATCATCCGACGGAATCAGCCTTTCAGTAGACGTCGACTGCTAATCGATATCTATTATTAATTTACCGATATTAGCCTAACAAGTCTTTTACCGTCACAGTCTTATTATACTCTACATAAACTGAAAGTCCAATTTTGAGTTTTTGCTTTAATAAATAAAATAAATAATAAATAATTTTACTTCAGAAAAGTACAAGATCTTATACAAGAATACAGATTGATCACTTGTGTTGCTTACAGCATTGCATACATTACAGTACTTTGGTACCTATATTGACTTGAGTAACATTTAATTGTCTGAAATTATGACACTCACTCATACATACATAAATACATACAAACATACTGTGCATATAGATAAATATTAAAAAATCATTAATAAGTATAAAAAAGTAAAATGAAATTATTCTACTTCACTTATATATATGTACAAACAAACTGGTAACTTTAGTTATTAAATAACTTAAATTGAAAAAATGCAAAATTGACGAAAAAACATTTACAACACAAGTCTACTGACTGTATTAAAAATGAAACATTACTTTAAAATTGACTTCCCTGAAATTAGGTCCTTTATTGGGGTACCAATTGAACAAAAGACAGTGGCGAGTGGATATAAATGAAATTTACAATAACAAAAATTAACATTGTATAATAAAAGAATAATATTTTTTGCCGTTTTATAAAATAATAACTTTCACTATGGGGGTGGTGGAACAATCATAACGAGGAAGAGAAATTATTAACGAAAAAGTCCATGTTTGATACTGTTAAAAGCCAGTTGTAGACTGCGATTGAAAACCTATGTAGTGTTTTGATGTTTCGTACAGTTTCGGGTAGTTTATTAAATAGCTTAGGGCCTGCAAACAATAATAATTTAATAACATTAATAATTCAGAGTTTGGCCATGTTATAATGAATATTTTTTCCAGGCGAATTTCTATCTACAAGTCTTTTACCATCACAGTCTTATTGTACTCTACATAAACTGAAAGTTCAATGCTGCAACCTTGAGTTTTGGTTTTAATTCAGAGTTTGGCTATGTTATAATGAATATTTTTCCAGACGAATTTCTATCTACAAGTCTTTTAACATCACAGTCTTATGCTCAACATAAACTGAAAGTCCAATGCTGCAAGTTTGTGTTTCTGCTTTACTTCAGAGTTTGGCTTTGTTATTATGAATTTTTTCTTCCAGACGAATTTCTATCTCTAACGTGTATAACTTGCCCAAAATAATGAGAGTAAGCTGGCAAGAATGTAAAAATTAATTAACTAACACGCTTCTGATATTTAGTTTGTAAGATTTAGGACTTCTAATTTTGTATAGGAACAAATTGTTATATTTCACAATGATACAACTTGCAGACCATCCGATGGTAGCTCAGAGGGAATTAAAACCAAACAATATTAAACGACGTAAACAATTTAAGTAAAAATACAGGTTTTTTTAAACGCAACCCAGAACTTTATTTTATCATCAGTGATGGATTATTCCCCCCCCCAAGATCCCCGGATTTGACCCCACCATATAATTTTCTTTGGGGATACATTAAAAATAAGGCCTACGAAAACAACTCACAGGATATTCAGCACCTCAAAACAAACATAACAAATTTAATGTAAGAAATTTATTAAATCGTTCTAAAAACTATTTGTTTTTTTGTATATTTAGTGATGAGTAGCGAAAAATCAAATAATTAATGCAAGAAATTCAAACGTGTTCAGAAACTTGATGGAGAGAGCATAACTTTGCACAAATGCCAATGGCGGATTGTTTGAACACATAAAATGAACTAAATGTGATCAAACTTAAATAAGAGGTTGTATAAAATGTGAAGATTATCAAAATAGTAGTCATTTCAAATTTATATGTGCATTATTCAATCTTAAAAATGGGTTGCGTTAGTAAAAACACCCTGCATTTAAAAATATTATTCTCAATAAAACTTAATGTTTTTCCCAGTTTCCTATAATGAGGTCAATATACCCAACTAACAATTTACTACTGCGAATTGTAAATTCAATTCACTAAAGTGAACAGCAAAGATTAAACAATCTTTTCTCTCTCAAAACTCAAAAACAAGACACGGATGCGTTTCCACCCCGACAAAGGCCCCCGACACCCGACACCGAGCAGTGGGCAGCAATTTGTCGCAATTTATCCAACAAATCCCCTTTGTCCGGTTAAAGATTTAATAGCCCGACACTGGATACGGGCTGCCCATTAGACCACAGGCTAATTAAAAAGGGCAACCCCTCCATCCCCTCATCCCCCCGCCCCCCGCCGCTCCACTGGGTTTGGAGCATCGGAGTTAGTGATGCTTACATGCCCAAATGGGGCGGCGGCGTTTATTTTTTTTTTTTTTGAGTGGAATCGGAAACCGCTATGGAGATAAATGGAAGAATTGTTTTGAAATTTGTAAATATGAATGATAGTGTTTTCAAGGAACTGTGTATTTCACAATGAAATTATTTTAATCGTGATTAATAACCGGCTGTGTCGGTTATGCAAAAAGAAAGCAACATTTATTTTGCCTGCTTTTGACTGTTTTACCCCTGATCAGCCGAAAAAAGGTGTAAATATCGACTCTTGTAACTGAAAGCGACAGTTTTGTAATTAACAACTTACAAGTTACAAGTGTAATGTCATACGCAGGAGTTGCATAACAGTTATGGCAATTCTGGGCAATTCTGTACCATCATGGTATACCCTCAAGATTCAATGTAAGTTTTTTTCTAATTTTAAACAATTTTTTACGTATTTTATTAAATAATGTAAATTGAGAATCAAAAATCTAAATTAAAATAACGTTTTATTAGTTTGTTTTCACCTAGAACGCACGTAATAAAATAAAATATTTAGTTATAGAACACTTTCGTGCTAACTAACGTTTATGTCTTAATGTGGTGGTTGTTATGATGATGTGATGATGATGATGATGATGATGATGACGATGATGATTATAATTTTAATGATTATGATTATGGTAACGACGACGACGAAGACGATGATGATGATTAAGACGTTGATGATGGCAATGATGGTAGTATAGTAGTGGTGGTAATGGTGGTGGTGGTGATAATGATAGATGTGATAAGTAAAACCAAAGGTTTATAGTATATATATAGTATGTATTTATAGCAAATAATTGTTGCTCTATTATGATAACCATACAGATAAAAGATAGCTATTCATATAACTATTCATTTTCTTTTATCCAAAACCAGGATGAAACAATTGCTTAACCCGATAGAAACAAAAACTACATACATGAGGTAAATAATCACTGTATGATTTTTTCAGAACACGTGAACGAGAGTGATTTAAAATTTGTGCCCCCAGTCGGAAAACAAACACTGGTTGGTCACTGCGGGCCGAACTAACGAGTCTAACATATTTAAATTGTGGCCCTCATGTTGATAGAGCAATTTTGTAGACTCGTGTACAGAATAATATGTATTACATATTTATACTTGTTTGGGGTTCCTTTAATTACGTTTAAAACTACCTAAATTTGTTATAGGCTTGTATTCTGATAGATTCGTCCGCTAATGTTAGTCCTAATTTCAGATAATAACTGGTAAGCATCACCTTGGGCTTATATTTAAAAGATTATCATGAATTTTTCATAAAAGTCCATACAAATTACAAATTACTACAATATTACTTGCTAAAATATAAAGCAAGTAAGTTACTTGCTTATCCTGTTACAGCACTCAAAAACCGTGCTCATAAGGAACTGTAAGCGTGGGTGACATACAAGAAAAAAAACGTTATAGTTAAAATATACAATTTTGCTCTTGATTTCAATTTAAATTTTACATTGTAACACTTTTGAGTCAATCATCTTCGACAATTTCAGTTGCTCGATCACATGGCTCTCGCGGTGTAAGCAAGATTACTGAAAAAAGATGGCAATGAACATAAACGTTAACAAATGACGTCAGGTAATTGACTGTTATAATCTCGTGATTGTGGCTATAAAATAAAAGGTTTATATTTCGAACGAAGTGAGTTATACTCGACTTGAAAATCACTCTTTGTGAACTAACTCCTCTTTTATTGTTTGATGAAAAGTCGTGAAATTTAAACTACATCATATTTATACCCCGAAGATTGTTTTAATCTATAAATGAATAGTTAATTATATGTTTAAATATTAATTTTTTAGTTAATAACCTTCATTTCATTTTAGAGCGCTTCGTTCGACCTATACGCGACATAGGAGCGTACTCCTAGTCTATTCCACAGACCTTCTGATAAAAGTTTTGTAATCCTCAAGACGATAATTGTCGTTCCGACAAATAAAGCAGTTTAAAATCTGTTTCACTTAAGCAAACAAAAAGTAAGTAAACACGCACTTTTCAAACGCTCAACCTGTTTCAGAATCGTTTAAATTCCGCTAAAACAATCTCCACTAACCGCTCTACATTCCCAAAGTAAATTCCACCTGAATTGCGCCGGAATCAGTAAAACCAACACGGACGTTCAGGGGCTTAACGCAGACTAATCGAGCCATGTTTGGTTTAAACATGTTTTGGTTAAATTAACCTCGACCAGGTGACGGTTCCCACTCGGCTCGGCGGATGGCTGTTGTCTTTGCGACATGTGTTTGTGCCGCGCGGCTTACCGCTACCGCTTAGCTATTGATTTTTGATTACAAAACATCCGCCCGTCCGCCGCGTCGACAAACAAATGCAGTCATTCCTGCAGTGTAAACCGTACGCGAAAAACGCTAAGCTGAAAAGCCTAATGGCGAGGGTGTTGTGTAGCGGGGGGAGGTAGATGTTGGGGGGGGGGGGGGGGTGTTGAGGTTTATGGACGTCTAGTAATGCTGTAGGGTAGAAAGGATGCTAAGAATGTAACTGTTTATGTAATCTGTAAATTAATACAAAGAAAACATTTTTTAATACTATAAGTTCAAATGTAGTTGTCTTTAACTTATTTTTACGAAGATAATAATATAGTTGTTCTTACAATGTGATAGTTTAATGTATAAATTTGTAAAAAAATCTACTTCAGTTTTAGAACTGCATTAAGATGTTTCGATTAAATGACGGCTAACTTAAAAGTTTATGTTTTTGTGGAAAACTACCATATAAGAAACCATAAGACTCCTAAAAAACAAATGGTACTATAAAAGTTTATAAAATTGAATGCTCTTTATTTTCTATTTACTTTCCAAAAAATAAACAAAAGATGATACCTGGATATTTTATTCCTCCACGGCTATAAGAAGTGTCTAACGATAAGTGTTACAATACGATCGGAGAGTCGATTGATTTCCTTCATCAGTTCAGTTGTAAGAAGTGTCTATCGATAAGTGTTACAATACGATCGGAGAGTCGATTGATTTCCTTTATCAGTTCAGTTGTAAGAAGTGTCTATCGATAAGTGTTACAATACGACCGGAGAGTCGATTGATTTCCTTCATCAGTTCAGTTGTAAGAAGTGTCTATCGATAAGTGTTACAATACGATCGGAGAGTCGATTGATTTCCTTCATCAGTTCAGTTGTAAGAAGTGTCTAACGATAAGTGTTACAATACGATCGGAGAGTCGATTGATTTCCTTCATCAGTTCAGTTGTAAGAAGTGTCTATCGATAAGTGTTACAATACGATCGGAGAGTCGATTGATTTCCTTTATCAGTTCAGTTGTAAGAGGTGTCTATCGATAAGTGTTACAATACGATCGGAGAGTCGATTGATTTCCTTCATCAGTTCAGTTGTAAGAGGTGTCTATCGATAAGTGTTACAATACGATCGGAGAGTCGATTGATTTCCTTCATCAGTTCAGTTGTAAGAAGTGTCTAACGATAAGTGTTACAATACGATCGGAGAGTCGATTGATTTCCTTCATCAGTTCAGTTGTAAGAAGTGTCTATCGATAAGTGTTACAATACGATCGGAGAGTCGATTGATTTCCTTTATCAGTTCAGTTGTAAGAGGTGTCTATCGATAAGTGTTACAATACGATCGGAGAGTCGATTGATTTCCTTCATCAGTTCAGTTGTAAGAGGTGTCTATCGATAAGTGTTACAATACGATCGGAGAGTCGATTGATTTCCTTCATCAGTTCAGTTGTAATAAGTGTCTATCGATAAGTGTTACAATACGATCGGAGAGTCGATTGATTTCCTTCATCAGTTCAGTTGTAAGAGGTGTCTATCGATAAGTGTTACAATACGATCGGAGAGTCGATTGATTTCCTTCATCAGTTCAGTTGTAAGAAGTGTCTATCGATAAGTGTTACAATACGATCGGAGAGTCGATTGATTTCCTTCATCAGTTCAGTTGTAAGAAGTGTCTATCGATAAGTGTAACAATACGATCGGAGAGTCGATTGATTTCCTTCATCAGTTCAGTTGTAAGAGGTGTCTATCGATAAGTGTTACAATACGATCGGAGAGTCGATTGATTTCCTTCATCAGTTCAGTTGTAAGAAGTGTCTATCGATAAGTGTAACAATACGATCGGAGAGTCGATTGATTTCCTTCATCAGTTCAGTTGTAAGAAGTGTCTATCGATAAGTGTTACAATACGATCGGAGAGTCGATTGATTTCCTTTATCAGTTCAGTTGTAAGAAGTGTCTATCGATAAGTGTTACAATACGATCGGAGAGTCGATTGATTTCCTTCATCAGTTCAGTTGTAAGAAGTGTCTATCGATAAGTGTTACAATACGATCAGAGAGTCGATTGATTTCCTTCATCAGTTCAGTTGTAAGAAGTGTCTATCGATAAGTGTTACAATACGATCGGAGAGTCGATTGATTTCCTTTATCAGTTCAGTTGTAAGAAGTGTCTATCGATAAGTGTTACAATACGATCGGAGAGTCGATTGATTTCCTTTATCAGTTCAGTTGTAAGAAGTGTCTATCGATAAGTGTAACAATACGATCGGAGAGTCGATTGATTTCCTTCATCAGTTCAGTTGTAAGAAGTGTCTATCGATAAATGTTACAATACGATCGGAGAGTCGATTGATTTCCTTCATCAGTTCAGCTGTAAGAAGTGTCTATCGATAAGTGTAACAATACGATCGGAGAGTCGATTGATTTCCTTTATCAGTTCAGTTGTAAGAAGTGTCTATCGATAAGTGTTACAATACGATCGGAGAGTTGATTGATTTCCTTCATCAGTTCAGTTGTAAGAAGTGTCTATCGATAAATGTTGCAATACGATCGGAGAGTTGATTGATTTCCTTCATCAGTTCAGCTGTAAGAAGTGTCTATCGATAAGTGTAACAATACGATCGGAGAGTCGATTGATTTCCTTCATCAGTTCAGTTGTAAGAAGTGTCTATCGATAAGTGTTACAATACGATCGGAGAGGCGATTGATTTCCTTCATCAGTTCAGTTGTAAGAAGTGTCTATCGATAAGTGTTACAATACGATCGGAGAGTCGATTGATTTCCTTCATCAGTTCAGTTGTAAGAAGTGTCTATCGATAAGTGTTACAATACGATCGGAGAGTCGATTGATTTCCTTCATCAGTTCAGTTGTAATAAGTGTCTATCGATAACTGTTACAATACGATCGGAGAGTCGATTGATTTCCTTCATCAGTTCAGTTGTAAGAAGTGTCTATCGATAAGTGTTACAATACGATCGGAGAGTCGATTGATTTCCTTCATCAGTTCAGTTGTAAGAAGTGTCTATCGATAAGTGTTACAATACGATCGGAGAGTCGATTGATTTCCTTCATCAGTTCAGTTGTAAGAAGTGTCTATCGATAAGTGTTACAATACGATCGGAGAGTCGATTGATTTCCTTCATCAGTTCAGTTGTAAGAAGTGTCTATCGATAAGTGTTACAATACGATCGGAGAGTCGATTGATTTCCTTCATCAGTTCAGTTGTAATAAGTGTCTATCGATAACTGTTACAATACGATCGGAGAGTCGATTGATTTCCTTCATCAGTTCAGTTGTAATAAGTGTCTATCGATAACTGTTACAATACGATCGGAGAGTCGATTGATTTCCTTCATCAGTTCAGTTGTAAGAAGTGTCTATCGATAACTGTTACAATACGATCGGAGAGTCGATTGATTTCCTTCATCAGTTCAGTTGTAATAAGTGTCTATCGATAACTGTTACAATACGATCGGAGAGTCGATTGATTTCCTTCATCAGTTCAGTTGTAAGAAGTGTCTATCGATAACTGTTACAATACGATCGGAGAGTCGATTGATTTCCTTCATCAGTTCAGTTGTAATAAGTGTCTATCGATAACTGTTACAATACGATCGGAGAGTCGATTGATTTCCTTCATCAGTTCAGTTGTAATAAGTGTCTATCGATAAGTGTTACAATACGATCGGAGAGTCGATTGATTTCCTTCATCAGTTCAGTTGTAATAAGTGTCTATCGATAACTGTTACAATACGATCGGAGAGTCGATTGATTTCCTTCATCAGTTCAGTTGTAAGAAGTGTCTATCGATAAGTGTTACAATACGATCGGAGAGTCGATTGATTTCCTTCATCAGTTCAGTTGTAAGAGGTGTCTATCGATAAGTGTTACAATACGATCGGAGAGTCGATTGATTTCCTTCATCAGTTCAGTTGTAATAAGTGTCTATCGATAAGTGTTACAATACGATCGGAGAGTCGATTGATTTCCTTCATCAGTTCAGTTGTAATAAGTGTCTATCGATAAGTGTTACAATACGATCGGAGAGTCGATTGATTTCCTTCATCAGTTCAGTTGTAATAAGTGTCTATCGATAAGTGTTACAATACGATCGGAGAGTCGATTGATTTCCTTCATCAGTTCAGTTGTAATAAGTGTCTATCGATAACTGTTACAATACGATCGGAGAGTCGATTGATTTCCTTCATCAGTTCAGTTGTAAGAAGTGTCTATCGATAAGTGTTACAATACGATCGGAGAGTCGATTGATTTCCTTCATCAGTTCAGTTGTAAGAAGTGTCTATCGATAAGTGTTACAATACGATCGGAGAGTCGATTGATTTCCTTCATCAGTTCAGTTGTAAGAAGTGTCTATCGATAAGTGTTACAATACGATCGGAGAGTCGATTGATTTCCTTCATCAGTTCAGTTGTAATAAATGTCTATCGATAAGTGTTACAATACGATCGGAGAGTCGATTGATTTCCTTCATCAGTTCAGTTGTAAGAAGTGTCTATCGATAAGTGTTACAATACGATCGGAGAGTCGATTGATTTCCTTCATCAGTTCAGTTGTAAGAGGTGTCTATCGATAAGTGTTACAATACGATCGGAGAGTCGATTGATTTCCTTCATCAGTTCAGTTGTAAGAAGTGTCTATCGATAAGTGTTACAATACGATCGGAGAGTCGATTGATTTCCTTCATCAGTTCAGTTGTAAGAGGTGTCTATCGATAAGTGTTACAATACGATCGGAGAGTCGATTGATTTCCTTCATCAGTTCAGTTGTAAGAAGTGTCTATCGATAAGTGTTACAATACGATCGGAGAGTCGATTGATTTCCTTCATCAGTTCAGTTGTAAGAAGTGTCTATCGATAAGTGTTACAATACGATCGGAGAGTCGATTGATTTCCTTCATCAGTTCACCTGTAAGAGGTGTCTATCGATAAGTGTTACAATACGATCGGAGAGTCGATTGATTTCCTTCATCAGTTCAGTTGTAAGAAGTGTCTATCGATAAGTGTTACAATACGATCGGAGAGTCGATTGATTTCCTTCATCAGTTCAGTTGTAAGAAGTGTCTATCGATAAGTGTTACAATGCGATCGGAGAGTCGATTGATTTCCTTCATCAGTTCAGTTGTAAGAAGTGTCTATCGATAAGTGTTACTATACGATCGGAGAGTCGATTGATTTCCTTCATCAGTTCAGTTGTAAGAAGTGTCTATCGATAAGTGTTACAATACGATCGGAGAGTCGATTGATTTCCTTCATCAGTTCAGTTGTAAGAAGTGTCTATCGATAAGTGTTACAATGCGATCGGAGAGTCGATTGATTTCCTTTATCAGTTCAGTTGTAAGAGGTGTCTATCGATAAGTGTTACAATACGATCGGAGAGTCGATTGATTTCCTTCATCAGTTCAGTTGTAAGAAGTGTCTATCGATAAGTGTTACAATACGATCGGAGAGTCGATTGATTTCCTTCATCAGTTCAGTTGTAAGAAGTGTCTATCGATAAGTGTTACAATACGATCGGAGAGTCGATTGATTTCCTTCATCAGTTCAGTTGTAAGAAGTGTCTATCGATAAGTGTTACAATGCGATCGGAGAGTCGATTGATTTCCTTCATCAGTTCAGTTGTAAGAAGTGTCTATCGATAAGTGTTACAATACGATCGGAGAGTCGATTGATTTCCTTCATCAGTTCAGTTGTAAGAAGTGTCTATCGATAAGTGTTACAATGCGATCGGAGAGTCGATTGATTTCCTTCATCAGTTCAGTTGTAAGAGGTGTCTATCGATAAGTGTTACAATACGATCGGAGAGTCGATTGATTTCCTTCATCAGTTCAGTTGTAAGAAGTGTCTATCGATAAGTGTTACAATACACTTATATTCCTCGACATAATTCCCGCTGCCGTCTGATGTTCTCTCTCCTTTACTCTCGAGCTAATTTAGGTCTTAATTCTCCGTTAAATGTCATGGTAGAACTTTTGATTCTTTGCTAATTGAATTAGATATTTTTTGCATGTCTGTTAATAAATTCCGTAATCAAGTTTTACAAAATATATCAGATTAATATTTATATGTATGTTATTTTTTATGTTTGTAGAATCTATTCATTTGTTTATTGATCTTTTTTGATTCAATGTTTATTCACTTGAGCTACATGTTAAATTTAGAATTCAAATTATATTTAATCTATTGATGCATGTATTTATTTAAATGTTTTTTTATTTGTGAATGCATTTAATGCATTACAGTGCATGTATTGTGTGACTAGATGCAGTAAGATATTGAAGATGGACATAAACAATTTTTCCCAGCATGAACTGATTTTTTTTAACGCTACAGTGTAATTGGGTTTTATACCTGTTTTGTAGTGTTTTGTCAATAAATAAATAAATAAATAAATACGATCGGAGGGTCGATCGATTTCCTTCGATACAAGAAGTGTCTACTGATAAGTGTTACAATAAGATCGGAGAGTCGATTGATTTCCTTCATCAGTTCGGACAAAGAGCCCTCAGGGAAACAGTAGGCCCTGGTGAAGGGAGCAGAGAGGGGTTGATCTAGTAATTCGTACAAGATCCATCCTTCTGATGTTGAAACACTAATTTGTGAAAGAAAAATAAAAGTGAAAACAATTGAGGAACTGATTTAAACTTCGAAACCCCCTTTTTTGGATCAACGCTTGAAAGTTGAAATACGGTACAACTGATGTTAGACTTTAATTTTGTAACAGTAACTTACATACATTGGTTAAGATGAAATATGTACAGTATATGAATTATCTACAGAGCAAACCTTTTCTTACATCTCAAGATCATTCAATGACTGGCACCAAATATTTTCTGTAATGTTTAAGTAAAAAGGCATAATTTCTTTGTGTCAAACCTTAACAAACAAAAAAGGTCATATTTCCATTTCGTAAACTTCTTGATAGAGACGTCAAACAACGAATAAAGAATAGTTGACATAATAGAAGTGCTGAGTTAAGAAATCGACCAATTTATGTGGAGATATCAATTCTTGACTGTGCGAGGAAAAGGGTATAGCGGTGGATCTTTGTCCTAAAATCTTATTTTAAGTTCGGTGCAGGCATTGTAGGAATTATAAAATCCTAAAACCATAGAACAAGTCAGGAAATTGAGTCGGTGAAGGAACAAAAAAAAAATTAAAACGTCTGATAAAATCAAAAGTTTTACATGATTGTAAGATGTTTCGATAAGCAAAATCAGAATTTTGTTGGGCTTACACGTATTTCCTATCGGTTTGTGCTTTTCTGATCTTGTTATTAAAGTAATATTTAACCTGTGGCAACTGGGCAAGTAAAATTAGCAAATACAACATCCGCAGCTGTCATTCCCGCTCGGTCAGTGGTTGTGGGGAGGGGGGAGGGAGGGAGGGAGGGAAGTGTATCATTTATGGCTTGATGTGTCAACAGCCAAGTTTATTCTAGCGTCCGATGTTTGTCCTGCGAGCACAAACACGGTAAAGCGACAGCTGTGACTACTGCTAATTGTAAACAGTAGTGCCAACCACTTTCTGTCCCCACCGTCATTGTTGCCAACTGATATTTTTATTTCATGTATTGAATGGACTGTTGAGATTTAACCGAGTTTTCGTGTTTGTTCTTTTTGTTAGGGTTTCTCAGTTTTTCGTTCGTCGGTTCGGTGATAATCAAGGACTTTTACATTAGGGCGTCAATACAGCCTTATCACCTCATTCACCTCCTTATCTGTTCACATATCACCTCATATATACAACCTTATCCGCCTCATAAATAAGCTCATCCATCTCATCCACAGTCTCATCCGCTTCATATGAAGCCTCACCAGCCTCATACACTACCTTATCCTTCTCACCGCCTCATATGATGCCTTAACCGCCTCATAAACTACCTAATCCATCTCATCTGCCTCATATGATGCCTTACCCGCCTCATACACTACCTTATTCATAGCCCCATTCGCCTCATATGATGCCTTCCCGCCTCATAAACTACCTAATCCATCTCATCCGCCTCATATGATGCCTTACCCGCCTCATACACTATCTCATTCATAGCCCCATCCGCCTCATATGATGCCTTTCTGCCTCATAAACTACCTCATCCATCTCATCCGCCTCATATGATGCCTTACCCACCTCATACACTCATCCATAGCCTCATCCGCCACATATGATGCCTTACCCGCATCATACACTACCTCATCCATAGCCTCATATGATACCTTACCCTCCTCATAAACTACCTCATCATCCATCTAATGCGCCTAACACTACCTCATCCATAGCCTCATCCGCCTCATATTATGCCTTACCCGCCTCATACACTACCTCATCCATCTCATCCACAGCCTCATCCGTCTCATGATGCCTTACCCGCCTCATACACTACCTCATCCAACTCATCAACAGAACTACTTCATCTAGAGTCTCATCCACCTCATACCCGCCTCATCAATGAGGCAGGTGATGATGAGTGGACGCCGCTCAGACTCACAGCGCTCCCAGCGGCCCCATTTGTCACCATTACGTCGCGGCTGACAGCTCATTTACATGCCGACTCCATCCTCCTCTCTCTCAACCCTTGTCTATCATTCACAACACGGCGGTCGGCGGTCGAGTCTAAATAAAGTGTTTGCTACCTGTTTTGATACAAGTTGCGTAATCTTATTGTTGTGGAAAGTATTGAGTTTAACGGGAAGTGCAGGCCTAATATGTTGATTTTATAATGTTAAGTGGAAGATTTCAAGGCAGGTTTAGATAAAATGTTTCTAATTTGAGATTTAATATGTTTTAGAAACATTTCAAAATGTAAAATGTTTGTGAAGTTAAAATTAACTATAAAAAACTTTCTTTATGTTAAATAAATGCAGACTGCTGGGTGTTAATGAAGTCGACGAAAATAACGTGTTAATAAAACTCTAAATTCCAAAGAAGGCTAAGATTAAGTATTAATTCGTAAAGGAAAACTCTCTTTTCGACAATCCATATGGTTTCCATTATTTTTTAGAAACATTTAATTTAAATCTGAGTCTGCATTTAAGTATAAACGTAAAAGCTATATGACAGAAACAATCACAACACGTTCAATATAAATGTATTGTCACGATGACAAGGTTTACATGCATGAAAGGTTTTTAAGCCAATACAAATTTCCATCTCCATGTACGTACTGAGTAACAATGGTAACAATGGAAAATTACCAATATCAAAGCTTACTTTGAAACATAATCGTATATGGATTAAATAGTATTAGAATATCCATCGTATTACACTTAACATTAAATTCCAACTATTAAAAAAGTAACCCTTTAAATATCATTAACAAGATACACAGTTCTAATAGACCCTCTCTCCTTTGACGCTCCAGTCCACCCTTTGACCCAGGAGCAGGTAGACAGGCCAGATGACGAGCGAACACAACAGTGACGAGGAACGAATAGTCCAGCTGCTGCTGCCGCCACACTATCAAAACCGAGGGTCGAATTAAGGCTATATAAATAAGCGAAGAATAAAATATTGATAAGCTATTATATATGTTATGAAACGAAGGGCAGAGCGGCCGACAAAGCTAGAGAGCCCTTGAGGTGAAGGGTTGCCCCAGGGTAGATAGAAGCGACCGGTGCGCTTTTTGTCTCAACAGACCTTTCGTTGGAAACGAATTCGTTAGGATGGTTTATATTGTCTGTTCAATAGGTCGTGATGTAATTGTGCAAGGATTGAGTTTTGTTAAGTGGATCAAAGATGTTAGGTCTTTTTAAATGGGCATAATTTAATTAGCTTAATAATATATGGTTTGAAGATATTGGTCCCACAATACATTTTTGGGTATAACTCTACACAAATTCCGTCAATAGGCCTACAGTGTACTTCGAGACTACTTGAGAGCGAAATACAAATAATTTAATTGTTTACGTTTACTGGCATATCTGCTTTGTAAAGAGTTCTTCAATTTCAGTTATTCCAATGCAAGGTTCACTGGAATATTTTTATCACAATAATTGAACCCACGGACATATTTTTTTTAATTGCTTCCTCAAACCGCTTTACATTACGTAAAATAAAACAAGAATGAAGAAGATATATTTTCTAAACATTACATGTAGGTAATTACATATTAACAAATTTAATGTTGTGTTATAGGGACAACATTAACGAGCGTCGCTTATTTCAAACAAAAAGACAACGAGTGATTCACAGTATATTTACAGTATTCACTGAATATCTCTCGATACCTAAGACTATACTGTTAAATGGTAATTTAATCTAAATCAACTGAAGTCACACGATATTGTTTTAAAAGCAATATAGAAATAATATTTTAATGTTAAATCCAGCGACCACATCGTAGAAATTTTTTACGTACTTTGTTTTTTCCATGTATAGGGTCTAGAAGCAAATTTAGGCTTCACTTCCCGGTTTCTAGTGCTCCGTCTATTGTACTATGTGGTCGCTGGTTAAATCGAATCCACAAGTAATTACATTCAATAAACTAATTAAGTACAACTTAATATAAATCGCCACACTTACTGTATAGTAAATGTAGCGATTTATAAGGTAAACAATTAACAATAACTTATCTCTCCAAATCGGCGATAGTTGCCGCACCCCCTCGCCTCACCGGGTGCGAGACTAGGTTTTGACACATTGATTAGCGAGATAGTACTTGCCGACAAAGAGAGCGGCGGCGGCGGCGGCGGCGGCGGCGCGTGTGTGGCTGTGTTGTCGTGTTGTCGGGTGTTGTCGTGTTGTCTTGACAAGGCGATGAAGAAAAGCAATCTCCGCGTGTCTGAGACACGGAGGTGCGATTGGGCGATCAAAGCCGGGACCCCACGGGGCGACAATCGCCGCTAACGACGCACTTACCGCCCGTGGGAGAACTGGCAAATGTTTCTTGTTTTCAAAGATTGTGTTCCGTAGGTAGAAATATTATTTCACACATCTGCTATGTTTAGACGTTTTTTATTACTCCTTGTAATCAGTGGGTAAGATAATATTTTTCCCCACCTGTTATGTTGAGACGAGTTTTACTCCTTGTTATGAGCGACCAAAATTATACTTTGCCTCCCAGAGGGAGTAAAGTGGTTACTTTGTTTACCGGCGGGATTTTATGTTTGTTACAGTTTATGGTACAGAAATTATTAATGTTTATTATTGGGTGTAAAATAATTATTTATTATTGCATGTGGGGGAGGGGGGGGAATGTATGTATTTCGAGATTAAAGTACATTGACTCCCCTCGTAAAAATCGTCGCCCTCGGCGAGCCTAGGGTGCCAAAAATGTCACTCGTGAGACAATGTTGTACTTTCCTCACTAAACACACAAATAACTATTGTTCTGCTTAATATCAAATGTATACTCGGGTAGTAATGGTAGTAATTTTTTATTTTGTAGTAATAGAGCTCGTAACCCTCTAAGTACTCCAAGTGAATGGATGAATGAATGAAAATACTTGTTTATTGTGGCGAACATTAGGACCACATGGTCCTTTCTTAAAGTGGAGTAGAACATCTTGACCATATACTCTAACAAGATACTAACTAGGGGTCCCATGCGCAAATTGCGCATTTTAATATTGAATTTGTTCGTGAGAAACTATAACCTAAAATTTGAAAAAAAAATAATTACCTTCTTTAAATTCACAATTATTAAAAAGTTAACCTGTCTAAACTTGAAATTGAAATGTTAAATTTTTTAAGAAGCTTAGCTGAAAAAACATACACACACACATTGTCCATCGACCCCTTGGTATTGATATTCCTTCCACCATGATCGTCCCTACACTATGTATTTGAATTTGATTCTCTTCTAGAAATAACTTATCTCAACAGTAGGATATCGCATGTGGTTTTCATGTTTAACTGGCGCCAATTCTTGGGGCCCACGCCGTCCATAAGACTAATGTTAATTTTAGCATTGGTCTCATGGACGGCGCCGCGGCGTGGGCCCCAAGAATTGTCGCCAGTTATACATAATCTTTAAGTCACTGGAAATATGCATGTGGTACAATATCGCTCTGCTGTTCAATTTTTGTCCTTAGCAGTTATCTGTTCTTGCCGAAGGTTATACATGTTTTCCCTGTTCGCTCTAATCTTGTCTTCTCAATTTTCTCTTTGGATTCTTCTTTTTTCTATTTCGGGATTCATAACTCGTAATCCAGGCCTAACGAATAATGTAACGATTTCCTTTTACAGTCATACATTTACTTCCTTGCTTCCTTTTCATTGAAAAAACTTTGAACATTCAAGAAAAAAATCGTTCAAGAAAAAAATAATATGTAAATAAAAATTATATGAATGATCGTTTGAAATTTTGTACACGAATAAAATTAATATAGTTTAAAATATTTTAAACATGTTAATATGCACATCAAAGAGTGATTTACCTACCGACTCAAAATCTAAAAATAACTGTTCACTGTTCATAAGTTATTTTATCTCTTATTTACATTTTCAGGGTATATATCTATTTTTGTTTACAATGTCACTGGTTGAAAATTCGTCTGAAGGTAATCAGCTGTTAAATTACGATTTATATTTAGCAAGTTGGTCAGCACGGGACCGTTGAAAGCGCCCTCTATAAATAAATTAAAGCCTTGGGGATCGAAGCCGAAAAAGAAATGCTTATTTTAACTATCTGTCACAGGTGCGCTACATTATAAGCTTTAAAATGACACCTCAATCGTAAAAATCGGTTCAGTAGGACGCCTGAAAAAGGGATCTAACAGAAAAAACCTTATTGTATTAAGTATATAGATTATTGGGGAGTAGTTATTTTATTGAAGATATTACATGTTGTTAACGTTTCTTATTCCTCGCACTGTCGAACTGGAAAATCAACAGTATAGTGCCTGAGCAAATCAAATTAATTGTACTGAAGTCCTAAAAGCTGGTAAGAAAATATTTGCATATGTTGTACTTATTGTCATTTAAATACCCTACTAATCTCATCTACAGCTTCTTAAAAAGACCTCACAGCTCATCCGAGGGCAGTGTAGCGCACAGACCAAAGCTCCGAGCGGATGGTCAATCAAGCTCTGCTGGCGGCGCCTCAAAGCAACCGAGCTCATCCGTCTTCGGTGATTGGTGCTGCTACAACCGCTCATACATCAGCGTGATGTGTCTATCACACCTACAGGGTGTGGAGGAATCAGGAGTTACACCTGGCTAATTATGTCTACAGGCCACACGGTGTGTGTCCTACTGTTTGACAACTGTGTAAGGTCCTGCAATGGTTGGAGGTGTTATAGCGGTGTGTACATGACTGTGATGTGTCAATCACACCTACAGGGTGTGTAGGAATCAGGAAATACACCTGGCTAATTATGTCTACAGGCCACACGGTGTGTGTCCTACTGTTTCACAACTGTGTAAGGTCCTGCAATGGTTGGAGGTGTTAAAGCGGTGTGTACATGACTGTGATGTGTCTATCACACCTACAGGGTGTGGAGGAATCAGGAGTTACACCTGGCTAATTATGTCTTCAGGCCACACGGTGTGTGTGTGTCCTACTGTTTGACAACTGTGTAAGGTCCTGCAATGGTTGGAGGTGTTATAGCGGTGTGTACATGGCTGTGATGTGTCTATTACACCTACAGGGTGTGGAGGAATCAGGAGTTACACCTGGCTAATTATGTCTACAGGCTACACGGTGTGAGTGTGTCCTACTGTTTGACAACTGTGTAAGGTCCTGCAATGGTTGGAGGTGTTATGGCGGTGTGTACATGACTGTGATGTGTCTATCACACCTACAGGGTGTGGAGGAATCAGGAGTTACACCTGGCTAATTATGTCTACAGGCTACACGGTGTGTGTGTGTCCTACTGTTTGACAACTGTGTAAGGTCCTGCAATGGTTGGAGGTGTTATAGCGGTGTGTACATGACTGTGATGTGTCTATCACACCTACAGGGTGTGGAGGAATCAGGAGTTACACCTGGCTAATTATGTCTACAGGCTACACGGTGTGTGTGTCCTACTGTTTGACAACTGTGTAAGGTCCTGCAATGGTTGGAGGTGTTATAGCGGTGTGTACATGACTGTGATGTGTCTATCACACCTACAGGGTGTGGAGGAATCAGGAGTTACACCTGGCTAATTATGTCTACAGGCTACACGGTGTGTGTGTCCTACTGTTTGACAACTGTGTAAGGTCCTGCAATGGTTGGAGGTGTTATAGCGGTGTGTACATGGCTGTGATGTGTCTATCACACCTACAGGGTGTGGAGGAATCAGGAGTTACACCTGGCTAATTATGTTTACAGGCTACACGGTGTGTGTGTCCTACTGTTTGACAACTGTGTAAGGTCCTGCAATGGTTGGAGGTGTTATAGCGGTGTGTAGATGGCTGTGATGTGTCTATCACACCTACAGGGTCAGGAGGAATCAGGAGTTACACCTGGCTAATTATGTTTACAGGCTACACGGTGTGTGTGTGTCCTACTGTTTGACAACTGTGTAAGGTCCTGCAATGGTTGGAGGTGTTATAGCGGTGTGTACATGACTGTGATGTGTCTATCACACCTACAGGGTGTGGGGGAATCAGGAGTTACACCTGGCTAATTATGTCTACAGGCCACACGGTTTGACTGTGTCCTACTGTTTGACAACTGTGTAAGGTCTTGCAATGGTTGGAGGTGTTATAGCGGTGTGTACATGACTGTGATGTGTCTATCACACCTACAGGGTGTGGAGGAATCAGGAGTTACACCTGGCTAATTATGTCTACAGGCTACACGGTGTGAGTGTGTCCTACTGTTTGACAACTGTGTAAGGTCCTGCAATGGTTGGAGGTGTTATAGCGGTGTGTACATGACTGTGGTGTGTCTATCACACCTACAGGGTGTGGAGGAATCAGGAGTTACACCTGGCTAATTATGTCTACAGGCTACACGGTGTGAGTGTGTCCTACTGTTTGACAACTGTGTAAGGTCCTGCAATGGTTGGAGGTGTTATAGCGGTGTGTACATGACTGTGATGTGTCTATCACACCTACAGGGTGTGGAGGAATCAGGAGTTACACCTGGCTAATTATGTCTACAGGCTACACAGTGTGTGTGTCCTACTGTTTGACAACTGTGTAAGGTCCTGCAATGGTTGGAGGTGTTATAGCGGTGTGTACATGACTGAGATGTGTCTATCACACCTACAGGGTGTGGAGGAATCAGGAGTTACACCTGGCTAATTATGTCTACAGGCTACACGGTGTGTGTGTGTTCTACTGTTTGACAACTGTGTAAGGTCCTGCAATGGTTGGAGGTGTTATAGCGGTGTGTACATGACTGTGATGTGTCTATCACACCTACAGGGTGTGGAGGAATCAGGAGTTACACCTGGCTAATTATGTCTACAGGCTACACGGTGTGTGTGTGTCCTACTGTTTGACAACTGTGTAAGGTCCTGCAATGGTTGGAAGTGTTATAGCGGTGTGTACATGACTGTGATGTGTCTATCACACCTACAGGGTGTGGAGGAATCAGGAGTTACACCTGGCTAATTATGTCTACAGGCTACACGGTGTGTGTGTGTCCTACTGTTTGACAACTGTGTAAGGTCCTGCAATGGTTGGAGGTGTTATAGCGGTGTGTACATGACTGTGATGTGTCTATCACACCTACAGGGTGTGGAGGAATCAGGAGTTACACCTGGCTAATTATGTCTACAGGCCACACGGTGTGTGTGTCCTACTGTTTGACAACTGTGTAAGGTCCTGCAATGGTTGGAGGTGTTATAGCGGTGTGTACATGACTGTGATGTGTCTATCACACCTACAGGGTGTGGAGGAATCAGGAGTTACACCTGGCTAATTATGTCTACAGGCTACACGGTGTGAGTGTGTCCTACTGTTTGACAACTGTGTAACGTCCTGCAATGGTTGGAGGTGTTATAGCGGTGTGTACATGACTGTGATGTGTCTATCACATCTACAGGGTGTGGAGGAATCAGGAGTTACACCTGGCTAATTATGTCTACAGGCCACACGGTGTGTGTGTCCTACTGTTTCACAACTGTGTAAGGTCCTGCAATGGTTGGAGGTGTTATAGCGGTGTGTACATGACTGTGATGTGTCTATCACACCTACAGGGTGTGGAGGAATCAGGAGTTACACCTGGCTAATTATGTCTACAGGCTACACGGTGTGAGTGTGTCCTACTGTTTGACAACTGTGTAACGTCCTGCAATGGTTGGAGGTGTTATAGCGGTGTGTACATGACTGTGATGTGTCTATCACACCTACAGGGTGTGGAGGAATCAGGAGTTACACCTGGCTAATTATGTCTACAGGCTACACGGTGTGTGTGTGTTCTACTGTTTGACAACTGTGTAAGGTCCTGCAATGGTTGGAGGTGTTATAGCGGTGTGTACATGACTGTGATGTGTCTATCACACCTACAGGGTGTGGAGGAATCAGGAGTTACACCTGGCTAATTATGTCTACAGGCCACACGGTGTGTGTGTCCTACTGTTTGACAACTTTGTAAGGTCCTGCAATAGTTGGAGGTGTTATAGCGGTGTGTACATGACTGTGATGTGTCTATCACACCTACAGGGTGTGGAGGAATCAGGAGTTACACCTGGCTATTTATGTCTACAGGCTACACGATGAGCGTGTGTATCCTACTGTTTGTCAATTAATTGAAGGTTGTCATTGTTACCTGGTTTCTGGTGACATGTTCGTTTTCTTGCTTTGTCCCATCATAATTTTTAAAATTTTAAAACATATTCTTTTAATTCATGTGTGCTTGTTTTCATGTGTGTTGTTGTTCATGTGTAAATATTTCCACCCATTCAATGATAAACTTGGAATTTTAAAAAGACGTTTGGTGTGATGTATTGATGAATATTATTGAAGCAATGCCAAACCACCAGAGGTATTTTTTTTTTAATTAACAAAAGCATATTTCACTTAAAAATGAGAATAGTGTAGAGTACTTAACCTACCTCAGTTGATCTTGTTCCTTCATAGACTTAATTTAACTTTCTAATTATTGTTCAAATTTGTATCTTAGCAACAAATTAAAAAAATTACACTACTTTTATTTTCTCTCTTTTATTTGACCCAAATACACAAATTACATTGAAAAAAGTTTCCTAGCAACTGCGTTAAAATTAAATTGTTTCAAAACGTAAAGACTTGTTGAAAGATGGTAAGCAAAATAAATATTTTGTGGAGAGGGCGGAAGCGTGAGGAAGAATACCACCTTGCAACTAGCCAATGGAGACGGTGACCTACGTATAAGCCCAATCAAATGGCAAGGCCCAGACCGGCCGTAAGTCTAATGTAAATTCAAGCATTGGGCTTATGGACGGTGGGGGCCATGTTATTTTACTCGTACTATACCTTCGGTTACAACTCACTGCACCTTACAAGTCGCGTAAAATGACTTGGCCTAGACCAATGTTAATTTTTGCATTGGGCTTTACGGACGGCCTGGATCACGCCATTTGAAGGGACCTATACACATCTACCTCTTCCTATTCTCTGTGTTTTTTAAGACTCGATTTGATTCTCGCTCTCTCACCGTGGTGGACTTCAGAAAAATGCAGAGGTAAATTTATTAAAAATTATTTTTGGCGGACTCCTACATCCTACAATGAATAATTGAAAGTAATAAATAAGAAAAAATGAAATTGGTTGTGCTTGATTAGAACGGAAATTTTATACCATAATACACCACCTCAAACCGTAATATTTTTAAAGATTCATTAAGTAAACCAAGCATGAGATTTAAAAACAAATTAGAAGTACTACCATTATCAAACCAACCCTTGCAGGGGACGAGGAAAACTGATACTGATTTACAACCACACCAGCCTGTATTTCAATGTTCACTTGTGCAAATCACCCAGCTTACCCACCACTCTTTTTCAAATCCCATTCGCCTCTCCGAACTCCAAAACCGACACAAACCGTTCCTAAAGACCCGTTTATTATTCCCAAATCAGATCAGTACGCCCTATCACGTCTGCCAACCTATCACGCCCTCGGTGATATCTACCAACACACCAATCACGGACAAACGGTAATAACATCATTACCAGGCAACAGCGAGGTTGGCAGCACTGGCGCGGGGGCCGGCCGCAAATCCGCCTTATCACGGCCGAGGCAGTTTTATGAATCCACCTAATAATAGGATATTAGTGAAACAAGAACGCAGGAATTAACATAAAATACGAGGAACATCGGAACATCGGAACATCTCTCTATTAAGATATCGTACGTGCGTGTCCTAGCCTAATTACAAGATGCTTCTAGTTTATGTCGCTGGCGGCACGCATTGCGGTACCGTGGTCGTAGATGGTTATCGGCTATCGGTATATTAACCGATTGATACATTACGGAGGTAGAGGCCGCCAGTGATCACAGAGGCGGTAATGGAATAGGTCCAGTTTCTTGTGATTTATGGTCGATCGATTCGTCTTATCGTTTGCTAATTTTGAGAAGGGTAATTTGTTCGAATGTAATGACCTTGGAGATTTATGGGGTGGACGGTGGGAATTTCGGTTCGGGCGAGGTTGGTTAACCCCTCTATTAATCGGCGATGTAGTCAGTTTATTTTATTGAAAGCAATTGATAGTTGATTTTACAATTCTTAATATTAATACCTTTACAACAAAATCAGCATTTTCCTGAATGAATTGGGTTTTAAAATAATATTGTCGAACATATTCGCAGCGTTTGGTTTTTCCAGACAGTTTTTTATACAAACGTGTACCACTTTAGGGAAGGAGGGAAGAAATCAAGAATCGTTAATTTGCCTTTAACAAGAGAACATTTTACTAGCACACTGTAAGCATTTTCACTGCAGCACTGCCAGCACTGCAGCATTTTCCAAGCATTTAGCACTGTAGCATTTTCTGCTGTGTCTAGCTTATTCGACAACGGTCAATGACAAAATATTTTGACTTATATTATGCTCCAAGTAAAACAGATGCTCTACGGACGTCTGCATGCAGGGCTTTCCACGAAGGCTATCAGGCATTAGGCTCATCCGTTCCCAACAGATAAAACGCTACCATCCGGAATAGGTTCAAACCCTTCTCTGGAAAGTCCGGAATAGGTACAAACCGTTCTCCGGTATAGGTGCAAACCCTTCTCCAAAACAGGTAAAACCTCTTTCCCCTGTTTTACCTGAAGGGCTTATAATAGGTATAAGCCCTTCTCTGGGATGAGTCCTTCTCCGGAATAGGTTCAAACCCTTCTCCGGAATAGAAACAACCTTGTCCAAAATAGGTACAAACCCTTCTCTGGAATAAGTCCTTCTTCGGAATAGGGACAAACCCTCCTCTGGAATATGTCCTTCTCCGGAATGTATACAAACCCTTCTCTGAAATGAGTTCTCCGGAATAGCCACAAACCCTTCCCAGGACACAAGCCCTTCCCCATCAAATCCCCTCCCGTCATAAACCCATTTCACCCAACACCTCCTCGCCTACCCCGATCCATCTCCCAGACCAGAAGGCTATTCAGCATAATTGGCCCGTGAACGGAGACGGAGACGCCCGGTGGCGGACCGGACCCGGGCCGGCCGGCCAGGAGCTGCGGGCTGTAATGACGACTCGTGACCGGTAAATAAAGCATCGTTAGCGGCGATTGGACATTGTGCCACTAGAGCAAGTCACCGCCGCGGTATTATGCGTTATTTGGCCGTTGTTATCCTTATGTTATTTAGATCTCGTGACGTTTCGGTAGCACCAAACACCCCCTTCGTCACGGCCATTATGCCCTTGTCCAAACCTCCGGATTGTTATTGTTTTCGCCGATCACGCCCTGGCTGATTGATTGAAGATTATGCGAATGCAAACAAGTGGATTGATGAAGGTGAAACGGTCCGTGTTGTGAACGGGAGGGTTATGTATTCAATGAATAGAGTACTCGGCAGCTTCGCTTAACACTGCAATCTGTGTGTGTTGTGACCTTGAGAGTTCGTAGAAAATATTAAAACTCACTATTGATCCATGGGAAATGCAATAATTTACTGATACGTACGGTACAAATTTAATACAATACTTTTTTGGTTTTGGAAATCAAATACAAATAATATTTCAAATCTTGATGTGGGAAGAATTTAGAAAAGTACAAGTTAAGTAATTAAATTTAATTATCGAGTGGGCTAAACAATCTTGCTTCTTGATTAAGTCTATCCAACACCACACTGAAGAAGAACAAGAACAGGAGATACGAGACAGGAAACACAATTAATTCTTGATGTAAACCAATCACAATTCACTATTTTAATTTTGAATATTTTTAGCCTATCTCAGGTGACTTCACAAATTTAGTTTTTGGAAATTATTTTGGAGCGAATAAAAAATAAAGATACTAAACAAAATAAAATTTAAAGTGAATTGAATTAAAAATTCTAAAATCAAAATAAATAAAGGTATTATTTCCCAAACACTGTGGTTGACCTTAAGAACTGTTTTCAAACCATTATCATACGTTTAGTTGTAAACAAAGTGAATTTTGTTTGGTCTAGTGTCGGCGGATAGCTCCACTGTTCCAAAACTTCAGTCCTTTAATGTACTTAATTGAAGCATTTTCTTGAAAGTCTGATTCGTATTTACAAAAATTAATAAAATACCTTTAATTTGATACTTGAAACTTAAAATCCGTCCAGCCTTTATTGAGTTATGACTCCGAATAGAGAATCCCTCGCGTATTAATATTTATATTATTTTTATGTCATAATGACAGTGCCAAGTTTCGAATTACAGTATAGCTGTATAGAGTAAAGGACAATCAAAATACAGCATAGTTTTCTTCCACTTTTTACTCCCTATCGGCACACAATTGTTTGGCACATTTCAAAGCAAAAATGAATCAGTTACACTGTAATTATGAGTAATTATTGAGGGGTGATGTGTTCAGTCTAACCACTGATGAATGCAGATTAGCAATTTTATCTGAATTTACAGCTGCTTATACATTAATAGACCCAATTCAAGGCAGCTGGACCCACCTTAATGTTACGGAAATCAGTTGATTGCACCAAATGAAAATCCCTATGAATACCCTATACTATACGAGCAGTGTTATCTTGTATGCTTGTATGCTTGCTTGCTTGCTTGCACAACGATCTCGAAAACGGCTCCGAGGATTTCCTTCAAAGTCTGGAAATAAGTAATTTATGACTAAAAAACGTCTTATATGCAGATTACTTGGCTAGAGAAAATCTAATAACGTAATAAATCGAATTTTAGAGTTGTAAAATTTTAACATTGATCTTATGGGTTGCCGTGATAGCAACGAAAATAAACAAGGAAAATGTAAACAAATGAAGTAATCATGACAGCTGTTTGGAATCTACAGCCACCAAGAGAAAATACAGCAAGTGAGATGAAGAGTCCATGGAGCAATAAAAAAGGTTTCTATTAATCAATTTTATGGCATTGAAATATTGTATAGCAACTGGATAAACTGGTAAACAAGAAATAACACCGAGCAAGGCTCGGTCCACCAGGTACTTTAATTTAATCCAACAAATATACAAATTACAGTTCGTCCGTTTTATCTTGAGCTATGGGAATCGTTTACACAAGAAACAGTCAGAGTGCGGAGTGCGGAGTGAAAGGCAACAGAATATCACAGCTGATCTTTGAAGTCGAACTAGCCTGACATTCCAACATTTTCTAACAGTTATAATATATTGTTTGCAATTCGTAAACAAACTCAGATTGTTGAAATTAATTTTTACATTGTTTATCGTCTCTTATAATTGGGAGTTAACAATGGGTGTACAGGCGCCACATAAGTTGTCCGTGCAAACAATTAAATCATATATTTAATTTCGTAAGGCGATTCTTTGCGTCAAAATTGTAGGCGGCTGGCGAGTCGTAGAAAAATTGGAGAGGGCTCTAATTAAAGGTCTCTATTCCGTGATAGCGGGAAAAATACTGAAATTGATTGGAACTCACCAGAAAACGAGAATGTTTTTTATTTATTTAACTTTACAATCTGTTCTATGCTAATGTGAACAATGAGTAAATATTATGTAGGTTACAATGTTAGTATAGAAATTTATCCTCAGTTTACAAAACGAAAAGGCAAGTCCAAGATTGAAGATATCTTCAGTCTGTAAACAGTGTCTGTATTGTCGAGTAGGTTCAAGGCAGGTGATTAGGGCGGTTTTCTAATTTTTTAACATAATTTTCACTAAATCTCGTGATCTCTTCTTTCACTGTAGGTATTTTAAAGTCTTCATGTAAGGTCCTGTTGGAAACATACCAAGGTGGCGATCTTGCGTAATAATTTTGAGTAGTACCTTTGAATTATTTCAATGTTAGAGGCACTTGCAGAACCCCAAAGCTGCACACCATATGTCCAAATTGGTTTCAAAATAGTCTTATAGAGAAGCAATAACGTAAAATATCTGCCATTTAAAAAGCATTGGAATCCTAAAAACGTCCGCTTTGTTTACATAATACCCCCGTTGCAGCAGACCTGCATACTCAGCGAATTTCAATTGCAAAACAACGTATTTCAAGCAAACATAGCAAGATTTGACATGTTTTGTTAAGCTCCATAAGAATAACATGGGAAATGAGTATGCAGGTTTGCTGCTACAGGTATATTAAAACTGGATGGTTTTAATTCAATATTTAGTAGATCTGAACTAGAAGAAGCCATTTACCAAGTTTTATCAAGATATGTTGAGAAATAAGCGAGATATAGAATTTTACTTATTTCCCATAAGGTTAACATTGGGACAACGTACTGTGTTTACCACTTTCAATATCTCGGTAACCAATGGGCATAGAGCAGTGATTCAAAATACTAAATTATTTGTTTTTTTGAGCTGAATTCAATGGTGCCCACAAAAATTTGATAAATTTTATTTTTCTATGTAAAAAACTAAAAAAACCCATTTTTGGGGGGGTTTATCCCCCTTTACCCCCCCTTCCGGTGGTCCGATCGGGCTGGTTCACGAACTCGTCCAATTGATTACCACTTTACATGTCCGTACCAAATTTCATAAAGATCGGACCATTTTTGCGGCCGCTATCGTGCTAACAGACACATAGATATATATATATATATATATATAGATATATATATATAAAAATTCGAACGAATAGTGTTTTTTGCTTCTGGGGGCCCCAAAACGAAAAGTTATAGTGGTCCCGAGCTTAGGACTTACCATGAGACCTACGGTAATAGCTTCTTCCCTATAGGGGAAATTCGCTAAAACATGTGATGCTGATACTTGATTGAATACCATGTGGCTAGATATCAATATAAGGTAGAGCCAGTTTGCTATGAAGGTATTTTGTACTATAATAAATAAGGATTGTTTGGATTTTACCTCATTGGGGGCTTTTAGCCCCTTCAAGCCACTAGTAAATATTAAAAACATTAATGAAAACTGCACAATCTAACGCTTGTTTCAGGAAGCTCGTGCAACTCTGTGACGCCAGCGCTACCTATCAGACAAACGTGTAAGCCCCAGCAAGGTGTTCAAATTAAAATAAATAGATTCGATAACTCTAAATCGTGTTTAAATTCTGTGAATTTTAACAAATTTTAATTTTCTCGTTTTTATACAGAAATCTTTTAGGTATAAACCAATTTAAATCGTTTTCACCATACCAATTATAATAGTAAGACTGTTTACTCCTCTTATATTAATTAAATATTCCTTGCTTTCTCGCTAAGAAAAATAGTAACTCTGGGAATGACCTCTTCATTTTGAGTTTAAGTGTTCAGGGGGCTTTTTCATTGTTTTCTAATAAAGAAATCTTTAAAACTCTCCAAACCCGTGGTTAGGAGGGTAGTAATAGTATATAAATGTTGGGGTACAGTTTCGCAAACTAACCTACTACCTACAATATATCATCGAAATTAAATTAGAAAATGTACCTATCGATATAATATCGAATCAAAATTCGAAACATCAATAACCGAAATCAACACAAACATTATTAAAGTATACAACACTAATCTAAATAAATTTTAACCAACCAAAAACGAATTCTGTTGATGATTCGCAAGTCACATAAACAGCTCCGACTTCAGAGATCAGCTGTGATGTTCTGTTGTCTTTCACTCCGCACTCTAACTGCTTCATGTGTGAACGATTCCCATTGCTATAGCTCAAGATAAAACGGACGAGTGTAGCTGTTGTGCTTGTTCTTCGTATGGTGGTATACAAAAATGAAAATATATTATTAATAATTCCCATGGAAACAAAAACAATTACAAAAATCTACAAATGAGTACAAAACAAAGAAGCTCGAGACGAGACCCGAGAAGATTTTAAGTGCGTGAAATTCATTTGTGTAAAATTTCAGCCTGGCCGGTTTTGAAGTTTTCGCGTTAACCCCTTTCTACAAACAAATATTGTTCAGAAACCACCTTTGTAATCAATATCAATATAAATATATGTATATACAGTGTGTAAAAAAAGTCTGTCCCCCCCTCCTTTATTTTTTTGTTTGTTAAGACAAACAAATAACCTTTGGGGAATCATACTAACTTAACCCAAATTATTTTTTGACGTTACCAAAATTTTTGAGTGTCCCCCAAAAATGGGGGATTTTGGGGGCAACTCACAATTTTCAAATGCAAACCCCTTTTTTAAAGAGCTTTCAAAAAGTAGATGAATGGTGAAAATTGGAGGTCTCTAACCAGGGGCGTCGCTAAGGGGGGGGTAGGGGGGGGAGCCTCCCCCCCCTAGATTTTGGAAATCAAAAAAGTTGGGAATTTCCAGCCTGACAGTTGGGAAAAATGAATTGAAGTTGAACATAAATCATATAGCAGAAACTTGAACAGTTTAAACAACAATTTTCTTCGCGTATTTTGCAGTAATAACAAAACTAAAATTACTATAATACAAAAATCTTACTAATCAAGTTTCCCTACTCGTAGCTCTTAAAATTCCAACTATTGGTAAATCAACCCATAGTAAAACTGGTCAAAATATATATTACTTAATTTGAGCATTTGATAACATTAATGTTCTTTAATATTGTGTACTATTCAATTTGTGGTTGTTAGGATTCAATTCCAAAGAATGAAGATATAACGCATGCACAGACGTATGGCTCATAACACTTTCTGCATCCAGTGAAAGTGCATGGCAATTTTGGAATACCAAATTTCCCAACTCCTAAGATTTTAAGGGGGTGTGATCAAAAATTACTTTTAAAATTAATTTGCACATTTTAAATTGAATGGTTTCAGTTGAGAAATTCCTGTCCGTGTCCGTATTATACAAAGAAAAAAATGAGAAACCGGCAGTTTTCGGCCTTTTCCCAACTTTTTCAAAAAACGTTACGATGACTGATGATAGGTTTTTTTAAACATATTTTTTGGATAATCTTGCTACAAAACTTTCAGGGCTAAATTATCTAGGACTGAAATTGTTTGATACCAATGTGAGGATCAAACTAGTCACTATTTTCGCCAGAATAAATGTTTGCTTAAAGTGTAAGTTGTATATATTTAATATTTACAAATAGTTAGAACCCTTTAGTTTTAATCAAAATTCTTAGCAGATTAAACGTCTGCTTGAATTAAAATTTAACTTTAAAAATTGCCTAAAAAATAACCATTTTGCTTTAAAATTCAAAAATTTTCCGGGGGAGGTTCCCCGGGCCCCCCTTTTGTTGGGGGATATCCCATACCCCAAAATCCCCCGGTATCCTCCCCTCATGTGTATGTATTTTCGTTCTTAGAATTACGGCAGCCCTAGAAATTCGGATCAAAGAGTTGGGAAATTCAAGTTTAAGAGTTGGGAAAATCAGGTGATCTCCCCCCCCTAGAATTTGCTCTCGCGACGCCACTGTCTCTAACGTGTTTCTATCCAAATTGACAGCTTGTCAAAGTTTTGAATACAACACATCCTTGAAACCTGGCGTCAAGAACATTTGGAGTTTTAATTCACCTTTGGTGACGTAAAAATGAAACGAGCCTGGGAAAAATGCTGTTAATTGAAAAAGTAGTCTCTTTTGTTGATATTTAAAATTTTGAGTGTCCCCCAAAAATGGGGGATTTTGGGGACAACTAAAAATTTTCAAATTCAAACCCCTTTCAAGTGACCCCTCATTTTAAAGAGCTTTTAAAAATAGGCGATTGGTGGAGGTTGGTGGTCGCTAACGTGTTTCTATCAAAATTGGCAGCTTGTCAAAGTTTCTAGAAGTCGTATTCAAAACTTTGACAAGCTACCAATTTTGATAGAAACACGTTAGCGACCTCCAACCTCCACCAATCGCCTATTGTTTTAAAGCTGTTTAAAATGAGGGGTCACTCGAAAGGGGTTTGAATTTGAAAATTTTGAGTTGCCCCCAAAATCCCCCATTTTTGGGGGACACTCAAAATTTTAAATATCATCAAAAGAGACTACTTTTTCAATTAACAGCATTTTTCCCAGGCTCGTTTTATTTTTACGTCACCAAAGGTGAATTAAAACTCCAAATGTTCTTGACGCCAGGTTTCAAGGATGTGTTGTATTCAAAACTTTGACAAGCTGTCAATTTGGATAGAAACACGTTAGAGACCTCCAATTTTCACCATTCATCTACTTTTTGAAAGCTCTTTAAAATGAGGGGTCACTCAAAAGGGGTTTGCATTTGAAAATTTTGAGTTGCCCCCAAAATCCCCCATTTTTGGGGGACACTCAAAATTTTTGGTAACGTCAAAAAATAATTTGGGTTAAGTTAGTATGATTCCCCAAAGGTTATTTGTTTGTCTTAACAAACAAAAAAATAAAGGAGGGGGGGACAGACTTTTTTTACACACTGTATAAATGTGTATATAAAATAAGAGTTGTGTGTTGGTATATTTCAGGCTACAGACAAAACTACATGTCGTAGACACTTGATCTTGGTGTCAAATTAAAGCTTGGAATCTCATGATGTGCACTATGGTGGTTTGGTTTTGATATCTTTAGGGGCTTAGGCGCAGGATTGTCCTAAAGGGACCTATGTCAAGGATTTTTGAAGTGCTTCGAATAGTTGCTATGGTTACCATTAGAAATAGCTACTACTATGGTTACTAATAGAATGCAGCTCTAAAGAGACAACAAGAATATGAGAAGAAAAATATTCTCCCGAGCAAGGCCGGGGTTATCAGCTAGTATAGATTAAGAATATACCGAAATAAACAAAATTAACAAAAACACACATATACAATGACAGCCGTTAAATTTCTTATTTCGGTGAATTCTGTTCATCTGTATAAAAGTCAGATTTCTAAAAATAGAATTTATTTTCCAGTATACACAAGGACGATATCTTACGTGATATCAATTAAAACCATAAGTAGGCATACATTATCACCCAACATCTCATATTTACCCATTACGCCCTTACGAGTCAATCATCGGGCTCTGTGGCGTCATCAGCGGGCAGGCGAGGCTTTGTGGCCGATGACGGATCATCAGCGTGTTTCACGCGTGAATAGCCAGCTGTAAATGGCCTGATGATAGCTGCGTGTGCTCGGAGCGTGCGGCCGGCGACTGTAGAGTCATTAGAGACGTTTGGAGTTCAGTTGCGCGGAATGAAGCGGTAGATTAAATCACATTCGTAAGTTCTAAGTGTTTTTTTAGGGGAAAGATTAAAATACCCCCGTTGCAACAGACCTGCATACTCAGCGAATTTCTAATGCATAATTCAATTCATCATAGCAAGATGCGACATATTTTTGTGAGCTACATTGGAATAACATGAGGAATGAGTATGCAGGTTTGCTGCTACAGGTATGTTTAAACTGGTTGGTTTTAATTTAATATTTAGTAGATGTGAATTAGAAGAAGCCATTTACCAAGTTTTATCAAGATATGTTGAGATGTAAGCGAGATATAGAATTTTGCTTATTTCCCATAAGGTTAACATTGGGACAACGTACTGTATTTACCACTTTCAATATCTTGGTAACCAATGGTCATAGAGCAGTGATTTAAAATACTAAATTGTTTGTTTTTTGAGCTGAATTCAATAATGCTAGCAAAAATTGGATAATTTTTAATTTTCTATGTAAAAAACTCAAAAACCCCATTTTTGGGGGGTTTACCCCCCGGGTCCGATCGTGCTGGTTTTACGAACTCGTCCGAGTGATTACCACTTTACAAATCTGTTCCAATTCGTTAAGATCGGATATTATTTACGGCCGCTATCTGTTAACAGACACATATATATATATATATATATATATATATATATATATAAATTTGAAAGAATATTGTTTTTTGCTTCTGGGGGCCCCAAAATGAAAAGTTAACATGGTCTCGGGCTTAGGTCTTACCGTGAGACCTATGGTAATAGCTTATTCCTTTAAGGAAATTCGCTAAAAGACTAGAACAATGAAAATAACTTGTATTTCCACGGTGATACATTTATTTATTATGAGCTAGAGGTACGGTATGTCATTGGTGTTGTAAAAAACTAGCTGATGGTATCCCGCTTCCCAGGAAATAATTTAAATAATCTACTATTATAGTATTTGTCTATCTATTATCTATTATTGTTAATTATTATTCTATTAATCTAATAATATTATTAATCTATTATTATTTAATTCATTGTCAAATACCACTCACCTATAATCGCACAGCCCAAACTACTTGCCCTAGAACCTTGAAATTTTGCATGGACATTCCTCTTAGGAAGTAGGTATCCGATAGAACAATTTTATTTTTAAATGCCCTTAGGATTATACCTCATGGTACATCAAAGTTTCAATGTTAAACTATAGAGAAGCTTATGAAGTTGTCATGGAAACCTAAACATAAAATTATTAATTCAAGAAAGTTTTTCTATTTTTCCCGGAGAACCGAGGTGATCAGCTAATAAATATATAAAAACAGATGATTCAGATGTTCAGACTTTTTTTTCAATTTGTGCCCTTAGGGAATATTTTACCAAAAAACATTAATATTTTTCTTTGGATTTTCTCGCCAAGACCTTTCATTCAAGTATGGGGTTGATGGGTGTCGGACTTATAGTTTTCTCTATTTACAGTCGGGTAGTTTAGACTATAGGTGTTCTCGTGTAAAGTGTAGTTTTGAAGTCCAATTTTCGAACCTTTTTTCCTACAGCTGAGGAATTGTCATCCGCACAGCTGTCATACGAAAAATCCTTACCGAAACGAAAAATCCTCTAAATTTAATTGAATTTCCTTTATTTGAGGAGCGCAACGATTTCTCAACATTGTTTAACAGCGTTCTCCTAGTATAACAATACCGACCGTATTGTTACTTTCGTCTTTTGTTCTATACCGTAACGTAACAGTCTGGCCAATATTGTCTAAATAAATATGGGCAAATGCACTATACCTGCCCAAATTGTACAACATACGGCAAACGGCAAATACGGCACACAGGATTTGTTAAGTCACAAATCAATGCTGTTAAGCACAGACTTTTAATGACTTGGAAAACAAAGTCAGTCGACGTTATTATTGCCGGAATACGCCCCAGCTATTGGGTAGTGTGGCCGAAACTTTGACTACGAGCACGCCGTGGTGCCCATACCTAAACCATATTTAAACACAGGGCACGAAATTTAGGTCTTCTAAACAGCAGTGTATGCATTTATTTACACAATAGTATCATACTATTATTATTAAAAATTCTGATTTAAATATAAGCTGAAGTTTGTAAAGTATAAAAAATTGTTGAAAGAATCTTGAGTTTTGTAAGAACGGTCAAACAGCAAATGTGTTTTAAGCTTCACTCAATTGCAGACGTCATTACATTACATATTGATGGGCGACCTACCCAGGTAGGTATTTTAAGCTAAGTATGAATGATAGATGAGTGAAGGATGATTGTGGTGGGATCTTGTAGTCTTGTGAACTAAGTCCGATATGTACCTTAGACAGTTCTGTTAATTAATAGCCCAAGAGCCAATGACAACTATGGGTCCTACATTTTAACGTGGTATCCGAACCAAAATTTTGCCTGGTTTTCAATTTACCAACTGGTCTAATTATGAGGACGGTCGTATAAACGTAGTACTCAACAATGCGGACGTTAAGGTGATGCAGTCGAAAATTTTTATGATACGTTTCCTTCTTTTTTATGTTACTCATGATAAGAAAGTTCCGAGGAATTAAAACAAATTTTTTTGGATGTAAAATTTGTGAGCTACAGATGTGAAAAGTGTAATAATGGGGCGAAAATTCCCATCTTTCTTGCATCATTCACGAAGACACGGTTTAAACTACAGAGCCTATATTTGGGAATTATTTATGATTAATGAATCAAGGACATTAAAAAATAAATAAAAAGATTTTTAACGTCGTTGGAAAATAATTTTCCTTCCGTTTTCATAAGTGTCAAATCATTTAAAATTATGTCATTTTGTAGGCCAAATGATTCCGTACTATATCCCAAAAAATTAAATTTTTATAATTTAAACTTTCTCCAGGGATGTTGCACAAACAAACTGAACTTAACACCTGCATAATTTGGTTAGGCAACCCGCATTCAACAAAAGAATGCTACCAGAACATTGTTATGACATATCCCAATCACATGCACTGACAAAAAGTTCAGAAAAATAAAGTAATAAATCATTAGACTGTCATGCTGCCTGGCGGAATAGTTCCCTAACGGCGCCCGCACATCCTTAATCTCCACTAAGGAACACCGCGTCCACACGCTAGCTCATAACTATCCACAATTCGTGACCTCCAAGTAGCTGGATTGCAGGATCATGTTCTAAATCCTCCAACAAACTGCTCGGATCTCCCAACACGTCCCGACAGCGGCAGCCAGCTGGCACGACGGGCAACCACTCCACAGGAACCACACACCACTGACTCAACGTACGCGGAGCCTCCAGTCATGATTAGGTCTTAGAAAAACGGCTCGATTTACATGAACGGCTCGGATGAATGCTCGGCACTCGAGAGTTGTCGACCAAACCTGCGCCCACGTCTGGCTGGGAGAATGGTGAATGGTGTATGGTGAGTGCAGGCGCCGTGTACTGAGTCCTGAAGATGTATCCGGGGGGGTGATGGGTTTACCAAAGTCTAGGAGAAATATTCTCTGGGTTTATTAAGAGTTGTACTGTAGAAGGAGTTGAAACTGGTATGTTTTGTACATACTGGTGGTTGTTCAACTCTGTGTCGGCGTCAGAGTGATTTTAAACCACTCACGAAAAGGTAGTCCGTATCCGCTAAATGTTGAGATCTTATCATTCAGCGGGTCATTTAGTTTGTTTTCAATTATTAAATGGTACCAAATATACCTTACTGATAGTGTAGAATACGAAGAAGAGTGAGTTTGTGTTGATTTTAAAGCACACTATCTGTTGTACCGATTCTTCGCACGGTTAAACTAAAAAAATGAACAATAGTTCATATGGAAACAAAAACATCCAAATACCTAATTTGTATGAAAAATTCCAAAGATTTCAAAGAAATTTTATAGATGTAGTTTTGCGTCTAAGTGCAGCTATACAGTTTTTTTTAATACACAATTTTAGAAAGAAATTACATCACTAAAATTCGCCTTACAGCCATAAATATACGCCTGAGGTGAAGTTAAATTAGTCACAATTTGAGTCTTTCTGTTTTCTTTCTGTTCCTGTTTATTTATGTGTTCGTAAAGAACATGTGTCATATACGGAATGTATTTAAAAATGTATTGGTGTGTGCAAAGATCATTTTCAAAATTAGTTCGAATTTTCGACCATTGGACGATTTCTAGTATATTATATTAATAGGCAAGCATGATTTTTGAAGTGTTTTTTCTCAGCCAGTGTAGGAAACATATCAGCAAACCGTTATAAAATTAACGGCTGTATATGTGTCCAATCCCATTGTTGTTTCCCATCGTTTTTGAGGACTGTAGAACAATTAAGTTTAAATCGTAAAAAAAATTAACACGGGCTTTATGAGTTGCCCTATTGGTCATGGAATGACAACAAAATGTAAAAAATGCTGTCACACGACTTCTTGGAGCAATAACTATAACACGTTTTTGAACACAGATGATTTTATGGTTGAATTTCGACCAGTAGGCGATCTATAGTAGTCTTTATTGCCTTTCCTACACCGTCTGTAGACGCAGGGACGCTGGAGACAGCTTATCCATAGTGGCCCAGACACACATACACACACACACACACACACACACACACACACACACGCGGTCGCACCATCAATAAAGACAAGAGCTAATGATCAGGCCGCCCGCCGCGCGCTAAACGCTTTGTGCCCAATATTAATCGCCGCTAATAATTACATCCACCTTTTCACACCGGCAGTTGGCACTTTCTCGACTCTCCCGATGGTCGTATGTCATCCCTGAATGGAGTCTTTGTCGGGTATTGACCGATTATGTGGCGGGGTTAAGCGCTAAGCGGATCGTGTTGGGGAATTTCGGTAAGACATCTTCGTAGAGAATAAGAAACTCTTGGTTAAAGCATAAAATAAACCTATCGCCTGTGGGAGTCTAGAAATTCTGGGTAAAACCTGAACAGAACGTTTTATTTTCATTCACACCTAACCGTTAGCAGTGACAGCTGTGAAACATTCCATAACAATCCTAAAAATCATTTATATAGTAACAAAAATTCTTTGTATTAATTAGTATTCTTTGTTTTTAAAGCAACCTACACTGGTAGGAAGATTGTTAATTTATTTTATAAATAAATTATTTTTATATAAGAACATAAAAAAATTAGGAAAATGAAAAATCATTATTTTTTTAAATTATTGCATAAGAAAAATCAGGGCTTAGAAATTGAATCTGGATACTAATCACAGTTTGTTTTCCTCAGTATTGTAGATGACAAGTCGTACATAGTGAGTTTTACCTGAGTGTAAGAAAATATTAGGCCTACCTACTTTTTATCCTACAACTTACAGTATTCCTTTGCACATATCACGTTTATGAGCCTTATACTTAAGGTGACCAGACGTCCCGTTTTTTAACGATGTGTCCCGTTGTCCCGACGAACTCTCTCGGGACGCCCATTTGGCGTTATTGGTAAAAAAATACTTTAAAAATGCGTTTCAATATAAAAATACTCTTAAATAACTCTTCATATTTTCAATCTGAAAGTGTCTAAAAACACACCAAAATGCTCCTAATTTTTCAAAAAAATTCGGGGGGACCCCTGAACCCCCTCTCTTTTTGGGGGTATGAAAATACGTTTTAATGTAAAAAACTCTTACGTAAATGTTTTGGCTCCTAGTAACTTAAAATTAATGGTATAGATGAACTGGAGTCTAGCACATATTTTCAATCTGAAAGAGTCTAAAAACACACCAAAATGCTCCTAATTTTTCAAAATTTTCCGGGGGGATCCCTGGACCCCCCTCTGTTTGTGGGGGTTGTGGAAATTCGTTTTATGTAAAAAAACCCTTAAATAATTTTTTTCGGTTCTTTGGTAGTTTCCTAGTAACTTAAAATTAATGGGGCAGATGAACTGGAGTCTAGCACATATTTTCAATCTGAAAGAATCTAAAAACGCACCAAAATGCTCCAGGGAGGGCCCCCGGACCCCCCTCTCCCCTTCGGCGTCCCGTTTTGGCTGTTCCAAAATCTGGTCACCTTACTTACTGTACCCAATCTGACTTACTTCATGTTCGTAGGTTGCCTAGAATCTATAAGTATAAAAGAGGATGTTGGTATATATGTATATATATATATATATAGCATTGATAAACCCAGACACCACTGGACCGATTGCCACGAAACTTGGTAGATACATGTAGAATTTCATGGAGTAGGTTTATACACCTTCAATTTCGTGATAACTTTCAGGGCTTAGCCCTAGGACCGTCTTAAAGGTACCAATGTCAGGGATTTTGAAAGAATTTGAGTTAGATTTGTTTACTAACAAAACATGTAAAAGTAAAATTTAAAACAGGTGATGTAAATTAATGGTATTTCTTTCTGCTATTTAATTGTATTTGTTTACATGAAGATTTATTACTTGGTGCCAGATGGTTAATGAATTAAGACTTTTGAATATATTTTAAGTGCAATACACTATATAAAATGCTGGTATGTAGAATAAAATAAAATAAATAACTGATATTACTGAAGGACTTCTGTGATCACTGATCACTTATACTTGAAGGACTTCTTTTTTAAGACAACAAACTACTGTTTAAAGAGGAAGAGTGTGCTACTGTAAAGTATTAATTTTATCTACAGCACTTTAAAAAAAATTGCCGGGACGACTCATTCAATCTTTTTGTTCAAAATAGAGTCTAAAAACGTAAGACAGCACTTTTTAATAATTGCTGGCGTGGAATTGTAATTTTGTGTTCAAGGTAGACCCTAAAACCTTAGGGTCTACCTTGAACGAAAGAAGGAAGGAAAGAAATAGGATTTCTAATACGCAGGTCTGCTGCGACGGGGGTGCAATAAATTCAAATTAAGGGTAACTATGCTCAAGGCCCAAAGTGTGGCCTTGCTATGCTACATATGCGAGCAGATTCAAAGCCGTCGAAAAAGCCAAGGATGCCATTCCTTATATCGTGCCCAATGATCATCATCAGGGCAAGCTTAGATACCGTGCGTTAAGGAGAAACGACCATAAATTCTTCTCGGCGTTTGTCTTGGGTGAGCCAGTCTCTGTAAATTCGCTTCTTGAGTGTGTGAGCGCAATCCTCTTCACCTGATAGCAAGATCGACAGGACAGCCGATACAAGCAAACAGCACTTGCAAGAGGAAGGACCGCCGATACTGGGCATGAGCCTATCCAGGGCAACAACGCCATTTGGGGCTTTGTCGGTGGGGCGCTGGATATGGTCACATTTTTTATTTTATTTATTACAGGCACTTTAGGCAGGAATAGAATACCCCCGTCGTAGCATATACGAACTAAAAGCAAATTTCTAAAAACTTTTTTTGTTTTATGGAAATATATTTGATATGTTTAAAGAAGTAGATTTTACAACAAGAAAAATAAATGGGAAAGCAAAACGATATAATTGATGGGTGACAGTGTATGTTTAATTTTTATCGTGAGCGAAGCCACGGGTTCTTCTAGTACATTATAAACTTAGACGAGTGAAGGTGGCTCAAAGTTTAAAGAGTCTCTTCTCCTCCCAAACTTCAAAAACTCATTAATGACCAAAACATTATTATCAAACGAAGATCTTACAATGCCAACCTGCTATCCTCCCCGTTATGTTCTCCTTCTTGCCAGCCGATTCTCTTCGTCACATCCTGTAGAACGCCATTGTGGCTGTGACTTGTATTGCCAACATTTCCTGTGAAAGTCGAGTGGCCGCGCTCAGTGTCCACGATGCGCCTGACAAGTTTAAGTACACGGCGCTGCCAGTCACCCGCCACAATGACGCCCGCTCCCGCCAAAACACCGCCCGACCGACAGGAAGTTCCGATCCTGGGAGTAGTCCAGGAGTAGCTGATCAGAAATAAACCGTAAAATTGTTGAAAAGCAAATATATCTTGAAAATTGAACTAATTTTTTAGGTTTCTATCGATACAGATTTGGAAAATGAAACATCAGAAATGAATTTGGAATCACATCAAAAAATTATAATTGGTTCTGTATGAGTTGCCATGTAACGAAATAATATTAATCAAAAAATATATATATATAAAGAATTGCGTGTTGGTATATTTCGGGCTACAGCCAAAACTACATGACGTAGACAGTTGATTTGGAGTTTGGAGTCAAATTAAAGCTTGGAATCTCATGACGTGCACTATGGTGGTTTGATTTTGAAATATTTAAGGACTTATACACAGGATCGGTTCCGTCAAGGGTTTTGAAAGTTTTTTTTAATAGTTATTATGGTTACCATCTGAAATAGCTACTATAGTTACTAACATAATTCGGCACTAGAAACAAGAAAAAATAATAATCTCCCGGGGAAAGCCGGGGTTATCAGCTAGTAAACCCTAAAATTGTTGAAAAGCAAATAAATCTTGAAAATTGAACTTTTTCTACGTTTCTATTGATACGGTTTTTGTAAAATAAAACATCAGAAAAAGATTTAGAATCATATCTAAAAATTAAAATTGGTTTTATATGAGTTGCCATGTAACGAAATAATATTAAATTGTGTAAAAGAAAGAAAGACCTTCAGTTTCCAGTCACAAGTTAATTTAAACAGACAGAAAAAAACGTCAGAAAACTGATTAAATTTAAAATTCAAAATTAAAAACATAACTAAGCACTGCTAAATATTCTTCAGAATTCTTCATTTGAACTCTTTATATATTTATTCCTACATACAGTATCTGTTTTTATTTTATGTCTTCTAACGGTCAGCTACGGTCACAAGTCAGTGCTATATGTCATAGTTTTTATATTGTAATGTAATTACGGTGGAATGAAATGATTTAGTCTTATATTCTTTTTTACAATTAAAACATCAAAAGGACAAGCTGTATTGTTGTTTTTAAGGCTGTAGTGGTCAAGGCAGGCAAAGCGAATGTTACTTTTTTGCATAACAGACCCATTAATTGCGTAGATTAATTAACATAAATAGACACATTCAAGCCACACCGCATATGCTTATGTTACAAAACGATGGCATGGCATGGAAAAAGAACTTGGGAGTCTTATGAAATTAATCTTGAGCAATTGTCGTGTCCTTACACTTTATTTTGAGATGTAACTAAAACAGTTCATCCCTAAGAACTGAAACAAAAGCGACTGGAAGTGGTGAATTCAATATTAGCGGTACATTGGTCATCGTCTTCATTCAGCTTCACGAAAAAAACAATGGTCTGAACATTTTTTTCTTCACTGCTCGTTCTGAGTGCTGTCACGCAAGAAACCATTCCATAGCATTATAACAGTACTATCAACGCAAATGTGCGACTGAAATTTAAAATTATGCCAAGAAATTTAACAGTTTGATTACTCTCTATTTATTTAGGAATTATGAAAACTATTTTCTTTTCCCAGCCTTTATCCGTTACGTCCCACTTACAAACTGTCCACATTAATTACGAACGTACGGCAACCCTACCGACCATGGCCAGATGGCAGACTTTGTCTCAGTATTCAATTTAAGAGGCGTCCAATAGGCTGTAAAGCGCGTTGTTTATGGTAAGACGCCAGACGGTTGTGCTCTCTGATACCAGTTAATGTCCGGGGCGAGGCGATGTGACGGTGCGAGTTATGGCGGGTGAACTCGCGTGTAAATCTCGAGTGTCGGAGCGTGTGCTGGCCGGGTGGCGAGCGTGTCGAGCGTGTCGAGACGGCTTCATATGATACCAGTCGCTGTAGATTTTTTTCAAACTTACTCAGAAACATCTGTTTTTTGTTCCTTTAAGTTGGCTCGAAAGTTACCCATTGCCGTCCAAGGCCGAAAAACGGAAGTAATTAATCAGCGGATTTGCAGTAAACCGCCGTTTAATGCTTTTTTATTGATTACTTTTTAAAGGAATGTGCCTGAGGAAATTTTGAAAAATCTTTTCTTAGCGGATGCTTTACACCCTAAGAGGAACGTCCATGCAAATTTTTAAGGTTTTAGGTCAAGTAGTGTGGGCTGCACGATTGTAGGTGAGTGGTATTTGACAAATATATAGTAGAACTAGCTGATCTACCCGGTTTCACCCATGAAAATAGAAAAAAACTTCCTTGGATTCATGATTTAATGTTTCATTTAGTTTATCATCCTGCATAAGGTTGCCATGACAACGTAAGCTTCCCTATGGTTTGATATTGAAACTTCGAGGAACCGTAGGGCGTAGCCCTGAGGAAATTTTGAAAAATCCTTTCTTATAGGATGCTTGCATCCCCAGAGGAACTCCATGCAAATTTTTAAGATTCTAGGTCAAGTAGTATGGGCCGCACGATTGTAGGTGAGTGGTATTTGACAAATATATAGTAGAAGATGTGTAGTTCCTACCGACCCTTCTTTGAAAGTTATTTGTGTAAACAGTTTTTTAGACATTTTATTTATTTTTTATAACTAAAAATAACCGTCTTGGCGCCGTCGAGTTGGAGATTATCAAGAGCCGTCCCAGTCCCACGGGACGGGAGCCTTAACTCACTCGTCCCATTGTCCCTTCGCCATATCGAGTTATCCTTTTTCATGTCAATATAGGCTCTAGAAATAACAATTCCACCCCGATCCGCCTTCCCTTTCCTCGGCGAAAACGGAATATACACGGGATTGCAAATATTCACAGTTTTCTTTCCTTTTTGAGAGCTTTACTTAGGAACAGAATACCGCCAGTTTTAATTTTCAGTGTGTTTTTACAGAGTCTTACCCTTGAATTATTACCTCCTTTACCTGCGGATGAGTAAATTTGTTTTTAAATATGTTATGTGTTTTTTTGTCTTTCAATTATAGGCCTACTCTTCTTGAAAACAATAATTTTTTAGACAAATCCAGTTCTATAATTACTTCAGGGTAACCAAAATTTCCTCTTGTATTATGCTGTAATATCAAAGTCATATTTAGATATTGTACTTCGCTGAGAAAATCTGCGGTTACATTATTTGGATAGTAATAATAACACAATCTAAATCACCCTCAAGTCGTACTGACCCTAACTCAATAAAAAATCTCCAAAACGATACCTCAACTGACCTGAATTTTGGCACGCTCTATTCTCTCTGGTTGTAAATGCTCATTAAAAAAATTACGAAAATATCTTGAAGGTTTGTTCAAAAATACTCAAAATTTCCAATTCTAATTACAATCGAGTTTCTATAGAGATCCAACATTATAAAAAAATTAAAATCAAATTTAAAAAAAATTAAAGTACATTCTTATGCCCTACATAAGTTTGATCAAAATTGAATTAAAAATAATATCCTTATTTGATGATGAATTCCGGAGACTTTGTGTATACAATTTTTACAGTTACGCATGAACAAAAATTGGTACACTTTATTTAACCAAACAAACCAGATTTACCACTTCCATACACCGCATCAGATATATATATACGGCTATTACGTCCCTTACATCTTATCAGGAAGATTAAATGAATGAATTACCATGTCACTGATTAAGATATTTTTTTAGGTCCACCTGGTTGTTATAATCAATGTTGTAGTTACACTTTAAAATGTCGTAATTATGCTTGTCGTTAATTGTCCTTCGGTTACTTGTTTGTATGCTCTAAGATTCCTTTCATTTGAAGACGGGGTCAGATTCCAGATTCCAAAGCAATATGAATGTCATCTTTTTAGTGATTCTACAAAAATTGATAACAATTTTAACAACAACCAGTTTCAAAAATACGCCCAACCCCTTACAGCTCCATCTCCTACTTATCGACTGACACAGTTTCCCCAAATCTGTAAAACCGACCAGGCTTATTTAATTTCACCCACCTACCGCCACACCCTGTAATGAAGACATCCATCCCCGCGGTTCCTGTTACGGGAATAATTCCGTCATCAAAAGTCCATCTGGCCGGACAATTAGGCCCGATGCTGCGGGCACGATTCACTTAGCCGCTTGTTATGAATACGGTCATTAATTGTGTGAGGTGATTTATCATCATGCGGCCTATAATCAGAGGCGTGTAAAGTATCGCGTAGAGAGCACGACGCGCTGCCACGCGCCGCTGCCGCTCGCATTCCGCCGCTCTCCGGAGGTCTTTGAAGTTTCCTGCTGCATCCGGTTGCCTCCGGAGGTCTTTGAAGACGCATGGTGTATATGGTTGCCTCCGACGCTCTCCGGAGGTCTTTGAAGTCGCCTGGTGTATGCGGTTGCCTCCGCCGCTCTCCGGAGGTCTTTGAAGACGCCTGGTGTATATGGTTGCCTCCGACGCTCTCCGGAGGTCTTTGAAGACGCCTGGTGTATGCGGTTGCCTCCGCCGCTCTCCGGAGGTCTTTGAAGACGCCTGGTGTATGTGGTTGCCTCCGCCGCTCTCCGGAGGTCTTTGAAGACGCCTGGTGTATGCGGTTTCCTCCGCCGCACTCCGGAGGTCTTTGAAGTCGCCTGGTGTATGCGGTTGCCTCCGCCGCTCTCCGGAGGTCTTTGAAGTCGCCTGGTGTATGCGGTTGCCTCCGCCGCTCTCCGGAGGTCTTTGAAGACGCCTGGTGTATGCGGTTGCCTCCGCCGCACTCCGGAGGTCTTTGAAGACGCCTGGTGTATGCGGTTGCCTCCGCCGCTCTCCGGAGGTCTTTGAAGTCGCCTGGTGTATGCGGTTTCCTCCGCCGCACTCCGGAGGTCTTTGAAGTCGCCTGGTGTATGCGGTTGCCTCCGCCGCACTCCGGAGGTCTTTGAAGTCGCCTGGTGTATGCGGTTTCCTCCGCCGCACTCCGGAGGTCTTTGAAGTCGCCTGGTGTATGCGGTTGCCTCCGCCGCTCTCCGGAGGTCTTTGAAGACGCCTGGTGTATGCGGTTGCCTCCGCCGCTCTCCGGAGGTCTTTGAAGACGCCTGGTGTATGCGGTTGCCTCCGCCGCACTCCGGAGGTCTTTGAAGACGCCTGGTGTATGCGGTTGCCTCCGCCGCTCCCCGGAGGTCTTTGAAGACGCCTGGTGTATGCGGTTGCCTCCGCCGCTCTCCGGAGGTCTTTGAAGACGCCTGGTGTATGCGGTTGCCTCCGCCGCTTTCCGGAGGTCTTTGAAGACGCCTGGTGTATGCGGTTGCCTCCGCCGCTCTCCGGAGGTCTTTGAAGACGCCTGGTGTATGCGGTTGCCCCGCCGCTCTCCGGAAATCTTTTAAGTCGACTTGAAATCCAAACAGCGGAGTGTGTGAATCAAAGAAATTGTTTTGACATAAAGCATCCTGGAAGTACATAGGGGATTCTCTATTGTCTGACGAGTCTTTCGGTCATGTATTTCGAGGGGCAATGTATAGTAAGTAGTTTAAGTTGGAGATTCTATTCTCCAACTCTAATTGATCAATTGGGTGTTAAATTCTTTAAGGATTTGATTAGGAAAGTATCGTGTAGATTTTTACAAATGTTTACAGATATAAAAATTAAGCTACTTAAACGAACCAATAGTTTAAAGCCATAAAATTAATTGTTCTTCATCAATTGATTATAGAAATTCAATAATGTTTTGTTCTGTAACATATGTTGTTGTAAAGTAATCTGACACAGAAGAAGCACAGCCCAATAAAACTTCTTGATGGCTCTGTGACTTGTTCATCATAGTGTGCAGAAGTCATAAAAGTATAGAATATTTAACAGTATCGGTATTTATAAGTTATTTGGATATTCAGAGCAAACAGCTTGACCAACATATCAACATCGGTCCCCTTTGCTCTCTTTACTAAATAACCTTTGAAAAATTATCCCCATCAAATTGGTATTTATTGCCACAATACAATCCTAAAGCAGAAATCAGTTGTCAGGAAATAACACGCCACGCCGATAATACAGTCGTGCAAAGCAGTTGATCGCACAGAAACGTACCCAGACAGCAACCAATCGTCAGGAACTAACCCGCCATCGCCACACCGATCGTACAAACGTATATAAAGCGGTCGATCGCACATGAACACAACCGGGCAGGAACGTTTCCTAGCGGCCACCGACGACGGTCAAGCATTCCGGGTATCAACTCATTAATTAGTGGCTATAGATCACTGCCGGCCGCCGGGGTAGGCGTCGATCCGGTGTTATTTGTAATAAAATTAGCCTCTTAGTTACAGGTTTGTATGAAGCCCGTATAAATCACCTGTGACGGCGGCAACGCCGATATCTAATTCTCTATCATTGCCAACGATCCGGTGCCGATCCGGTTATTAGGTATGATATCGACATCTTGGAGAAACGGACATGAAGATTTGGTGATATTATTTTGGTTTTTAGTTCGATTAGTTGTTAGAATGAATTAGAAGAGGCTGACGTTAAAACAACTAATCGTATTATTAATGTGTGATGGGTTTTTAGAAATAAGTAAGGAAGTTTCCTTCTTAGAGCGTTTTTAAAAAACAGTAATGGTTGTTGATGGTAAAACTTTTAACAAGTTACATAAAGGACAGCGGCAAATGACAGCATCAGGAACCTATCCTGTTAACTTATTCATTCATAAATTCGTAATAAGGCTGCTGAATTAATTATTCAATAGTGTCAAAAAATGATTACCGTGCTTTGTAGAAGTGCGTGTTGTAGACTAATGATTTTCAAACTGCATTTTAAAAGTATTTCAATAAGAGAAATTGGAGAATGCATTTTTTACCTAGGTTATTGCAAGCGGTTTTGTCAAATGTCAAAGACAAAAGTGGGTTATTAACTGTTTAATATTATTTCTCCAGTTTCGATTCCCTTACAAAACTGATTCATCGCAAAATCTGAAGCTCTCTGACAACACAACACTGGATCCACGCACAAATCAAATTTCATTCCCGAAAACCTTTCGCAAATCGCAAATCAGAGTACAAATCTTCACCGGGGAGTAAGGAAATTGACAGGAACGCGTTATAGGACCTGATATGCAAAGGGCGCGATTTGAGGGAGGAAATCGTGATCTTGAGTGTTTTATTGGAGTGGACGCGAGCACAAAGCCCACTCGCGGTGAGATTGAGCTGTCCGGGCATAAAGAGGTCCAATCGCCTGGAGTGACCGCCACACACGGTCAATCAACTCGATAGCGGCGACAATCGGGTCGATCAAGGAAATGTGAGGACGAGGGTGGCTGGCAGGAGGTCGGGGTGAAATTGGGATATTGAAAAAATGTTTGGAAATATGTGTGAGATATGTAAAGAAAACCGTTGTTCTGGTGTAGACAATTAAGGTAAAATTCATTTGAATTGTTACAATTTATTAAAAACAAAGCAGTCAATCAAGTAAAAAATATATACCGGAAAGTACGTACTTGTCAAATATTGAGGCCAAAACTGTATTTATCACTATATATACTCAGAAGTTTACCGTGGTCATTGTAACAAAAATGAGCGTCCCCGATTATTTATTTCATTTAATTTAAAACGTTTCAAGGGCTCTTAAATATAAAAATTCCAGAAGAATTTTATGAACTTGAAGTTTTGGGACACTCATTATGTTACGTTTCCAATAATTTCATTGATATCTTACAGAAACGTTCTGGGGTAACATTGACTTAATCACTTAATCACTTTAATAAGACAGGTACCTCATTGAGGACGTTACCCTGAATATGAGTGAAGGATGAGTGTGATGATAGTGATGACAGTGGCGCGATCTTGTAGCCTTGTTACTGACTAAGGTTGGCATATTCCTTAGACAGGATTGTTAATTAATAGCCCATCAACCAATGGCAGCTGGCTCCAGAAACAACCCTTCAAAAAGCTACTAACTTTTCTCGGGATCGATCCGGCTGCCTTTGATTATTCTGCGTCCGTCTACCCTCCGGAAGTTGTTCATGATATTTTCCTGGCCTTATTTAATCAAAACCTTTAAGAATTTAACACTCAGTGGCAACCAAGCAGAGCTGCAGAGGAGATTTGCATTAAAACAAACTGTACTTATTTCCAACGCTCTTCAAAAAACACGAACGGAAGACATGTCAGACAAAAGAAAATACCCTATGCGGTTCCAAAATGCTCTTTAGCCAATGACCATTTTCTTTGCTTCTCACACTCCGATGTTTAAACTTCCCAATCACCAATTCCCTGTCCTAATGATTTCGTCAATTGTTTGAAAAAAACGGTCTTGAATAAGATTGATAACTTTGCGTCCACCTTCTGCTCTCCAGAGAGTGGACGAAAATTTGGATCAAGATATAAAACAAAGATCCACTTGTTAATTTATACTACAAGGCATAAGGTAATCTTAAAATGCGCAAGTACTTGAAAACCATTACCCTGAAATTTCGTTTATTTTGACTAATTTCGTTACTGCATAAAAGACAATAAAATCAAATATTCAAGCAGCAAATTTCCCGGTACATGATCAAGGTTCCACCCATTAATGGAAGCATGATGAAGAATGATAAATTACTTCAACATTATAAATATCTTAAGTTATAAATAGCCTAATTCATTAATGGAATTCCTGATTATGTAAATTAAATACAAGGATATAAATAATAAGGACGTAATAGTAATTAACAAAATGTGCTGATTATATACGAGGTTCCAAAAGGTAGTACATTGGCTTATTGCAACCTGGAAATAAGGAAAATTTATAAACTTATGGCAAAACTAATTACAAATCTGTTTAGACACAGGTTACAAAGAACAACATCTGCTCATAGATTTTTAAATATCTATCTTAACATTTGAATAAGTATAATCATAAATATGTTTTTAATTTACTTTAAAGACTTTCTTATAGCATGTCAACTTTATAGGGTGAATGCACCAGTGAATGACCGGTTAAGGACGATGTCTCATGTTAAATTGACATCACTCCCTTATTCCATAGTCACAGTTATAATTTTTACTATAGAAATTTCATTTATTCTTTAAGGATCAAGCAATATTAGTTAAATACGTTACTTAATGAGAATACTGAGAGTAATATTAATTAAAAAGGCAACTATGTCAATGCTCCAATAAATGACCGGGACTGCACCAGTGAATGACCGGTCTCCTTTGGTTGAATAACTGTCAAAATATCGGAAAATCAGCTGACAACAATGAATAAGAATAATTCAGCTGAGAACATAGATCATAGCTAGTAAATGACCGATCTTATTCCAGTGAATGACAACAAAGTTTTCCCCCGGTCATTCACTGGTTTTTGCCCTAGTTACGTTCCAATTTATAACCGCCCTCAATAATAATTAATTATAACATGTAGAGCAATAAAATTAATTTTTAATGGTAGGATATTTTATTAAATAGCCTATTATTTAATTACAACACGTTTTTGTAATCATCATCAAATATAGAATGAACGTAAATCCAGGTAAGCCTTGCAGGGATAGTCACTATAGCAGGAAAGATCAAAATCGAAGATAGTGGTACACTCAATTTTAAATATGTTTAAAAAGTATTTTCGACCCCAACTATTTTAATCAGTGAAAGATCATTGCTGAACAATATTTCAAGGCTGGTTTTGCACTTATTTTTAATTGGCTAGCCTAAAGAGTATGCTTGATAAATGGTTTTTAAAGCAAAACGGTCATTCACTGGGGGGGGGGGGGTCATTCACTGGAGCATACACCCTACAATGCCTAAATAAAATTAAAATCGCTGGTCTTTTGTAGACTTAATATTTTATCACAATACATAAGTGGTAGCCTACATTTGAAACCACTCGCACCGTGATTCAAGATAGAGCAAACGTCCACACAATAACATCATCGGCAAGTCGCCCTTTCATTGTTTTGCGGGGAGGAGAATTCTTTGTGAAGAGGCCAAATGAGAACTCGGACAACAAAGAGTACAAGGGAAGTGCCTCAGACGATGAGAGACAGCAACAATCTAACGTCTGGGGAAATACGTTTTCCTGACACGCCGTTTATAATCTTGCCAACAACTCTACTTTTCTTCTTTAAGTAAGACGTACAATTTGTTCAGTATAAAATACTCTAAAAATATGAAGAGTGCAGGGAAAGAACGTGTTAAGTCACTTTTTTTTAAATTTTATAGGAGAAGAAATTTTAAGTTAAAAGACTTAAATAACTTATTTATTGCAATTTTTTTAAATACATTTGTGAAAGTATTACTCTAAGTGGAAAATATGTTCAAGAGTGAAAATGTTCAGTAATTAGCTTTAAAAAAATTAAAAACTGAAGCAATGTCTAACTTGAATGGAAAACAATGTGTTAAATCAAACTTACCGGGGAAAAACGTGATAAAGTCTTGTATAAAGCCTTAGTGATAATTAGCACAATATTAACCTTTTTACATAAAATGGTCACATAGTAAACAAATTCATGTTGCCGGTAACTACTAAAGTTCTAACACATTGTTTCAGTGTTTTTAAAATAAAAAAAGCTGAGAGTAAACAGGTGATTTGGACTAACCACGTTCTTTCCTTGTCTTGGGACTTAACACGGTTTTCCCTTATCAAAAGAGGAATGTGTCTTGGACTAACCACGTTCTTTCCGTGTATTGGGACTTATCACGATTTTTCCCTGCATAGCCAAAATTAAAAGTCGGATATCTCCTGGACTAAGCACTTTATTTGCTTTTTTCCTTCACAATATCATCTGCAGGCTATGAGATTTACAAAAACATCCGTAACTGCAAATTGAAAAAATTGGACTTAACACGTTCTTTCCCTGCACTCTTCATATGTAAACGTTTAGTTTCATGATGAAAGAAATGTTATTTCTGTGTCGTAAGTGATTAATGAACTTGCTTTAGCTAGTACAACTCTTTAATTATATGGAAAAAATCGTGATCAAATAAAGCGTGATCAAAAACGTCTATTCCTTTATTTCCTCAATATAGCCCAAAATAAGATTAACAATAACTAAAGCAGGTATTCTGTATTTTTAAACTTGTTTGCTACAGAGATCTTTAATGGGCTGAACTCCCAAAATAGACCAATGGCTTATATTTGGGCCTTACTCAGCCGTAGCCCTAACTAACTATAGAGCATGGCCTGGCGGCTCATCCTGACTACCACAAGTCTTGGTATAGTAATTTATAATGTTTTCGACTTTAGATTTACATGTTGGTCTACGGATTAGACTATGGGGTTAGATTTAAATATACAGTCTTGGGATAGGATATTTTGAGTAATTTCGAAAACTGCCTAAAGCTGGCAGGACTGTTTAGAAGCCTCTGATTTAGGTCTAGGAACGAAAACAATCAACACACACTGCTCCAAAAGACTAACGATTAAGGTGTTGGTCTGTACAACTGAAATCACAGTGGCAGTATATGCATACCGTATAAGAGCCATCCGTGTTAAATAAACAGTATGTTAAGTGCATGCAATGACCAATATTTTAATAGTTTTTAAAACTCTATAAGTTTTTATTTTATTTAAATTTATGCGTATTAAAACTAAAAGTGCATTTATAATGTGTGCGTTTATACAGTACTAGCTTATCAAACCGCTTTCACCCGTGAAAAACAGAAAAGTCCCTGGGTTTAGGATTTAATATTTCGTATTGATTAAAAAAAATAATCACTTTAAAAAAATTAAGAAATTGTTTTATCACCACTGCACTTAAGAACTAATAAGTTTTAAGTGTAGGGAGATTGGGTTGGTGCAAAATATTTAGTGATAATTCCTTCATATAATCCGGTTTTTGGGTTAATATTATAAAAAATACAGTTGGCAAATGATTTCTTTACTTATGCGTTCTTCGATAACGCCTATGACTGGATGAAATC